>OY726518.1:104096786-104556222 GCA_963383655.1 Bathymodiolus septemdierum
CCCTTACCTTTGGCTCAGGATAAAATACTAATATCCGCCAATCCATGGTAAAACTCAAAACACATTCTGGCTTCCATGATTTATTTCGATTCTGATATGTTTAAGAGTACAAATACGGTAGTATACCTTGATTGGAAGATAGTAATTTATATTTACGTTTGCGGAAAATGTCGCACACAATTTATGCTGCCAATGGAAAGGTCAGTCATATTCACCGGTGCATCTGCGAATGAGATTATACCATCGATAAATCGCTCGTTTGTCTACAAAGCGAAAGAAGAACGTCATGTTAGAATGTATGTTATGCCCCTGGACGTATTGTTTTACCACTGTCCATTCTTCTTTCTGTCTGTATGTCCAGATATAGAATGTATGGTGTTTGGCAGCTAACTGCTACAGTTTTTAATTTACTACTTTTTAGCTTTACATGATGTTTGTAATTACATTAAAGATGTGTTAGGATTCAGATTTTGATTTTTGTTCACTAAAGGAGGATAAATCTAGCTTGTATCTGGATTAATTGATTGTTATTTGACATCAGACTCATTCATGTTTAGATTGTCACAGGAGACACTGTCCTATTTATATCACACAGGGGGTGTTTAACTGCTGAATATATTAGTTTATTTAACAGTTTTTACCTCTCATATTTGTACAACAGTTTGAACTTTCTCAGTGAAGTTGTTGGCATCCTTCAGTTTTCTATTTTGTCAACCATTACTGTTTAATTTTTGTTTTTAAGTCATCACAATTTTAATTAGATTTGAATTTCTCAAGTTTGCATACAGAAAAAAGTATTTCCCGTATTTTAGTTGCTGGATGGTTTAGTTCCTTTGTTTGGAAAATTATGTGATTGTAACTGAAATAGCTGTACCCCATAATTACCAATTTAATGTGTTTTTTATTTTTCAGTGTGTTATTGGTGCTGCCATGGTAACACACATACTGAAGATCAAGTGCTTGTTTTGATTGTTGAAATGTTTGATTACCTGTTAGAACAGTCAGTTACATCAGATGTCTGTACATCATCCTTCCAAGAATTAGTTACAGAATTTATAGAGGTGGGTCATATCTTATTATAATTATTTTATGATCCCCCCATTGATATATCTTAGATGTAACTAGAATAGCCAATATTTAAGAAATATTAAAGATTGTGATAAATTAATTGGAATACCATGGTTTGAATAAAAAATTTCTTGCTATTTTGTTTGTAATATTATAAAGATAATTTAAGACTAATCAATATGCATTTTGTAAAGCGTATTCTGGATATTATTTTTTGCAGAATCTTTTCCCAGAAGCAGACTTGGTATTCAAGTTTCTTGGAATGTTTTGGACACAGCATTGTAATACATATGAGCCTAAATTAAACATCTCTTTAACACTACAAGCTAGAGCTCTACAGATTGGTAAAATACACCTACAGAAAGTTGCATCCAGTAATCTTACAGAGACTAGCTGGTCAGCAGGTATGATTTATCTGTTGTCTGCATAGCAGAGTTAAAACAGTGAACACTATCACTCCCCATGTATTGTTGTATACATCATCATGTCACTATTGTTAAGCATTAAACCTTCTTACAATACTTGATGGATTACAAAATCCCTTCTCATAAACATCTGTTGTACACATCCAGTTATATTTTTCTTGAAATTAATAGATGACTTGGGTCTATCATCATTGATAAAACCGTAGATTTGAAATTTAGGGTGCATTTTCTGGAATAACCTTCAAAAGGTTGGAAAGCCAAATAATTTAAAAGTTTTGGGAGCACGTAAACCAAAGGACTTACACAGGATAGCCAAATTTGGCTATCGTAAGGTCACCTATGCCCGAGTAAGGAGAACTTTCACATTTAGATCTCCTTCTGTAAAACTGATCAACCAAGTAGAACCAAACTAGATGGGGATGATGTTTGGGAAGAGGAGATTCAGATTTGTACAAATGAAGCTGATCTAATAAGAGAAGGGACTAGTAGAGCCCTAAAAGGATGAATTAAGTTACTCTTTAAAAAAATAATTTCTCAAAAACCAGCAGTAGTATCTTTACAATATTATTGTACCACAAGCATCATTATTATATAGATTTAGGTTTGTGCAAATAAAGGTCCCAGAGTATAATGGTCCTCATGCCTGGAAGTATAAAGTTTGACATATGATGCAAGGATTTACAAGAGCTATTAACAAGGGTCTAATTTGAGATTTTTAGCATCAAATAAAATTCTTAAAGATATTTTGACAAGGATCTAATTTGAGATTTTCTTAGCATCAAATAAAATTCTTAAAGATATCTTGACAAGGGTCTAATTTTAGATTTTCCTAGCATCAAATAAAATTCTTGAAAATATTTTTCTCTAAATAATGGTAACTTTATTGATTTCAGTGATTATTAATTTGTTACTGACAACCAGCAGTCTAAACAAATCAATTAGAGAGATGGCTGTTCAGTGTTTACAGATTGTTCAGGAGAAAATAGAAGAGAATGCCTTCAATGCTGTTCTCAAGAAAGTGCTGAGATGTTTACCAGAGATTGTAGCTGATCATGAATTTATTGCATCGGTACTATTAATAAATAATTGGCCAGTTGACATTTTCAATCATCAAAACTTTTATAATTTTCTTGTCTCCTGTTTTAGAGGTATTTGAAAATACAACCCAGGCAGTTAAATATTTGATTTTAAAATTTTTGAATGGAACTTGTATATGTATGGTGTATCGTGGGATTATCAACAAAAGAATGTGTTCATAGGACACAGATGATCCCGCTTTCAGCTAAAGTAATTCTGTAAAGTGCCAATTGCTAGCAAACTTTGGATTTGGTTGATCCCTTTTTACATTTGATGATCTAGCTTGCTCAACATTTAAAATGGCCATCAACATTGAAGGTTGATTTATATTGGATGTAATGGGAAAATAATGTTAAAATCTTCTGATGTTCATTGTGATATGAAGATTCAATTTTGTACCAGTGAAGGTCCTGTGATCTATTGGATTCAAGTCCTGGGAGATCAAAAGTTGATATATGCTACGATAGGCAATAAAATCTTCTTTACCAGGTGAGCGATACAGGCTCATGTGAGCCTCTAGTTTACTGATATGATAGCAGAAACATCCATGTAATGTATACATTTTCAAATTTCTTTGAAGGTAATGAAAGCAGTGTTTAAATCATTAGTCAATGAAAATGTGAAAAGTCCTAAGAAGAGGAGGCAATCACTGAAGTACACCCACAAAGATGAAGCATTAACAGTAATGTTAGAAGTTCTGACAGATAAATCTACTCCTCAAGCTATACAGAAAGGATTACTGGAGTTATTAAGACATACTAGTAATAAAGTAAGCCGGTTATTATTTTACCCCTGCTCCCCGAAGGGGGAGGGGGGTATACTGTTTTACCTCTGTCCGTCCTTCCGTCCGTCCAAGATATTTTTCGGCGCATTTTTCTCAGTAACTGTTGATGGCAGAAATCTGATATTTGGTCACAAGCATCATATAGGTATACCATATTGTGGGTAGCGTTTTTTGACCTGTCAGATTCCTACTTCCTGTTTGCCGACTTAGTTGGTTTTTATACACATTGAACATATATGCTCATTTTTCGTCACATTTTTCTCAGCAACTATTGATGACAGAGATCTGATATTTGGTCACAAGCTTCATATAGGTACCCCATATTGTGGGAAGCGTTTTTGGACCCATCAGATTCCTACTTCCTGTTTGCCGACTTAGTTGGTTTTTATACACATTGAACATATATGCACATTATTCGTCACATTTTTCTCAGCAACTATTGATGGCAGAAATCTGATATTTGGTTACAAGCTTCATATAGGTACCCCATATCGTGGGAAGCGTTTTTGAACCCATCGGAATCCTACTTCCTGTTTGCCGACTTTGTTGATTTTTATACACATTGAACATATATGCTCATTTTTCGTCGCATTTTTCTCAGCAACTATTGATGGCAGAAATCTGATGTTTGGTCACAAGCTTCATATAGGTACCCCATATTGTGGGAAGCATTTTTTGACCTGTCAGATTCCTACTTCCTGTTTGCCGAAGAGCGGGGGTATCATAGGTGAGCATTAGCTCACAGTTCATCTTGTTTTATGCTGAAAACCTTTGGTAATGTAGCAGTTAATAATCTAGGTCAAAGAAAAGAAATATATGTGTTTCTGCTAACTCTGCCAACCCTAATTTTTAGTGCCATTTTAGGACAAGGACTGTTATTTAAAAGTCAAATTCTAATACTGTATAACCTTGGTAGAAATTTTAGAAATAAGAAATTGCTTTCCTACCTACCTGATTTTTTTCAAAAATGTTGGTGGAAACACTAGTATTTTTTTTTACTTTATCACATCACTAACAGATGGTGAAGAATACCTGGTTTAGACGTCAGGTTTTACTACTGCCAATTTATATTATCTTAATAATTTATATTGATAGAAAAAATTGTTGGAAATTGTCTTTATCCTAATTTTAATTTATTTTGTAGAAGATTTTCACCACTTTAATACCCAAACTACAGCATGATCTAAAAGCTTTGAAAAGTGATGATAAAACAGCTGCCTTGTTTGACTGTTGTAAACTTATACTGGTGAGATATGATGAGGAGAATGCTGATGTTATAGATACTGACGGTGTACCTGTTTTATTAGAGGCTTTGAATTGTGGGGTCTATGTTGAAGATCAAATGGATTCTATCCAACAGTACACTATTCACTTGGTAAGATTCTGTTTATGAATAAATTATTAACGAATTGGACGATAAACACTAGTGTTGCAACATTACAGTGAAAACAGGAAAAACTCTGGGAATTTGAAAAGTGTGTTTCCAGCCTTAAAGGGATATTGTCTACTAAAATCGTAATTTTTTCATACCCAAAATTATTGTCGTTTTCTGTACTGACCTTCATAAAATGAAGATTAACACCGAGTTATGCTGCAAAAGATACGCTTTTTTGACAAAAAAGACCCAAAACTATCATTATCAGAATTATTGTCCTGGATGACAAGAATTCAAATCTATTCATATGACCTTCTATGTGAACCCGTCTTGAGCATGTGCACTGTTTAGAAACAATAAACAACATGTGGTTCTTGGGCAAAAGAGAAAGTGTCAACGCGTGGAAGAAAGCAGACTTTGACGGATTCAGAGAGAAAGATGAATAGAAGTGAAGTATCTTCCAAATGGAACAAATGCAGGATATATGTAGGGGATCAGTTGGACCGTTGGAACAAACTCAAGGAAGTGCTACACGTCCAAACTTGCGCTGAAGTGGCACAGATTTTGCTTGATAGGTAAACCGAACATGTTTTTTCCTTCTTTTCTCAATCGTTTTTCATATTTTATGAATTTATGATGATGCCTATGATCATTTTCGGTAGATATTATTCAATATATGTAATCTTGCACCTGACAACAGCAAATTATTGTCAATGAATAGCATAAAACGGCCATATTTGCGAGGTAAACAAACACAAATTTTAACATCCATGCTGCGGCATCCGGGCTACTGGCATACAAATAGATAAAAATAGATTTGGCCTCGCTCATGTCAGTGCATAATTAATTAGCTTCCAGTAACGGTGGTCAGCTTTTTTAAATCGAAAAAAACAACGTTTCGTAGCATATTCGCCAATAATTCGGTGTTTAATCTTCATTTTATGAAGGTCAGTACGGAAAACGACAATAATTTTGGGTATGAAAAATTACGATTGTGGTAGACAATATCCCTTTAAACAGACCATGAATTATAAAGTCCAGTTCTTTGTTGATCTTTTACTTGTGTTCAAGTCCATATATTATGAAACAAGAACAAAAACAGAATCAAGAAAATTTTATGCACTTAATATTTAAACATGGGTATATGTATATGACATGCAAGTTACAATTCATATTTATATAATGCCATGTTTTGTTGACAAGAAAATTCAAACATTGAGTTTGTGAAATTGTTTGACAGTATTTACAGAGAATTTATAAGGCTTGCTTACTAAGATATCCGTAAGCATTCAACATATACAGATATATGTGTACATGTGTAGCGTTAGGGTTATGGTGTTTAATGCCACTTTCAACAATATTTCAGTTATATTGTGGAGGTCAGTTTGATTGGTGGAGGAAAACGGAGTACCCAGAGAAAACCCCAACCTGCCGAAAGTCATTGACAAACTTTATCACAGAAAGTTGTATCGAGTACACCTCGCCTGAGCATGATTTGAACTCACAATGTTAGTGGTGATAGTCACTGATTGCATAGGTAGTTGTAAATCCAACTATCCTACGATCACGACCACCACAGCCTCTGTACATGTGTATTTGTAACATTTTATTTTATCCTCCATAATACTCTTTCCGGCAGATTATTTTTAATATAAAATATTATCCTTGGACAATATTTCAAAATTAAATTTCTTCCAATGCTATTATATATTTTCCAGATGAGATGGAAGAAATTTAATATCAAAATATATCTGTGGATAACATTGCACATTATAACTTTTCAACCGGAAAAATATTATAGAAGAAATAATCTGATTTTATTAGTTACTAATTTTCTCAATTAATTAATTAACATTGCTGCAAATAAATATGTACTTAATATTAGTGAAATACTTCTTTATTACTGCAGTATTTTTTAATTAAATATATAAATCATTACAATTACAATGTTTTAATAATATTCATAAGACTTTCTTTTGTTACTTTTCCTCAGCCACTTTGGCTTAGGAGTACACAACATTTCATTTTCACTCTCCGTTTCCTAATAAACTGGTGATACTTGCAAATCAAACAAACAAACTGGATCTGCAAATTCCTAATTACTAGTTTCTAACTGATAATTTGTTTGCTCACTTTGAATTTCAATTTCACTTTCTTTGGAATTATTGTTATCATTGATATCTTATATTTAAGCTTACATGACTCTATTGATTTTATAATGGGTTTGAAGATTACTCAATCTGTCATTTAAATTGACAGTGTTCTGGCTATAATATATTTTCCGTATATATATTTATTACATAAGGCTCTATTTTACTGTTTTTCTATTGGCCAGAAGCAATACACGTGACATTCCATTTTCTAACATATTGATTAGCAAAAAGCAATTTCTGAGCAATAAATAATCACATTGCACTCTCGTGCAAAATCAATGAATGAAATTATGTGGCACGAGAGTGCAATATGGTTTTTTATTGCACAGAAATTGCTTTTTGCTAATCAATGTTAGAAAATTTCATAAAGTTTGAAAATTTTCAAAAAATTTGAAAATCATAAAATTAAAAAAAAGAAAAATTTAAAGTTCATTTTTTTTTTAACAAATTTGAAAATTTCATTTTTTTTTTTTTTTTAAATTCAAAATTTTCATAAAATTTCAAAACTTTCAAAAATTTCATACTATTTCAAAAAAAATTAAAATGATAAAATTTTCAAAAAGTTTCAAAAATTTCATAGTTTTCATAAAATTTCAAAATTAAGACTATAATAGAGCCGTATGTAATAAAACAATTACTACACTTGAACTTGATCAATATGAGGTTTTATGGAGCAGAGTACAACAATATTGAACTCGGCATTCGCCTCGTTCAATATTGTTGTACTCTGCTCCATAAAACCTCATATTGATCTCGTTCAAGTGCAGTAATTGTATAATATTTACCTGTAAATTTTATTTATAAAATATTTTCCGGATGGGTCAGGTGATTTATTAATCAGCGTCAGAAATAATATTACATACCTTAGTATAAAATATTATCCAGATTAGCTCATTTGAGGGATCGGGTGATTTATCAATGAGCGTCAGAAATAATATTATAGATACGTCTCGTGATTTAATAATCGGCATCGGACATAATATTACATACCTTACACCTTAGTATAAAATATTATCCGGATTATCTCATTTGATGGTTCAGGTGATTTATCATTAATCGTCGGAATTAATATTACAGATGCGTCTCATGATTTAATAATCGGCGTTGGAAATAATAGTATGTACCTGTTTATTGTACACTAGGATACTTTTTTATAGCAGTGGAAAGTATTTTATTATAAAATATTTACCATAGCATAAAATTTATATTAAATTCTTTCCACCGGATAAAGTTTCAACCGAAAAAAATTATGTCTTACATATATGCAAGGTTGCCAAGTATTTTATGTTGACTGATCATTACAGAAGTTTAATACAAGTGTTATATTCGTATAATATTAGAATGAGGTAAAATTGTAATCAATATCTTTCCTTTTATGAAAAGAAAGTATAAAGAGCGATGGCCAACAATTCCACCAATATCAATAAAAGGAACAACTACCTCTCACCTCTAACCATTAAATGCAAAAAAACACCATGACATATGGTGTTGGAAATCCAGGTTTTGTCTTTGGTCAGGTAGAAAAATATGGCAGGTTAAGCTGGTTAATGAGATCCCAACCCTCTCCCTCGTGATAATTGGATCTCCAACGACAACACAGATATAAACAAACAATAAAAAGCCTACACATAGTCACTTCTACTTTTGGTCATTTCTTACATAAAATACAAGATCATCAAGTGATAAAAGTGTTCCCTCAGTCTCCCTTTAGAGAAAGACATGGTTGATTACACATGTCATAGACATATAAATTACATAGAGACTGATTCCAAAACTTTTTATATGTTTTATTATACCAAATACTCTTACACTTTACAATAACTACTTTACTTAATAATTCAAAAAACGCTAAAATGGGCAGATTTTATTGCTGTATGGCAATATTAAAATAATTTACCCAAAAACTTTATAAAAAAAGAAAGAAAAAAAATGCTCCTCCTTGCTTTGTTCCATCACTCAAGGTATGACAGTTTTCTTCCTTTGGTTCAGAGTACTGTATATTAATTACTCCATTTTACTCAACTCATTATTTCAGATAACAAAAGAATTATATTCGTCCCTACAGACAGAATCACAGAAGAGTATATTGTCAACCCTGTATTCTTTGTGGACAGAATGTGATAACTTTGGTGTTCCTTCAACTATTAGGAAAACTTTCTGTCATGTATGTATATCTTCATAGCTCTGTATTTTTTCACCCAGTACTTCAGGCAAATTGTTGAACATGTTTTATTTAATGAACAAGAGTGATTAAAAAAATTATTTTAAAATGTTATTAGACATAATGAATATAAAAAGTTCCTTATTTCTGTATTGAATAAGGAGTTTAGAAAAAGATCACAGATTTAACAGTATGTTAAGTCTTTTATTTGTGAAATGATCCATCACTTTATACATTTTATAGACTTGCAGAGTGCAGGCTATACAGGATTTACAATGTCCCTCAGATCATTTACCCCACTGAGTATTTAGTGTACTTAACTAGTACTTCATCTTTCAACAGATTATGTTCTTACTTTGTCTGAAATCAACAGAATTATATTGTATCAACTCTCATTGGTGCAGTGTATTTAATTTTATTTTATTTTGTGATAAAGCCTGTGATTGACCTATGGAGGAAAAGTGATTTTCTCTGAGTACTTTGATTTCTTCATCAATAAAACTGACCGCAGCCATATAAATTATATAGTGTTCAAAGTCGACATTAAACTAACATAATCTATATTTATCCATTTTTCTTCTTCAGGGTGTTATGTCCCCTTTTCAAATATGTTTTATCTTTAGAATGTCAATGACTAGTTACATTCACAATGGTAAATTAAATGTTTTAAGGTCCATTCAACACAAGGGACATAGCACCTTGAAAATGGATAAATATGGGTTGTATTTAGTTTCCCTTGTGAATGCATTTTTCTGATATGATATTAAGATGTTTTTTGGCTAAATTGTTATGGCCTCCTTTCCCCCTTTTTTTCTATTTTTGTGGTTGGTATATACTTTGTGCAAACATCTAATCCTTTATCTTATGACTGAATTGTACTTGTATTTGGTAAAATATTGAAGTATAATATACAACTGACCTTTAAAACATTTAGTTTAACCAGGTGTCAAATTAAGTAAGGTTTATTGGAAAGGAATTCGGATATTAGTATTATTATCTTTATTTACTAGCATGGCCTGTTTCATTTTACCTGTATTAATTCACAAAGGCTGATTGGCTATTGCCTAATTATACCCCCGCTCCCCGGAGGGGGAGGAGGGTATACTGTTAACTCTGTCCGTCCGTCCAAGATATTTTTCGTCGCACTTTTCTCAGTAACTGTTGATGGCAGAAATCTGATATTTGGTCACAAGCGTCATATAGGTATACCATATTGTGGGTAGCGTTTTTGGACCCATCAGATTCCTACTTCCTGTTTGCCGACTTAGTTGGATTTTATACACATTGAACATATATGCACATTTTTCGTCGCATTTTTCTAAGCAACTATTGATGACAGGAATCTGATATTTGGTCACAAGCTTCATATAGGTATGCCATATTGTGGGAAGCATTTTTGAACCCGTCAGATTCCTACTTCCTGTTTGCAGAATTAGTTGATTTTTATACACATTGAACATATATGCACATTTTTCGTCACATTTTTCTCAGCAACTATTGATGGCAGAGATCTGATATTTGGTCACAAGCTTCATATAGGTACCCCATATCATGGGAAGTGTTTTTGGGCCCATCAGATTCCTACTTCCTGTTTGCCGAAGAGCGGGGGTATCATAAGTGAGCATTAGCTCACAGTTCATCTTGTTTTATAGAATTTGGTTTTATTTTCAGTTGCCATTGGATGGTGAGCATGTTGCCATGGAGTTAGAAAAATGTTTGGATGTGTCGTCTGCTGGTACCCTAAGAGAGGCAAAAAGAAAGAGAAGGTCAGCATAAAATGTCTAATAAAAATAAAAACTTGACAGAAACATTATCTTTTACACACATTTATTCATTAAAAAGATTTTCTGAAATTAGTTGGGGTGTATGAAAAAAAAAATTCTGAACACACTTAAAATTTGACAGCAAACTGGAAGGTACTTTGATGGTCCTCTAACCAAATATCTTTTTTTTTGTTGATCGGAAATCCAATATTACTGTGACCACAGGACAAAGTTATTTCATAGAACTCGATGGGAAGATGAACAAAAATAGACAACAATAACCTAATTGAATCAAAACTACATGAATATTCATTGAATGGCCCTTTTTATAATTAGTTCACCTGGACCAAAGGTCCATGTGAACTATTGCCATCACTTGGCGTCCGTCGTCTGTCGTCTGTCGTCTGTCGTCTGGCGTCTGTCGTCTGTCGTCTGTCGTCTGTAAACTTTTCACATTTCAAGCTTCTTCTCCGAAACCACTTGGCCGATTGGAACCGAACTTAGCAGGAATGTTCCTTGGATGGTCCTCTACAAAGTTACTGTTTTTCGTTCCAGTCGAATATTCAATATGGCTGCCAGGGCCAATAATATGCTCTGATTGGCTGAAATTTCAAAGATCTTCTTCTCTGAAACTAATGAACTGACTGAACCCAAACTGTAAAGGAATGATCATTGGAATGTCCTTTACCAAGTTACTGTTTTTTATGCCGATCGGAAATCCAAGATGGCCGCCATCGCAGGACATAGATTAACATTGGACCCTATGGGAAAATGTTCAAATGCCTTCTTCTCAGAAACTACAAATATTATTAAAGCCAAACTGTACATGAATGTTCATTGGATGGTCCTCTACAATCTTAAGGTTTTTTGTTCCGATATGAAATTCAAAATGGTGGCTACGGCAGGACTTAGTTTAACATTGGACCCTATGGGAAAAATGTTTCAAAATGCTTCTTCTCTGAAACCACTTGGACAGTTGAAACCAAACTGCCCAGGAATGATCATTGGAAGGTCCTCTACAAAGTTTCTGTTTTTTATGCCGATCGGAAATCCAAGATGGCCGCCACCGCAGGACATAGATTAACATTGGACCCTATGGGAAAATATTCAAATGCCTTCTTCTCAGAAACTACAAATATGATTAAAGCCAAACTGTACATGAATGTTCATTAGATGGTCCTCTACAAACTGTACGTTTTTTGTTCCGGTATGAAATTCAAAATGGCGGCTACGGTGGGACTTAATTTAACATTGGACCCTATGGGGAAAATGTTTCAAAACGCTTCTTCTCTGAAACCACTTGGATAATTGAAACCAAACTGCCCAGGAATGATCATTGGAAGGTCCTCTACAAGGTGTGTGTTTTTTATGCCGATCGAAAATCCAAGATGGCCACCACCGCAGGACATAGATTAACATTGGACCCTATGGGAAAATGTTCAAATGCCTTCTTCTCAGAAACTACAAATATGATTAAAGCCAAACTGTACATGAATGTTCATTGGATGGTCCTCTACAAACTGTACGTTTTTTGTTCCGATATGAAATTCAAAATGGCGGCTACGGCAGGACTTAGTTTAACATTGGACCCTATGGGGAAAATGTTTCAAAACGCTTCTTCTCTGAAACCACTTGGACAGTTGAAATCAAACTGCCCAGGAATGATCATTGGAAGGTCCTCTACAAATTTTATGTTTTTTATGCTGATCAGAAATCCAAGATGGCCGCCACCGCAATACATAGATTAACATTGGACCCTATGGGAAAATGTTCAAATGCCTTCTTCTCAGAAACTACAAATATGATTAAAGCCAAACTGTACAAGAATGTTCATTAGATGGTCCTCTACAAACTTTACGTTTTTTGTTCCGGTATGAAATTCAAAATGGCGGCTACGGCAGGACTTAGTTTAACATTGGACCCTATGGGAAAAATGTTTCAAAACGCTTCTTCTCTGAAACCACTTGGATAATTGAAACCAAACTGCCCAGGAATGATCATTGGAAGGTCCTCTACAAGGTGTGTGTTTTTTATGCCGATCGGAAATCCAAGATGGCCACCACCGCAGGACATAGATTAACATTGGACCCTATGGGAAAATGTTCAAATGCCTTCTTCTCAGAAACTACAAATATGATTAAAGCCAAACTGTACATGAATGTTCATTGGATGGTCCTCTACAAACTTTACGTTTTTTGTTCTGATATGAAATTCAAAATGGCGGCTACGGCAGGACTTAGTTTAACATTGGACCCTATGGGAAAAATGTTTCAAAACGCTTTTTCTCTTAAACCACTTGGATAATTGAAACCAAACTGCCCAGGAATGATCATTGGAAGGTCCTCTACAAGGTGTGTGTTTCCAAGATGGCTGCCACCACAGGTCATAGTATTAACACAGAACCATATGGGGAAAATACAGAAATATATTCTTCTCTGAAGCTATTGCACTGATTGAACCTAAACTGTGCATCAATCATTGGAAGGTCCTTTACAAACTTTGTGTTTTTTATGTTGATCGTAATTCCAAGATGACTACCACTGCAGGACATAGTTTTTACATAGGACCAATTGTTTTTTTTTATTACCAGGTGAACGATACAGGCTCTTGAGAGCCTCTGGTTTTTTTTTACATGTTTAAATTTCCAAGTTGGCAGCCACCACAGACCATGTGGGAATATCAATAAAAAAATGACAGAAACTACAAATCTGTTTGAGTCCAAGCACTGAATAACCAGCAGTTTAGCCTCTAATTAAATAGTTCTACATATTTCTTCACAGTAAACTAACAGAGACTGAGAAAACACCAGCTGATGAATTTGATAATGTGTCATGGCAGAGGGTCACTGTTATACTAGAATCTGTGCAAGGAAAAAAGAAGCTAGACAATTACCATTGCCTTCTCCCTGTATGTTTTAAACTAATCTCAAGGTAAGACAAAAGTGCACTTTGTTTCAGTATTTAAGCTCATGTAAAAGTTTCAGTATTTAAGCTCATGTAAAAGTTTCAGTATTTAAGCTCATGTAAAAGCCTAACTATTGTAAAAATGTACAAATATCTTCACATTAAAGGAAAGTTTCAAGATGTATGGTACAGGTATATGTATCTCCATTGGGGCTGTCATGGTCTTGATCGTATGTTAGTTGGATTTAAGATTACCTTTGCAATCAGTACCTATCACCACTAATGTTGTGGGTTCGAATCACACTCAGGCGATACAACATTATGTGATAAAGTTTGTCAGTGACTTGGGACAGGTCAGTGGTTTTCCCCAGGTACTCCGGATTCCTCCAACAATAAAACTAACTGCCACGATATAACTGAAATATTTTTAAAAGTGGCGTTAAAACACCCTAACCCTCCATTTGAATGTAAATGGTTACAGTGGTTTATTAGATAAGTTCATTGATTTATTATACTGACCACTACTATTGTTTTCACCAGTGATTTATAGGTTTATGTATACTTAACTTGTACATTAATTCAGGTACCTAATTATGCACTGTAGTTTTCATTGGTAACTGTTCAGTATGCGAGTTGAAAATGAGAATTCTTCTATTCAAAACTATTAATTGTTCTCTTCTTTTAGAGGTAATTGTTTAAAAATACCATGCATTTCAAATAGAAGAAATACTGTTCTTATTCATTTTATTGGGTCAGTCGTGGACTTTCCCTCACATAATCATCCACTTGCATTTTTAGCTTATGTTACCAAATGCAAAGTGAGCTTTTGCCACACTTGGCATCTGTCGTCCATTAACTTTTCACATTTTATTCTTCTCCTCTGAAACCCCTCAGCCAAATGAACTGAAATTTGGTAGAAAGCATCTATAAGGATTGCTCATTTAGTTCCGATCTGTTAACAACATGGCCACCACAGGCAATTCTTGTTTCTGATTGATTGATTTCTAAAAAATCTTCTCCTCTGAAACTGCTTTCCCAAATGAATCGAAATTTGGTTGGAAGCATCCTTGGAATGTCCTCTATAAAGATTGCTCATTTCATCCCGATTCGTTTACTAACATGGCCACCACAGGCAATTCTTGTTTCTGATTGATTGATTTCTAAATATCTTCTCCTCTGAAACAGCTTTGCCAAATCAACCGAAACTTGATAGGAAGCATCTATGGAAGATCCTCTATAGAGATTGCTCATTTCATTTTGATGCATTAGCAAACATGGCCACCACAGGCAATTCTTGTTTCTGATTGGTCGATTTCTAAAAAAAAATCTTGACCTATGAAACCGCTTGGTCAAGTGAACCGAAACATGGTAGGAAGGATCTATGGAAGGTCCTCTATAAAGATTGCTAATTTCGTTCTGATCCAAAATATGGCCGCCACAGACAATTCTCGTTTCTGGTTGGTCGATTTCTAAGAAATCTTCTCTGAAACTGCTTGGGCAAATGAACCGAAACTTGGTAGGAAGCATCTATGGGAGGTCCGTTATAAAGATTGCTAATTTCGTCACGATCCGTTAACAAACATGGCTGCCATAGGCGATTCTTGTTTTTTGTTGGTCGATATCTAAAAATCTTCTTCTCTGAAACTGCTTAGTCAAATGAACCGAAAATTGGTGGGAAGTACCTATGGAAGGTTCTGTATTAAGTTTCCTCAAAGCAGAATGAAAGGTGAGCGACACAGGCTCAGCCCACCGAGCCTCTAGTTTCTTAAAGTAGTTTTGTTTTTTAAAAGACTTGTTGTACTCTATTGTAGAATATTAGAATCAGATGATCATACGTCTGCTGAGTACATTAAACAGCTCATCTTGGCCTTCATCTATCATATTTGTAGTAAAGCAGACTCAGACCAGTCACAAAGTAAGTTTCTAATTTTATTTAAGAACATGTTCTTAATAAGATGGGGAGTCATTTTTTATAGATAAAGACAAAAAAAATTAGACCTTCATTTAATGTTTGATTTGCATATGTTTCTGAAATGTCCAAATGTATATTGTGGTCTATTTAGGTCTTGTTTTCTTTTCCCGTTTAAATTAAAATTTTATTCCTTTACTTTCATCTTATATTTAAGTAAATGCCTTAAAATTAATTGACTGAAATCGTTTGAGTTTTAGGGTTAGGGTTATGGTGTTTAATGCCACTTTCAACAATATTTCAGTTATATCGTGGCTGTCAGTTTTATTGGTGGAGGAAACTGGAGTACCCGGAGAAAATCACAGACCTACCACAAGTCACTGATAAACTTTATCACATAATGTTGTGTCGAGCACACCTCACCTGAGCGGGAATAGAAATCACAACGTTAGTGATGATAGACACTGATTACATAGGTAGTTGTAAATCCAACTACCATAGGATCACGACCTGAAATCATTTGATACAGTATAACTATTGTCTTATTAAAATCAAATAATTTAGTTTAATGTTGATTATTTTGAAAGTAAGTAAAAATATATTGGGACCTTAAATCATACTAAATTCTCCTATTTTTAGAATCCATACCAGAACAGACGTTTAATATGGAACTAATAGTACATTGTGTTAGAAGCTCTGACAATCCACAGACACATCACCAAGCTTTATTAGTACTGACAGTGGCCGCAGAACTCTACCCTGTAAGTATATATTTATTTTGTATTAGAAGCTCTGACAATCCCCAGACATACTATAAAGCTTTGTAGGAACTGACAGTATCTATAGAGTTCTATTCTGAGTATTTTTTTGAGTTAAAAGCTCTGACAATTCTGAGACACACCATCACACTTCGTTGGTAATGAATGTAGCTATAGAACTGGTAAGTACAGTACAATGGTACAGAAAGTAGTGGTAATTTAAAAAAGAAGACCAACTGTTCTTATGGTGTTTGGTACTTTAATAACTTTTGTAACTATACAAATATCTTAATTATAATTTTGAACAAAAGATTGTTAGAGATTGGAATATGAAAATGATTGGCCCATTTGTTAATGGTGACATAGAAAGGAAATATTTCTGCTCCTAGGTCTCTTGTCTATGAGGACAGATAACATACATTGTTTACATATAACATTTTAATTCAGATAATGTAAACTTATTTAGTACTATTTTTTTCTGATGATGTTTTCATTTTCCATGTAATTACTATAAATTAAGATGAGGTCTGTTATAATTACAGGAGAAACTTCTACATAACATTATGTCAGTGTTTACATTCATGGGAGATACTATTCTCAAACAAGATGATGCTTATAGTTTCCACATTATAAGTAGGATCCTGGAGACTGTTATACCAGCCTTAGTAACTGTAAGTTAACATAATATATAGTGTTTAGTCTATTTAAAATACATGTACAGTCAAACCTGTATTAAGAGGTCACCTTTTGGACAAATAAAAAGTGGTCTTTTAAGACAGGTAACCTCTTAAAAGAGGTTCAATTCATATGATATTTTCTATGATGGGACAAGAAAAGGGTGACCTTTAAATACAGGTGACTGCTTAATAGAGGTGAATGGATGAGCAGGTTTGACTGTACTTGAAATGTACTGTATTAATTTGTATGTAGGTCAAGACTTTGTTTTTACTTCAAAGACATATTTATACCCATATAAATCTAAGGAGAATTTGCCAATTGGAAATGTATTCCAAATAGACTTAAAAAGACAAAATTTTGGCAAATACTTCAAGCAGCTGATAAATTATACATGCACCATGTCTAAAGAAATCTTAACTTGTATGTAAATCATAGGAATTAACTGTCTAGACACTTAACTGATCATAATTTGGATTTATATACTGTTTTAATACATAATGTTTGGCAATATCAAAATGAATACAAGCTGACACAACTGTATACAAGTGAGTCTTGTTTATTTTCCAAACAATTTTTTTCTTAGGCATGTGGACAGAGAAAAAGAGTACATAAAAATGTTTCAAACAAACCAGAGGATGTCATCACCATGGTGATACGGGTGTTTGTTGATGCTTTTCCACACATACCTAACCACCGACGATTGATGTTGTTTACAAAGCTGGTCTCTATAGAGGGAGACGTGTCTTACCTGTGGAGGACATTGTTGTTAATGACAGAACAGGTGATTAGCAAGATGTCGTCTGCTGAGGCAGGGGAAGAAGATTCAACTGAAAAGGTGAGAAAGTGTTTTCTTCTGGCTGTCTTGCCTGCTGTCTTATAGTAGTTAGATTTAAGAGCATAAAAGCACTAAAGTTGTCAGTTTGATTCCCGCCCCTGGAGAGGTGTGCTCATAACAACTTAAAGTGAGAAAGTTTCTTGCGATACGTTCTTGGTTTTTTCCGGCTACTTGGTTTCTGGACAGTTTCTTTATATAGATTAATACTGATTATTCTTTTATATATACATTAGTGTATCATATTCAGTTGTTTTTGTGGTTTTGTCTATAATAAAAATATACACAAACTATTTCAATGTACCATGCTTGTTTCTTGAATCACAACAAAACAAGACAGTACTGGATTAAATGTGGTAATTACATGCTTACAAATATAAAATATTAATTTAAATATGGACCATAGTGGGTAGCATGTTTGGAGAGTGCCTTTCTTCCTGCACACTAAAGAACTATTTTTTTTTAGATTTCGAAAAAAAAAGTAGATACATTGTAGCCACTACAAAGATTAAATTTTTCGTCCCTACCCAACTCTCCATACCTTTTCAGTGACAGTCAAGTCGTTGATCCGATCAACCAATCCCTTCCCTCCTTTCTATGTAGTTTTTATATATTAATGAATCAATGGATATATTTATGTTTGTGAAATCGTTTATTTCTATTTCTTTTTCAGATTGACTCAACACCTGACAAAGAATTCAGACTAAAGTTTTGTAGTCATTTTTCACTTCCTGTTCAGTTGTCAACAGCAACAGATATTATTGAATACATGGCACAACTTCCAGATGATAAAAAGACAGGTATTAACAAGGAAACCTCATAAACAAATATACAAAATGTAGATACATTTCATTTTCATCTTTCATTTCAGGACAATTTCATCAATAAACTTCCACTCTGGCTTAAGGTAGATCATTACCAAATATTTTCTCTGATAAAATATAGTAAATTAAATTGTTCAATATCATTTTATGAAATTTTCTTCAAAAACATGAAGTAGGAAGGTAAGACCAATTGTGAATTTTGCTTAAATTAAAAAAAAAAAAAAAATTATATCAAAAAGAATGAGGAAGAAAGATATTTTCCAGATTTTCTAAATTTCTTATTCTTAAAAAACAACTGAGCACAATATAACATTATAGGAAAAGAAGCCAGTTTAAAGATGTTTTTGTATGAATTTCAAGATTGTTTTTTGAGAAGGGAGATAACTCTGTCAAAATATATTTAAAAGATATCAATGTTACAATTCAGATTTAGATAATAGAAAAGGATCTCTAAATAATCAATTGTATATAGGAGAGACAATGATGGCTTTATTTTGTTATTTTCTGTTTTATTGGATGGTTTTTTTCATAGATAATAAAAATAGGACTTTTTACATTTACTTAACTTGTTCTCACCATGATATAGCTTAAACAATTGCTGAGTTGGCACTAAGCAACAATCACTCACTCACTTTTTACATTTACAGAATCTCCAATGAGGACTATAGCATTACCAAACATTACCTTGGGTCAATTGAAGAAAGATGATACAGAAATATTTAATGTACAGAATCACAGTGCTAAACAACTTAGACATTTTAAATATGAATCTGTACAGTTACTTATATCATTATTTACTAGTCAGACTTTCTTAACACAGGTAATAGTTGGCTTTTTTATCATTTTAATTTCTTTTTTAGCTCACCTTGCCAAAGGCAACGTGAGGTTTTGCCATCACTTGGCATCCATCGTCCATTAACTCTTCACATGTTAATCTACTCCTCTAAAACCACTTAGCCAAATGAACTGAAACTTGGTAGGAAGCATCTATGGAAGGTCCTCTATAAAGATTGCACATTTTGTCCCGATGCATTAACAAACATGGCCACCACAGGCAATTCTTGTTTCTAATTGGTCGATTTTTAAAAAATATTCTCCTCTGAAACCAATTGGCCAAATGAATCGAAATTTGGTAGGAAGCATCTATGGGAGGTCCTCTATAAAGATTGCTCATTACTTCTCAATCCATTAATAAACATGGGCAATTTTTGTTTCTGAATGGGCGATTTCTAAAAATCTTTTCCTCTGAAACCGCTTGGCCATATAAACCGAAACTTGGAAGGAAGCATCTATGGAAGGTTCTCTATAAAGATTGCATATTTCGTCCTGATCCGTTAACAAACATGGCCGCCACAGGCAATTCTTGTGTCTTAATTGGTCGATTTAAAAAGATATTCTCCTTTGAAACCACTTGGCCAAATGAATCGAAACTTGGTAGGAAGCATCTATGGAAGGTCCTCTATAAAGATTGCATATTTCGTCCCAATCCATAAACAAAAATGGCCACCACAGGCAATTCTTGTTTCTGATTGGTCAATTTTTTTAAATCTTCTCCTCTGACTGAAACAGCTTGGCCAAATGAATCGAAACTTGGTAGGAAGCATCTATGGGAGGTCCTCTATAAAGAATGCTTATTACCTCCCAATCCATTAATAAACATGGCCACCATAGACAATTCTTGTTTCTGATTGGTCGATTTCTAAAATTCTTTTCCTCTGAAACCGCTTGGCCATATAAACCGAAACTTGGAAGGTCCTCTATAAAGATTGCACATTTCGTCCTGATCCGTTAACAAACATGGCCACCACAGGCAATTCTTGTGTCTAATTGGTCGATTTAAAAAAATATTTTCCTCTGAAACCGCTTGGCTAAATGAATCGAAACTTGGTAGGAAGCATATATGGGAGGTCCTCTATAGAGAATGCATATTTCGTCCCGATCCATGATCAGGCATGGCCGCAACAGGCAATTCTTGTTTCTTATTGGTAGATTTTTTAAAATCTTCTCCTCTGAAACAGCTTGGCCAAATGAACCGAAACTTGGTAGGAAGCATCTATGGAAGGTCCTCTATAAAGATTGCATATTTCACATTTATCCCGATCCGTTAAAAGACATGGCCGCCACAGGGAATTCTTGTTTCTGATTGGTCGATTTTTTTTAATCTTCTCCTCTGAAACCTCTAGGCCAAATGAACTGAAACTTAGTAGGAAACATCTATTGAAGGTCCTCTATAAACATTGCACATTTCGTCCCGATTCGTCAACAGACATGGCTGCCACAGGAAATATTTGATTCTGATTGGTCGATTTTTTTTTATTCTTCCCCTCTGAAACCGCTTTGCCAAATGAACGGAAACTTGGTAGGAAGCATCTATGGAAGGTCCTTTATAAAGATTTGCTCATTTTGTCCCAATCCACTTATAAACATGGCCACCATAGGCAATTCTTGTTTCTGATTGGTCGATTTCTAAAAAATCTTTCCCTCCGAAACCGCTTGGCCAAATGAACCGAAACTTGGTAGGACACATCTATGGAAGGTCCTCTATAAGGATGCTCATTTTGTTCCGATCCGTTAGCAAGCATGACCGCCACAGGCAATTCATATTTCTGATTGGTCAATTTCTAAAAAATCTTCTCCTCTGAAACCACTTGGCGAAATGAAACAAAACTTGGTAGGAAGCGTCTATGGAGGGTCTTATATTAAAATTGCTTATTTCGTCCCGATCCGGTAACAAACATGGCCACCATAGGCAATTCTTGTTTCTGATTGGTTGATTTCTAACAAATCTTTTCCTCTGAAGCCGAGTAGCCAAATGAACCGAAATTTGGTAGGAAGCACCTATGGAAGGTTCTGTGTAAAGTTTCTTCAAAACAGAATAAAAGGTGAGTGACACAGGCTCAGCCCACTGAACCTCTAGTTTATATGATATTAGTATGTTTTTATTGTGAGATCATATTGAAAAAAATTGGATATTTTCTATGCTTTTTAGGAATTTGTAAAAAGAATGGATTTTCTACTGTTAAATGCATTGCATTTTCGTGACATGATTCAGTGAAATTTGATTAGAAAATTGATATATGTGAGACAGTGGAGTTAGAATTTGTATCACATGGGAAACTACAGTTTACAGTAGAAAATGAATTTATAAGCATTATATTTAAGACCTTTTTTCAATGAAGATTTATTAAGTTTTACTTAATTTGTTAAATGAATTCAATTGGGTGTTTGAAAGACTTCCTATGTATTAACCATGAATGAATGCAATGTAATTTTTGTGCTTAGCTAATATTATTTCTTTGTTTAGACAAAGTTTTATTATAGTTTTAGCTTTTTTTATTAGTGCAAATTTTCGATCTTGGAAGAAGTTCCAAATATATGGTTTTGAAAATGTTTTCAATGGTTTTCATAAAACTTCATTTCCTTGGATATTTTAATTTTAATGATTAATTAAACAACTAAGTTTAAAATTTTTATAGTACACCATTAAATAGAGACATTTTAAACTTATTTTTGCAATAGTGACCAGAAGGACTATTTGATTTGTTTTAAATAGGTGTCAAGAGAAATAAGAGCTGATTTACTTGAAGATTTCCATAAGTTGATTCAAGCCATAATGGGATACCTTGCCCAGTTGTCTAAATCTGTAGAGAAACACCAAGATAAACCTACTGCTAAATTCTGGAGGGCTTTGTTTCATAAGATATGTGAACTTCTTGACAAGGTTAGTGATATGCCTATCATCAGTACATACAATTGTTAAAATCCTCCATCAATATTACTTTTAATTTATCCAGTAGAAAACAAAACTTTGACAGAATAGTAAAATTTGATTAGTCAAACCTGTAGTAAGAGGTCACCTTTGGGAGAAAGAAAAAGTGACCTTATAAAACAGGTAACCTCTTAAAAGGGTCTCAATTCATATGAAATCTATGACAGGACAAGATAAAGGTGACCTTTTAATACAGGTGACTGAATGGATAGGTTTGACTGTACATGTACAGTCACAAGAAATTCTATTTTACTCCTATAATTCTGAATGAAGTTGTAATATACAAGTTTATTTAAATTTTGAGCAATATTTATTTAACATTCAATAAATACTATTATGAAATTCGTTTGAAAATCAAAAATTATATTTAAAAACAGTATTAATCCTGTTGTAATCCAATGAAAGTAAGATTCCTGTAATATTGTATAATTTATTTTCTATAATACCCAGTGATTTAATGATTAGTGTAAAATTATTGTTTTATATATCAATGTCTCTATCAACAGGTGGTGACTATTTTACCTGAGAGTTTGTATCTACAAGTTGTCTCTGGTCTGATGTCTCACGAACTATCACACGTCAAACGCAAGGCCATGGAGCTGTTAAATAATCGACTGCTTCAGCAGAAGACACCATTCACTGATCAAGAGGTAAGTTTTTATCTAGATATCAATATAAAGCATAGGTGAAACATGTCAACATCAGAATCAGAATAATATACCATATAACCGGTAATTTCTGCAGTGTGAAATTTCTGCGGTTTTGGTCTAAAAAGAAGACATTTAATTTTTGCGGATTTTTATTTCTGCGGATTGTAAATCTTTGCACCAAAAAAAAAATTGTTTGTATTACAGGATTCAGGAAGCAACAAGTGAAGCGATGTTACAATAAACAACTGGTGCACATTACAGTGATCCTTAGAAGTAAAAACATATTTAGTTCTTTAGAAAGTTTTCAAACGTTACAACTTCTGAATATGCATTTGGATAACTTCAAATTTGTCTTGAGAAACTAATTTTTCACTGTTTTCGCGATCTATTTTGTTGACAGGAAATACGAAGTCAACAGTTGGAACGATATCGGTATAAACTTTGATATATTTCGGATATATATTTTTAATGTCGAATTTTCATACTTTATCATATAGCAATTTTTTAAAAAGAATTATGATTAGAAGCAATTGTATTCAATTCTTTTAGTATAATGTAGACATAAAAACTCAGGTTAACCGGAATTCTACTACCAGTACATGTACATTTCTATTTGTTTGGTTTATAGATGAATCCTGAGATCACGCAGTTTGATATTATTTAATCGAAGCTACTACAACAATTTAAAAAAAACCCCAAAAAACTCATGTTAATTTATAAAATAACAATTTTAAATATTGCTTTAATAAACTTTATTATGATTGTAAGCATTGAATCAGGCGATTGTTTCAATTATTGTCGGTGTCAGCTGGGTACAATCATATTTCTTGATCTGGAGTAATTGTAATTAACAGGTAAAAATCATCATGCTACAGCTAAATAACCTTTTATTGTTGTGTAAACATTTATATAATACCAGGTTTTGCTTATCTGGATATAGTAATTACGACTAATTAAATATTTGACACTTACGGCGGAATCGGATTTAGAATTTGAAAACGTATTTTGTACATAATATTTTACATATTATTCTGTGATTTTAATTTCTGCGGTCCGGAGTTGACCGCAGAAATTAGATTGCCGCAGAAATTACCGGTTATACGGTAGTATCTTACAATTATTGGAGTGTTGTTGTCAAATGATAATGATAATGGTGATACACAGATATACATAGACATGTCATGCTCACTAGATTTGATATCTATGTTTTTATTACACAAACTTAGTCCTTAGAGTTAATGGTTTCTTTATAGCCTTTGTGGTCCAAATTTAAAAATGGACTGCAGTGGGAAAACATTCTTCTTAGAAACCAGGAATATAAATGTAATTGCATTTTCTAAGAAGTGGCATTGTGATATTAAGATTAAATTTGTTTTAACCAATAAATGACCTAGGGTCTTTTGGATTCAAGTTCTAGAAGATCAAATTTATCGTATGCTATGAAATGCAATAGTTCAATAAATCTTCTTTACCAAGTGAGTGAATAAACAGCAACACAATCTACCATGTAACCCTGAATCTAAATGTTTAGAATGCCTCACATCATAATTTTCTAGGGGCTGTCGTGGTCATGATCATATGGTAGTTGGATTTACAGCTAATTGCAATCAGTGCATATCACCACTAAAGTTTTGAATTTGAACCCCGTTCATGGCTAGGTGTACTCGATACAACATTATGTGATAAAGTTTGTCAGTGACTTGCGACAAGTCAGTGGTTTTTTCGGGTACTCCGATTTCATTCATCAATAAAACTGACCACCACAATATAAGTTAAATAATGTTGAAAGTGGCATTAAACACCATAAACTTAAAACCATAATTATCTATTATAATATGTTCCTTGTTCTTTCAATTGTTGGTATTGTTTTCTAGGAAGCACTATTGCTCCCTCTAGTGGATCAGCTGTGTGATGTTGTTACAAATACAACATTATCAGGGGAGGTTACTGAGGAAAATGCAGTGAATGGACAATCAGCTTTCTACAGTCTCAAGTTAATGAGCAGACATTTAGGTTCTAAAAATCATCATACATTTACAAAGGTATTTTTAAAGTTGTTAAACATTTTCAATAAAAATAAATAACTTAGCATTTGTAAAAACAAATGACAATTTTTTTGCCCACATTTAATTAGATTATAAAAATCACAAAGTATTATTTTTTGACAGATCTATATTTCAAAATGCCTAATAAATTAAAAATGGCTCCTTCATACACATTTTCATTCATGTTAATTATATTCCGATATTCCTCTCTTTAGAGGACTACTGTAATAATTATACAAAATTTTCAATTATTAGTCTTTAAATTAAAAAAGTGAATAATACATATATAATTTTGAATAGATTTCAGATTGTTCTTGTAGGTGCTCAAGTTATCTATTACTGTATTCAAGACTCGATCAGAAAATCTACAAGTAGCTGCATGTGCATTGTTGTGTGTGGCTGAATTGTGTAACAGTCTTAAGGCTCATGCAATTCCTCATCTGTCTGAGTTTATGCCACTGATAATCAAAGAAATGAAGAATGAACCAAGACTTGTCAGGTAGAGATCATATTCTTCTTCTTTTAACTTTTTTAATGTCACCACAATGTGGAAAAAACAGACAACAATTCAAGATGGGGAACGTCTGCTTAGTGATGTAGATGACACAAAAAATAAATCTAGACATATTTGTATCTGCCAATACAGTGAAACCTGTGTAAACCGAAGTTTAAATAGAGTCCCAGGAAATCTTTATTAGTTTAATCTGTACACCTGTCTATTCCAAGCACAAAAGTTGGCCCCAACGAGGTTCAGTTTAGACAGGTTTCACTGTGGCTAGTTTATTAACTGATAATTAAAGTTACTCTTGTGAACCTTTGGATTAAAAGATAAAATTTGAACTTAGTAGTTTTTGTTTACCAAACTACTCTTGTGAGCCTTCGGTTTAAAAGATAAAATTTGAACTTAGTAGTTTTTGTTTACCAAACCTGTTGATTAAAGTTACTCTTGTGAGCCTTCGGTTTAAATGATAAAATTTGAACTTAGTAGTTTTTGTTTACCAAACCTGTTGATTAAAGTTACTCTTGTCAACCTTTGGTTTAAAAGATAAAATTTGAACTTAGTAGTTTTTGTTTACCAAACCTGTTGATTAAAATTACTCTTGTCAGCCTTTGGTTTAAATGATAAAATTTGAATTCAGTAGTTTTTGTTTACCAAACTACTCTTGTGAGTCTTTGGTTTAAAAGATAAAATTTGAACTTATTAGTTTTTGTTTACCAAACCTGTTGATTAAAGTTATTCTTGTGAGCCTTTGGTTTAAAAGATAAAATTTGAATTCAGTAGTTTTTGTTTACCAACCTACTCTTGTGAGCCTTTGGTTTAAATGATAAAATTTGAATTCAGTAGTTTTTGTTTACCAAACTACTCTTGTGAGTCTTTGGTTTAAAAGATAAAATTTGAACTTAGTAGTTTTTGTTTACCAAACCTGTTGATTAAAGTTACTCTTGTCAGCCTTTGATTTAAATGATAAAATTTGAATTCAGTAAGTTTTGTTTACCAAACTACTCTTGTGAGCCTTTGGTTTAAAAGATAAAATTTGAACTTAGTAGTTTTTGTTTACCAAACCTGTTGATTAAAGTTACTCTTGTCAGCCTTTGGTTTAAAAGATAAAATTTGAATTCAGTAGTTTTTGTTTACCAACCTACTCTTGTCAGCCTTTGGTTTAAAAGATAAAATTTGAACTTAGTAGTTTTTGTTTACAAAACCTGTTGATTAAAGTTACTCTTGTGAGCCTTTGGTTTAAAAGATAAAATTTGAACTTAGTAGTTTTTTGTTTACCAAACCTATTGATTACTTATATAAATAAACTATATTGTGTTATTGTAGTAATGACCTGTACATGTTGAGTATAGTAACAGCCATACAGAAAGTGGTAGAGAATTTGTCATTATTTCTAAGTCCTTACCTAGAAGACATCTTGTTCCATGTAAGTATTATTGGGAAGTGTTTAATTCTAATTTTTTGTATGAAAAGATATACAGTCAAACGTTTCTATAATGGCCACCTGGGGGAGATTGACAAAATGACCACTATATACAGGTGACCTGTATATGAAGGGTTTTGATTTTTCGACAAAATATTGCACATTAGTTGTAAATAAACATTTTTAATTACATGTTATGTTTTGTTTGTTATTTTGTTCCTGTCGTAATGTTACTATTGTTTACATTTATTGTTGATGAAATTATGTCAATATGATATAATTTGAATAAAACATACAAATAAATTAATGAAAATATTTAATAAACAAAGTACAATTTCTAGTAATGCGACGTTGAACTGGAAACATTGTTTTCAAAATTGTCGAGAATCTTGCCTGACAACCTGACAGCCTGACAACATTTCCCACCATCACAAAGATTTATGGCTTTCACTTTGTCATCTAATTTCAAAGCTTTCCTAGCAACGGATGTTGATGATTTTGACATCATTGATGCACTAGATACATAATACGATGTTTTTATGCAAAATATTTTTGGTGAGTGAATTTATACTCTAATTGTAATTAATAAAAATCTCAAATAACCCCCGGGTATAAACTGTCCTTTATGTAATTTACTATTCTCAAAATGCATAGTGTTTGTTTATTTAGGTAATTAAATTAATCAATATATTTTGTAACACCTCAGGATTTTTTGTACATTTGCGAAAAATAACGATCTTCCGAATTCACTTCCGGTATTATTTTTTAAAAGAACAAATTTACCGTTGTACAAAGGTTTTACGCTGAAAATTACTAACAAATGATGACCGCTGACCACATTGAACAGGTGACAGCTATATCGAATTAAAATATATAGTAAAGCGCACCGGGAGAGCACGAAAGTGACCATTATATAAAGGTGACCGTTATGAGCAGGTGACCATTATATAAAGGTGACCGTTATGAGCAGGTGACCGTTATGAGTAGGTGACCATTATATAAAGGTGACCGTTATGAGCAGGTGACCATTATATAAAGGTGACCGTTATGAGCAGGTGACCATTATATAAAGGTGACCGTTATGAGCAGGTGACCATTATATAAAGGTGACCATTATGAGCAGGTGACCATTATATAAAGGTGACCGTTTTGAGCAGGTGACCGTTACGGCAGGTTTCACTGTAATTAACATTTCAAATTTACAAAATCGACCATGATTTTGACTGTTAACCTGAGACCCTTTGAATTACTTGCTGCCAAAGACTTGTAAATTATTTGGTTTTCCAGTCTTTTGAATATGAACCTGATGAAGGTTACTCCAGAAATGTGCTGTATCCACTAACTTTAATATCTACGATTTTATATGCATATATATTTGTATTCTTAATAATCCCAGTGAATATGGTTTATGGTGTTTAACGCCACTTTCAACAATATTTCAGTTATATTGTGGCGGTCATTTTTATTGATGGAGGAAACTGGAGAACCAGGAGAAAACCACCAACCTGTTGCAAGTCACCCAATGAATATATAAAATAACCTACTAAACATGTATGAAGATGCTAAAATATTTTTATTTCCAGATATGTAATTTATCAACAGACAGTTTGACTGATGAAGTATTACAGAACCCACAGTTACAGCAGAGACTAAAATCAATCAGACATATGATAGCTACTACCCTGCCATCTAGAGTACTGTTACCAACAGTGGCAGTATGCTACCATAGACTAGAAAAGAAAGAAAAACTTGTAAGTAATCTTTAATTCTCTAATCAACAAAGTGAATCAATCGATCAATAAAGCTACTACCCTGCCACCTAGAGTACTGCAACCAACAGTGGCTGCATGCTACCATAGGCTAGAAAAGAAAGAAAACTTGTAAGTTATTGAATGCCACAATATAGCTAAAATATCTCTAATGTTGGCATTTAACTCCAACCAATTAATAGTTCTCTAGTCAATAAAGTGAATCAACCAATCAAAAAAAGCTACAACACTGTCCTCCCAACAGTGGAATCATTCTACCATAAACTAGAAAAGAAACAAACATCAATTCTGTTGTAAATTTAATGAAACTACAAAAGACACCAAAACTACTATTCTGCCATCTAATGACAACATATGAAGAAGAAAAAGAGAAGACCCTTGACTTTACTGCTGCATTTTTATTAGCTCACCTTGCCAAAGGCAATATGAGCTTTTGTCGACTGTTGTCCATTAACTTTTCACATTTTAATCTTCTCCTCTGAAACCTCTTAGCCAAATGAACGGAAACTTGGTAGGAAGCATCAATGGAAGGTCCTCTTTAAAGATTGCACATTTTGTCCCGATCAGTTAACAAACATGGCTGCCACAGACAATTCTTGTTTCTGATTGGACGATATTTAAAAATCTTCTCCTCTGAAATCCCTTAACCAAATGAACTGAAACTTGGTAGGAAGCATCAATGGAAGGTCCTCTTTAAAGATTGCACATTTTGTCCCGATCAGTTAACAAACATGGCCACCACAGGCAATTCTTGTTTCTGATTGGCCGATATTTAAAAATATTCTCCTCTTAAACCGCTTAGCCAAATGAGTCAAAACTTGGTAGGAAGCATATATGGGGGTCCTCTAAAGATTGCACATTTTGTCCCGATCAGTTAACAAGCAATTCTTGTTTCTGATTGGCCGATGTTTAAAAATCTTCTCCTCTGAAACCCCTTAGCCGAATGAATTGGAACTTGGTAGGACGTATCTATGGAAGGACCTCTATAAAAATTGCTCATTTCATCTCGATCCATTAACAAACATGGCCACCACAGGCAATTCTTGTTTCTGATTGGTTGATTTCTAAAGCATCTTCTCCTCTGAAACCGAGTAGCCAAATGAACCGAAATTTGGTAGGAAGCACCTATGGAAGGTTCTGTATAAAGTTTGCTGAAAACAGAATGAAAGGTGAGCAACACAGGCTCAACGCACTGAGCCTCTAGTTTCTTATTACCCTTTTGGTTCTTATTTTCCAATTTAATTCTAGAAATACTAAGATATTTATTAGATTTTTCAGCCAAGTATTTGTTCTATGATGTCTGTATATTTTCAGCCAAGTATTTGTTCAGTAATGTCTGTATTAGAAGCTCACATAACAGCCATGTCTAAAGAAGATTTAACAGCTCATATCCAGGATCTACAGAAGTTCTTTTTAGATGGTTTGAACTTCAGATTCCTGTATTGTGAGGTTATTAGATTTACACAATTTTTACACAACTCAACAAAATTGTTAAAGATTATAATTCTTCTTCTTATTATTATTGTATCTGGTATGCTCCTCTATCTAAGCTTCTTGTAACTGTAGTAGATTTATGACCACCCTCCTTTAATTGTACTTAAGTGGCGATCTCCTTTAGCTCATTTAGAGAATTGACTTATAATGGAAGAAGTCCCAGGATAAATATTCATTGCCTTTTTCTGAGATAAAGTGTCCTTTACTATTACATTGGAGCCCAACTGACAAACACATGAAGGTAAGAACAGGAAAAATGGTTGGATAGGTTGTTAGTAAATGATATATTGAGATGAGAGAAGTGTAACAGCAATGTTCCTCTATCAAAGACTACGGGAACCATAGTAACTTCATAATCACCTTCCACTACTGTTAACCGAGGAAAGTATGTATGCTATTAACCTTTGTGACTTACAGTCATGAACGTTTATATCCACAAATAATTGGGGTGAAAATATCTAAAGTAGAAAGGAACAGCATTCAGTCGACCATTATGGTTTAGTTATGATAATGAGGTGCTGATGTTGCTGGTAACAACATAATTTGTTTTTGCACTGTATATGCTTGTTTTTATATCATTATTAAGTTTGGCAGACTTATTGTTTTTGCTCCGTTTCTTATTATTATTATTCTTATTCTTATTCTTATTCTTCTCTTTCTTCTCTTTCTCCTTTCTTTCCACGGACCATGAACTTGTCCACGGCAGATCTCAGGAATTACTGGACAGAATTTCATGAAACTCTGTGGAGTTATAGATATATGTTTCTAGTTGGTCCTAAAGTTTTCAGCTTTGTGGTAGTAAAGGGGGTCAAAGTCATATTTTGAGGGGTTCAAAGGGGGTGGGGGTTACTATAGAATCCTATGAGAAAGTTGAAATTAATGTTGATAACTTCTAAATGAATAATGATAGAGACATAAAATTTGACATAGTGATAGGTCACCATTAGAGGAGCAATTCTGTGTTTTCGAGATGTCTGCCATTTTCAAAATGGCTGCCAAAACACTGTATAAAAAATGTGCGGTAAAAATTCAACATTGCCCGATATCATCAAAATTTGATATGTGGGTAGATAATGATGTCCCGAATTGATTCCCAACATTGAAAAATTTCTACCGGTCACCATTTTCAAAATGGCCACCACAATACCACAAAAATTCAACATTGTCCGATATCAACAAAATTTGATATATGGGTAGATAATGATGTCCCGAATTGATTGCCGACATTGACAAATTTCTATCGGTCACCATTTTCAAAATGGCCACCACAATACCACAAAAATTCAACATTGTCCGATATCAACAAAATTTGATATATGGGTAGATAATGATGTCCCGAATTGATTGCCGACATTGACAAATTTCTATCGGTCACCATTTTCAAAATGGCCACCACAATACCACAAATATTCAACATTGTCCGATATCATCAAAATTTGATATGTGGGTAGATAATGATGTCCTGAATTGATTCCCTACATTGAAAATTTTCTACCGGTCACCATTTTCAAAAAGGCCGCCACAATACCGCACAAATTCAACATTGTCTGATTTCAACGACATTTCATATGTGGGTAGATTATGATGTCTCGAAATGATTCCTGACATCGAAAAATTTCTACAGGTCGCCATTTTCAAAATGGCCACCACAATACCGCACAAATTCAACATTGTTCGATTTCAACGTCCTGAATTGATTCCCGACATTGAAAAATTTCTACCGGTCTCCATTTTCAAAATGGCCACCACAATACCGCAAAAATTCAACATTGTTCGATTTCAAAGGTAGTTTTTAATTTATTTTTTAAACCGGTTGTCTGTGGCCGGTTTGGGAGACTTCATAATCGTTAAATTATAATCATATCTTGTTTTCATTTGTCATGACAAAAAAAAATTAAAAAAAGGTATTGTATACAAGATGGTTAAATGTTCATGGTGGAATTGTCTGTTTTCTAATAACTAATTAAATGGAAAAAGTAAAACACTGTTATGAAATATATATGTACTATAACCTAGATTATTTTTTTTCAGCATCCAGAGAAGCAAATTTCTGCCATAGAAGGTAGTATAATAGAAACTCTGATCACCATGGTGATGAAGTTATCAGAATCTACCTTCAAACCACTATTATTTAAGGTAAAATATTAATTTAAATCACTGGCTATATAAGGACACAATACAATATAATAGTCCCTTATTGGATGGAAAACAATTTACAGGAGAAATTTGTCAAATGTAATGCACCTACCTATCTGCTTATTTAAATTGTCATTGTATGGATTCCATTTTTAGCTCCCCAGGCCAAAGGCTGAGTGAGCTTTTAGTATTACTTTTTGTCTGTCATCATTAAGTTCTTCACTTTTTAGTCCTTTAACCAAATTGACCCAAACTTGGTAGGAATAGTCCTTGGGATTCAGATTTGTACAAATTAAGTTGATCCTCCCATGGGGAGTGCTACTAGGGGATTTAAAATTGGAAATTCTATTAAATATTCTCTTCTCAAGAACTAGCAATAGAAATGCTACAATATTTTCTGTATAGCATCATTTGAATGTGCAAATTTGTTTTTGCACAAACGAAGGTCACAGGGTTTATGAGACACAAACATTGTGGGTCTGAAGTTCAACAGTCTGAAAGAGGAAAACATTATTAAAAAAATTTGTCATAAGAACCAGTTATGGAAATGCAAGTATGGATGGCATTAAATTATCATTTTGATACACAGATTCAAACATGAAAGAATGAAGCAAGTGTCATTTGGATCCAAACCTTGGGAAGATAAAACAAAATTCTTATTTAACATCTTAAACTATAATAGTAATTTGTAAAGTTTAATATTTATGAGATATAAAGTTGATGTTTAAACTATCCATTAGTTATAAGATTTATTTTTTTCTGGCAGTTATATGATTGGGCCAGTAGAGATGAGGACACAAAATACAGAGTAATGGTATTCTATAGACTAGCAGACAGGTAATTATTAAAATACAAAACTCATACATTGTATATATCAAATAATGCTTATATACTTTACTACTGATTAGCAAAATAATACATATATCTCGATTCAAAACAGTTAAATATTTCATTTAACAGAGCTATTATGACAAAGTCTTAAAATTGATGTGTTGATTGACATGATTAAATTAGTAGGTAGTAAGCTTCTTACCCCAAAGTCTTAAAATTGATGTGTTAATTGCCATTTTAAAGAATAGCAGGGAGTACAGTTTTCATCTCAATTTAGCAATAAATTTGCCCAACAAATAAATGGGGTCAGACTGCTGTAAAATGGGTTAGAAGTGAAGATGGGGAATTTTAGAAGAGTTCGGCAATTTCACTTTTTTCTTCAAAATGCACAATTGTATTTAATTGTGTGTAATATCTGTGTTTACATTGTAGATTGGCAGAGAAGTTGAGAAGTTTGTTTACTTTGTTTGCCAGCCATATTGTACAACATGCATCCAGTATATTAGAAAAGAACAATAACACTAAAGAAGGTTAGGTTATATTTAGAAATAAGAATTACAAAATTTGTAGCTCACATGAACCATGTCCAAAGATTCATGTGTGAGTTTTTGTCATCACTTTACATCTCCACTTTTATCATTCATTATTTTGTCATCTTTTTGATTTGATAAACATGAAGGCTTACTGGAGATATTGTGATGTTGTAGAATTTACATTCATTGTTATCGGGCCCAGATGGCTCAATGAGTTAGGTAGATGGAATACCTAACAACTCATACAACCCTATCACCAATACGGCGTGGGTTCGCACCCGGCTTTGTAAATTACAAAAAAGTGTGCATTCGACTTGCAGTCGCAAATGATAAAGTTTACCAGTTGCTTGCCCATGGTCGGTGGTTCTCTCCCGGTACTCAGCTTCTTCCACCACTAAAAACTGGTCGCCATGATATTGCTGAAAGTGGCATTAAACACAATAAATCAAATCAAATCAATCATTCATTGCTATCAAAATTTCTGATTTCTCATTTTGTCAACTTTTTTCCCTTTTCAGAAGAACCATATTTCTGTAAAGGAAACAGAGGAAGAAGATTATCCAATCAACTCTTATGTTACATATTTGACTGTTTATATAAGTGCTTCTTGTATGATACTGAAGGATTTGTCACCAAGGAGAGATTTGACAGTCTGATGCAACCAATGGTAGATCAGGTAAGATTATCCAATCAACTCTTATGTTACATATTTGACTGTTTATATAAGTGCTTCTTGTATGATACTGAAGGATTTGTCACCAAGAAGAGATTTGACAGTCTGATGCAGCCAATGGTAGATCAGGTAAGATTATCCAATCAACTCTTATGTTACATATTTGACTGTTTATATAAGTGCTTCTTGTATGATACTGAAGGATTTGTCACCAAGGAGAGATATGACAGTCTGATGCAGCCAATGGTAGATCAGGTAAGATTATCCAATCAACTCTTATGTTACATATTTGACTGTTTATATAAGTGCTTCTTGTATGATACTGAAGGATTTGTCACCAAGGAGAGATTTGACAGTCTGATGCAGCCAATGGTAGATCAGGTAAGATTATTCAATCAACTCTTATGTTACATATTTGACTGTTTATATAAGTGCTTCTTGTATGATACTGAAGGATTTGTCACCAAGGAGAGATTTGACAGTCTGATGCAGCCAATGGTAGATCAGGTAAGATTATCCAATCAACTCTTATGTTACATATTTGACTGTTTATATAAGTGCTTCTTGTATGATACTGAAGGATTTGTCACCAAGGAGAGATATGACAGTCTGATGCAGCCAATGGTAGATCAGGTAAGATTATCCAATCAACTCTTATGTTACATATTTGACTGTTTATATAAGTGCTTCTTGTATGATACTGAAGGATTTGTCACCAAGGAGAGATTTGACAGTCTGATGCAGCCAATGGTAGATCAGGTAAGATTATCCAATCAACTCTTATGTTACATATTTGACTGTTTATATAAGTGCTTCTTTTATGATACTGAAGGATTTGTCACCAAGGAGAGATTTGACAGTCTGATGCAGCCAATGGTAGATCAGGTAAGATTATCCAATCAACTCTTATGTTACATATTTGACTGTTTATATAAGTGCTTCTTGTATGATACTGAAGGATTTGTCACCAAGGAGAGATATGACAGTCTGATGCAACCAATGGTAGATCAGGTAAGATTATCCAATCAACTCTTATGTTACATATTTGACTGTTTATATAAGTGCTTCTTGTATGATACTGAAGGATTTGTCACCAAGGAGAGATTTGACAGTCTGATGCAGCCAATGGTAGATCAGGTAAGATTATCCAATCAACTCTTATGATACATATTTGACTGTTTATATAAGTGCTTCCTGTATGATACTGAAGGATTTGTCACCAAGGAGAGATTTGACAGTCTGATGCAGCCAATAACAGACCAAATCAGGTAAGATTATCTGGTCAGCTGATGATGTCTTCTGTCTGACACTGTAGAATTTATCACAGATGACAAGGCTAACAGACTGATGTAGCCAATGGTAGATCAGGTAAGATTATCTGGTCAGCTGATGATGTCTTCTGTCTGACACTGTAGAATTTGTCACAGATGACAAGGCTAACAGACTGATTTAGCCAGTGGTAGATCAGGTAAGATTATCTGGTCAGCTGATGATGTCTTCTGTCTGACACTAGAATTTGTCACAGATGACAAGGCTAACAGACTGATGTAGCCAGTGGTAGATCAGGTAAGATTATCTGGTCAGCTGATGATGTCTTCTGTCTGACACTAGAATTTGTCACAGATGACAAGGCTAACACACTGATGTAGCCAATGGTAGATCAGGTAAGATTATCTGGTCAGCTGATGATGTCTTCTGTCTGACACTAGAATTTATCACAGATGACAAGGCTAACAGACTGATGTAGCCAGTGGTAGATCAGGTAAGATTATCTGGTCAGCTGATGATGTCTTCTGTCTGACACTGTAGAATTTGTCACAGATGACAAGGCTAACAGACTGATGTAGCCAGTGGTAGATCAGTTATATTATGAAATCAATTATTGTGTTACCGTAAAATCTGTCTAAGCCAAACCTCCTTGGAACCAATTGTTGTGTTCAGAATAGACATGTGTTCTGTTTATGCAGGTTAGATTAACAAAAATTTCCTAAATTTGGACTTTATTTAAAGGCTTTCACTGTTTTATAGCAAGGGTTTGTTGAAGAAGAGACTTGGAATAACCTATCTTATATCCAGATTTAATGTATTGGATAATGCTCTTGCATTTAACAGAAACCTGTTATCTATCTATAAGGGATATAATTCTCGTTAAAATATCAAAACTGAAATGGTCAATTGTATCATGCTTTGCAGTCAGAGATCTTTATGGTTGATTGGCAGACCCTTACATGTATTCTAATTACTGGTGATTTGTGTTTCTTGCGAATATTGGTCCTTACAGAAATCAGGACAGGTATTCATAAACTGCTCAGAATAAGGAATCCATTTTTGAACACAAAATTATTACAAATTACAGGTTAGCATCTGGTTATTGTGAATATATTCTTACTTAATTATGGCAATGAATAATTATCATGTGTACATGTAATTAAATTTACTTTCAGCTTGAAAATTTCCATAAGAAAGATAAACATTATGAGAAGAGAATAACTGATCACCTGGTTCCTTGTATTGTACAGTTTGCTGCAGCTTCCCAGGATGATTCTCTATGGAAAAGTATAAGTTACCAGATACTGCTAAAAACCAGGCATGAATCTCCAAAGGTTAGTACAGAAACTTGTGAGTTATTGGAAGTAAATCTAACATCTTATATAGAAAAAGAAGATTTTTTTGTAGTTTCCTTTTGGGAAAAAAAACCCCAAAAATTTAGTTCTTTAACAATTTATAACTTTTTAAAATAAAGGATTTGGAGAAAAAGCATGGTCATTTTGCATATATGCTAACTATTAAGATTGATCTCCTTATTAATGAAGATAATAACATCAATCAATTTCATTGTGGTTTTTTGCTGATAATTCATTCAGGACTGTTTACAGTTAAAATAGATGACTTGATTCTATCATGCTCCCACATTTATTACATCAAGATTATGTAGAATATTTGATATTTACTTGACTTTTTCATAAAGGAACTGATACAGTAAAAATGTGTTGATTAAAATGAAATTGTTATCAGAACTTTTGAATGTGTATGATCAGTTGACTCCCTTGTTGAATTTCATTGTTTAATAATATCACATGACTATTTCTCGTTTGTAAATACTAAGCAGAAATGACAAGTCAAAGTTTTAATTGATAAATTAATACTTAGGAATACAGCATTGGTACTCGTAAAACCAACATCAGTACTTATTGAAATATAGTATGCAATATGATGTAATAAAGTACAGACATTCTAGCAAAAAAATAGAACAATGTCACATTAAAACAACTATAATATATGTTGAAATATCTAAATGTTTGTTACAGGTTAGGTATGCTGCCTTACAATGTATTGATTGAAATATAATTATCTAAATGTTTGTTACAGGTTAGGTATGCTGCCTTACAATGTATTGATTGAAATATAACTATCTAAATGTTTGTTACAGGTTAGGTATGCTGCCTTACAATGTATTGGTTGAAATATAACTATCTAAATGTTTGTTACAGGTTAGGTATGCTGCCTTACAATGTATTGGTTGAAATATAATTATCTAAATGTTTGTTACAGGTTAGGTATGCTGCCTTACAATGTATTGATGAGTTCCATAAGAAGTTAGGAGAAGAATTTATGCCACTTCTACCAGAGGCCATTCCTTTCTTGGCTGAGCTGATGGAAGGTAAGATCAAGATAAGTTTGAAGTAATATTGGATCACTCAACTTTTTGTATGTTTTTAAGAAGATATTCTTACAAAGATGGTATATCTGAACAGCTAACAACCTAGTGTATGATGAATAATTATCCCATTATAAATATCAGTAGTCTTCTTTCATAATTTTCAAAGTTAACAAATATACTAGAAATCCCTTTATTCTATGAAAATGTTTAAGGCAATATATTGCCCTTTTAAATCTTTTATTTAATGCAGATTGATAGTACATGTAGTTGGTTTCCATACAACCATAATAAAACACACACTGATCATAGAGGGTGAGTTTAGGTGGGACTAGATTACCACCTAGAGTACTATTTGATGACAAACTCTATCAAAGAGCTTGACTTGAGCAACGGACGAGTATTGGCCAGGACCAGCATATTCAAAAGCACAACTTTGAATGATTTGATGTGACTAGATAGAGTCCCATCCTGGAACATACAAAGATAGAAAAATGATATGAAACAACCAAACCTTACTAAACTCTGTAAAGATACCATTGAACTCGCTAGGAGACTTTAATACCAAACAGTCTTATAGACATGATATCTGTTGAAATATGTTTATGATGTAAAATTCTAGATTTAACCTGGTTTTAGTCTAGAATTATATACATTTGCAAAAGTGCTGTTTTAGATGTAAGGGACACTTTTGGTGCAGAGCTAACATTTTGGGAGCATTGTGCATAGTTGCACACATTGTCATCCCAGTATAGTTAATCAACAACTCCTACCATACTTGATGGCATTTAGCCAAACATTACCACACTTCCTCTCATAATGTACTGATGTCTACCTATTTTATTTCCATAGAAATACATTTTAAGACAGCCATCTTGTTTGAGTTGAGACTTTTGATCGAAGTTGTTGCTTTATGCATCCTTGGAGGATAGAGGGTATACATATTTGGCAAAAGGCTCTAATTTTTTTCTTCCTGAAAAAACCTATGTAATATATATAATTTCACCCAAAAAATAACATCACAAGCATTTTTCAATGTTTTCTTAATTTCTCTTTTTATCCACTTGAGTAAAACAACTTGTAATTGTTATTCAATACTTCCTTTAATAAAATGGTTAAAATCTTTTTATTTTTGTTATCTACAGATGATAGTGAAGAAGTAGAAAAGAAATGCCAGTCTGTGATATCTGAAATGGAAAAGACACTCGGAGAACCTCTTAAGAAATATTTCTGAAAAAAATATAATAAAGTTTTATAATCATTACTAATATCTGTTAGAACTGTATTATAAACAAGAAGACATTATGGATGTAAGAAAATACTGTAAAACCAGTCTAATCTGAACCTCCTTGGGACCAACTTTTGTGTTTGGAATAAACAGGTGTTAGATTTAGATAGGTTAAATTAACAAAGATGTCCTACATTGGGACTTTATTTAAAACTCTGTTTACAGTCAAACCTGCATTAAAGGACATCTCTATATAACAAATCGTTGTCTATAAAGGACATCTCTATATAACAAATCACTGTCTATAAAGGACAGTCTCATTGTTCCCAATAATGAATAGTGCATATAATTTTAACCTGTATATAAAGGGCAACTGCTCATAAAGGCCACATTTTCATGTTCACATGAGTAACCTTTATATACAGGTTTCATTGTACATCTGAAAATCAGGACAAAGTAAATAGACAAGAGCAGCACATATATTTCTCATCTTCATCTTACAGTCACTGTCAAGTCTTTTCTTCTACTCAATACTGACCACATGCAATACCATGGAAATTTTTTCAGAGAGAAATTCTCTGTTTTAAGACGTAAATGGATCTAGTTTAAAACTAGTTTTGTGATACCAAGGTAGAAGTTTATGTTCAAATTGACTTAACTTTGATCCAGTTTCAGTGAATAGTTATTCAGTTATATCATGACAAGAAAAAGATACTTTTTGACGAGATAATAATGATAGTTCATGCATTTTAGTAGACCAGTATGTTGAATTGAATGTTTATAGTGTTAGTTGATGAAACAATAATCTGTTGTTCCACTCACACACACTATCATGTTAATTAATCTGTTGTTGCACTCACACACACTATCATGTTAATGAGCTAACCAGTCTTTGCTGTAACTCCTTAATGCTGCATGCTCAGTATTATTACAACAAGTCAAATTTTAATAGTCTTTGGTTTAACAGGGACAGGGATAAAATGCTGCATTTGAGACAAACATTCTCAGGGTTATGGCACAAGGGTCTTGATATATTTTGAAAGAAACGTTATTTATTAGAGAGATTATGAATGGGAGACTGTCTTTCTTTTAATCTGTTATGGTTATTAACATTGACACATTTTTTGAAATTTCAAATTGTTGTCATTAAACACTTGACTGATTGAAGCAAAACTTGACAAGTTGTAGCTGACAGACAAAAAATATGGAGAACATTATCTGGAAAAATTGACAGATATATTGCATGAATTGTCACTGTGATATACAGGTTAAAAAATGCAAAGTCCAAAGGGTCTATGAAGTCAAGGATTAACATAGACTGCAATGGGGGGAAAAAATCAGTATTCTTAAGAACCATCAATGTAATAGATTTTTTTTTTGTATTTGGTATGAATTAACATAGAGATTCCATGTTATACAAATGAAGACATCAGGTTCAATACTATCCCAAGTCCTTGATGTCCAAAATTGTTTTGAGAACCAGTTATTGAAATATGTGTACCTTTTTAAATAGCATGAATCATTATTGTGATATGGAGATTCAAATATGCATCCTTTTTTGTTGATATTGGTGGAATTTTTGACAATCGCTGTTAACTTTATTTTCATAAAGAACTCTGGGTTCCCAGGACTCTAACCCAAAAACTGCTCAGCCCTCTCTCGAAGGAGATTGACTTGGTTATAATATGGAAAGCCTGACCGTAGACCATAGTGGGTAATGTGTTTGGAGAGTATCGGGCTAAAGACCTCTTGTGTCAATATCGAAAAATAATATCCACATTGTTGTCACTACAAAAAACGAAGTTTTTCTTCCCTACCAGCCAACTTTCCATACTTTTTCTGTGGCTGTCAAAAGTTGTTGACCTATCACTTCCCTCATTTCTATATAGTTTCTATATATTATTGAACTTGTACAAATCCTGAATATAGCTGAACTACTGATCAGTGGATGTTAAGAAATAATCAATCAACCATAAAGAACGAAGCAAGTGTTTAGAAGTCTGAAGATTAACATAGACTACAATGGAGAAAAAGTCAAAACTAGAATGAATCATTGTGATATTTAGATACAATTTTGCCTGAATTTAGGCACCCAGGGTCATTGGTTTCAGAGACATTATCATGAGTATGATTCTAAGATTAAAGTAGGCTGCAGTGGGGAAAATTATGTAAAACATATTTTAAGAACCAGAAATGGAAATTGTATTTTGCACATAGGAGCAGTGTACATGTGATTTGAAGAGTTGTGCTCCGTTTGACTTCTATAAATCTTCAGAAAAAAATTCTTAAAAATCCATTTTTGAAATCAACAATTTGTTTTATAGATGTATATTAATATATGATATATACGAACTCTGACAATTAATTAAAAAAATTTGGTCCATTATTAAAAAAAGTTGCCCATTAGGTCTGCATGTTAATTATATTTTCTGAAGTGTAAAAATCTGCATGGAGTGAGTACAAATAGTGTAAGAGCCCAACCATCAAAACAAAATAACAGACATGACTGCTTACAATATATATGTCATTGTATCATGTGACATAGGACATTTAAATATTAAAAGGCTACTCATCAACTGACCATTAAGGTGATAGTCAATTGTTATTGATGTCCTTTAATATTTAAATGCCCAATGTCACATGGTATAGTCTGTTATTTGTACTCACTCCTACCAGATTTTTACACTTCAGAAAATATAATTAACATAGAGACCTAATGGATAACTTTTTTAATAATGGACCAAAAATTTTGAAATTAATTGTTAGAGTTCGTATATATCGTAGATTAATATACATCTAGAAAAAAAATTGTTGCTTTGAAAACTGGATTTTTAAGAATTTTTTTCTGAAGATTTATAGAAGTCAAATGGACTACCAAGGGTTCACTGGGATCAAGTCCTGGGGCATCAGCATTTACCATCAGTTGTGATAGGCAATGGTTCAATAAGTCTACCAGATGAGCGGGGGTCATACTAAACAAAGACGACTAGAGACAAGTAGAGTCAACTACAAAAATAATGAGTCGAGTAATAAGAATGACAGAAAAATCTTTTTAGACTTGAAAATTAGCCTTCGGTTTGATATTTTTGAGCGAAGATATACACTTTGAAAAATAACAGTACCGCAAAAGTGAAGTTGTGGTAAATTCCTTATTTTCGAAAACGTTGTAATTGCAGCTGATGTATTTGAAAAAAGCAGCGATAATATTTCTTTTGAATCGTGGTATGATCTAGCATATCATGGTATAACAGTTTGAACCACGATAATATTTCTTTTGAATCATGGTATGATCTAGCATATCATGGTATAACAGTTTGAACCACGATAATATTTCTTTGGAATCATGGTATGATCTAACATATCATGGTATAACAGTTTGAGCCATGATAATATTTCTTTTGAATCATGGTATGATCTAGTATATCATGGTATAACAGTTTGAGCCACGATAATATTTTTGGTTTGTATTATAGTACAGCACTTTTTACTGACTTTAATTTTTAATAGTACACCGTTTTAATATAAGGATTGTGTGTTTACTAGAAGTAATTCAACTTGTATTGTATTTCACTGTGTGGACTGATGAGGAGGAACTACACACTGACGACTTACAGCAACGCCAGTGGTTCATCTGGTATAGGTGGCATATACAGGATAGGTAAAGGTATAGAACTGTTTCATTTCTTTATTATATTAATTATAATTGACACAAAGAGATAAGATTGATCACATTATTTTGTTTAATGTGGTTTATACGATATTAGTTGATGAAATACGGACACACTTTTCAAGTACTTTTCATTTCATAATTTTTTTTTATTTTTGTATTTTTTTTTAGCATGACCAATGTCGTGACCCTATTTCGTATGAAGAATAACTTAAAAACAGTGCTTCCTTCTGAGTGTATATAGTCGTGATTAAAACACATTTCACCACAGTGATTCGTTGTGTGTGGTACAAAACATGATTGAAAGCATGTTCTGTCAGATAGATTGATAGATAATGAATCACTTCGATTGGCCAAATCTAAAAGTATGGCACAAACAAATTAAACAAGATGAAAAAAATATATAGAATAAGTCAAATAAATACTATTTCCGAATGTATTAAAGCTGTGTGGTCGTTGATTATAAATTAGAATTAAGAAAAACCGAATGGGTCAATGAGCACCCACGAAAGATTGATTTTCAAAGACCCAAAGACTTTCTCAACAAAAACAAACAATAAGCTAACTCGATCCTTTAATTTCAGGTTCCAATATATATATATACGTCTGAAAATTAAACCAAACAGTGTTAGAATTAGATTTTAGAGCTGTCAAATTTTTGTTCTTCCCTCGACGGGATTTGAACCCACACCATTGATACACTGCAGCCCCATTCGCTTAGCCTTACGTCCAACGCCCTAGACCACTCGACCACATCCACTCCCTTATATATATGATATTATTACACTAAATACTTCCAAGTCTGATGACTATGTTGATATAGCTATCCCATTTAACACCACGCTATATGTATATATGTCTTTAAGTTTATAGTATACCAGAGCTTATGGTCCCTATCATACTTCTCTTGATAGAGGGTAGAGGGTTGCTGCTAATGAGGAAATCATTGAATCAAAAGTTCCTAGTGGTTAAGTTGAAGTCAGCACTTCGATAGTTTACCGGTCGCCATCATGACTTGATTGACCGTTACGGAGAGAAACAGAAATTACTTGCCCTTCCGGAGCACCTGAGTTCGCTCCCAGATTTCATGATCTTTTTGTCAATTTATATGTCTTCACGTGTTTAGTTGTGTTGTGATGTCTATTACGATTTTCGTGTAATTTTCGATGTTCGGTTCATCTATGCTCCTATTTGTTTTGTAGGGGTTCATGTTTTATTTATATTAGTTGTATTTATTTACATTTACTGGTCCAACACGTTTCATATCAGATGATATTTGTGTCACAACAGGTACCGCTAGTGGAACAGAAACTGCCCATCGTTCTAGAGCACCGGAGTCCACCCTGGTTATTTGCATGGTTCGTGTTGCTCAATCTTTAGTTGTCTGTAGAGTTTTGTAGATCATTGTTTGTTCCCTTTGGCAATTTTGGTGTCTGTCGTTCGATTTACAGTTTCCGATTACGGACATACAATATAGAGTGAGTGAGTGATTGTTGTTTAACGCCAATTCAGCAATTTTTCAGCTATATGATGGCGAGAACAAGTTAATTTTAAATGAGATGATGATGAGGTCCGCATTGTACTAGACCAACACGCTCAGTTGGATTTATATAGTGCTAGCTCACTGAAACAACAGTCCGCAGGTAGACATGGCGCTTAACTCGAACACATTATTCTGATTCCGAGCCAACCAGTCTTTGCTCTTTCTCCTTAATGCTATGTGCTTAGTGGAGAAGCAACAAATACCAATTTTATAGTCTTTGGTTTGATCCGACCGGGGATCGAACCCCCGATCTACCACACTCGAGACGAGCACGCTATTCATTACACCACCGATGCGGCTCATAAATATAGAAGACTGTCGACTATTTCATATTAACAAACATGTTTAAGAAATAAATCATGGAAGCCAGAATATGTTTTGAGTTTCTACATGGGTTGGCGGATATTAAAACACATTCTGGCTTACATGAATTATTTCGATTCTGGTATGTCTAAGAGTACAAATACGGTAGTATACTTTGATTGGAAGACGGTAATTTATATTTACGTTTGCGGACAATGTCGCACACAATTTATGCTGCCAAATTCGAGCAGACGATAATTCATCAACATGTACATTGACGACGGGAAAGTCAGTCACATGCACCGGCGCATGTGCTAATGAGATTATACACAATCGATAAATCGCTCGTTTGTTTACATTTGCGAAAGAAGGACGTCATGTTAGAATTTCAATCAATGAACGCGTAAGACGTTTTGGCCATTATAAACAACAATATATATAGACAAAGGTTTGATAACGACGACTTTTTACCAAATTTTCGATGTTTTATTTAGACTTGCCAATGACATAGGAGTTTTTAACAGGTCATTACCTCTAACATTGCATTATTTATGTTTACTTATAATGGAATGACCGCTAATTTAATAATTTGTGTTAATATATTACACAATGTTGGTTAGTAGGTAAAACACGATAGTTTAGTAGTATATGAATCACAAATGCAAACTTGTCAAATTTAGCAAATCATGCACGTCGGTACATTGTAAATTGAAGATTATGATTTATGTCCTTGACGACAAAGAAAAAAGTAAATATTTCGTGGTGTTCTTTCGAAATTTTCGAATAAAAGTACAAACCGGAAACACACCAAAACAAAAGAAACAAAGACAAAAAATTAACAGACATTTTGGTAAAAACAAGTCATGTAGAAGAGTTTGCATCTAATGAATACTTGATTATCCGATTTTCAAGTTTATAATGGCAATATTGACGGAAAAACTACAATTTCGTATTAATAAACTTATGATGACGACAATAAGATGTCTTATTATTGAAATTTATAGTTCCTAAATAATGGAATTACCATTAAAACCAATGCTCCTATCCCTCAGGAAAACTAATGCTCCTATCCCCCAGGAATATGTGACCGTAGACCATTAAAACTAATGCTCCTATCCCCCAGGAATATGTGACCGTAGACCATTAACACTAATGCTCCTATGTGATGATGTCCAACACGTGATGATGTCCAACACATATTGTGCTGTATTTTTGCTTTGTTTTTCTTCGTCTTGTGTACTCTATGTTGCCAGTTTCTCTGGATTGTCCATTTGTGATTGCCCCGTCGGTATTCTCTGACGGTTATTGTAAATATAGACCAGTTCATTCGAAGAACTTGGCCAAGAATCCGTAAGCACTTTCTGTTAATTCTTTATTTGAAGACATTAAAGACATTACTTGTAAATTAATTGGCTGCTTTCCAATCATTTGACATTGAGCGTCACCTGATGAAGGTCATACCAGAAACGTGTCGTGTGCACGAAATTAGATAATTACATTTCAACGGTTTTATTATCAAAATAGTAGTAATATTATACAACAGATCATGTCCTCATTTTGTATAGCAACGTAAGGTCTTTTGCTGTGGTTTCGTGTTGGGGGTCGACGATCGTTGCTTATTATTTACAGCCTTTTAAAGCAGTAAATCAGTATTACAGACAGTTTTGTCTTGTATATCGTTGTTCTCCTAATGACAAAGTCAGATACTGGTTAGTGTTGTTGCATTTCAACTTCCTTGAATAAAGGTAATATAGGTAAATTATTACAGTAGCGAATTCAAAGAACATATCCTTATCATGGCATATATTTTGTTTGCGTTCGCAAGCAATGACCTGGATTTACATCAGCATATAGCTTGATATGTTTGTGTTCTATAATTTGAGATGAGAGGTACTTATTTATTTTATTGATATTGGTAGAATTGTTTACCATCGCTTTAATGTTGTGTTCTATGACTTAATGGTGTGTTCTATGACTTAATGTTGTGTTCTATGACTTAATGTTGTGTTCTATGACTTAATGTTGTGTTCTATGACTTAATGGTGTGTTCTATGACTTAATGTTGTGTTCTATGACTTAATGTTGTGTTCTATGACTTAATGTTGTGTTCTATGACTTAATGGTGTGTTCTATGACTTAATGGTGTGTTCTATTACTTAATGTTGTGTTCTATGACTTAATGTTGTGTTCTATGACTTAATGTTGTGTTCTATGACTTAATGGTGTGTTCTATGACTTAATGTTGTGTTCCATGACTTAATGTTGTGTTCTATGACTTAATGGTGTGTTCCATGACTTAATGTTGTGTTCTATGACTTAATGGTGTGTTCTATGACTTAATGTTGTGTTCTATGACTTAATGTTGTGTTCTATGACTTAATGTTGTGTTCTATGACTTAATGTTGTGTTCTATGACTTAATGTTGTGTTCTATGACTTAATGTTGTGTTCCATGACTTAATGTTGTGTTCCATGACTTAATGTTGTGTTCTATGACTTAATGTTGTGTTCTATGACTTAATGTTGTGTTCTATGACTTAATGTTGTGTTCTATGACTTAATGTTGTGTTCTATGACTTAATGGTGTGTTCTATGACTTAATGTTGTGTTCTATGACTTAATGTTGTGTTCTATGACTTAATGTTGTGTTCCATGACTTAATGTTGTGTTCTATGACTTAATGTTGTGTTCTATGACTTAATGTTGTGTTCTATGACTTAATGTTGTGTTCCATGACTTAATGGTGTGTTCTATGACTTAATGGTGTGTTCTATGACTTAATGTTGTGTTCTATGACTTAATGTTGTGTTCTATGACTTAATGTTGTGTTCCATGACTTAATGGTGTGTTCTATGACTTAATGTTGTGTTCTATGACTTAATGTTGTGTTCTATGACTTGAAGTGAGAGGTAGTTGTTAGTTTTGTGTTGATATTGGTGAAATTGTTGATCACCACTGTTTAATTTTTCTTTTCTTAAACACTTTAACGTTGGGATAAATATGATTTAGTCTATAATTACTGACATCTTAACCGTGTTCTGTTCAAGAAAAGTTTGAAGTTACCAATTAGTGTAGAAGGAAAGACAACACAATTGCTAAAAGGAAATGAACAAACAATGATCTACAAAACAATACAAAGAAAACTATAGATTGAGCAATACGAACCTCACTAAAACAGGGGATGCACTCAGATGCTCCGGAAGGGTAACAATTCTTGCTCCACTAAAGTCATCCGCCGAGTTACCATCGTTATAAACCCAGTGATAAGTCATGAACGAGGAAAGGACTGGATAGTGATAACGATAAACGGAACATATTCGCAGCCATTTGCGACACAGATATTCCGTAGCTCTAAACCAAGTCATGGTAGCGACCGCAAAACCTTCGAAGTGATAGTTTCAACTTAACCAATGGGACTAATTGGTTCAGTAGCTTGTTTGTTAGCAGCAACCCTCTATCAAGGAATCACGATAGGAACCACAAGCTCAGGTATATCGTATCAACAGAGATATATACTCCATATACATGTACTGCTGGAATGTTGCCACATGAAAATGGAAAGTTCACAATAGGAAAATTGAAACCATCTCCTTTGTCGGAAGCTTTCGTTCGTAACAAGTCATCACTCTCAATTTCGAGGTGTAGGTCTGAAGCAGACTTAGCTGTATCTGTGGTATCCTTTATTTCAGACTCAATGGGATATAGGTATGCGATAAACAAAATCACTAAGCTTAAAATTATTTAGTGAAAGGGCATCATCTATATAGCGGAAAGTGAAATTAAAGGATCGGGCCATATATATCTATTTTCTTTTTGTTTTTCCTGAGTAACATTTCTCGGACGTTATCAAAATAAGAATAATGTGAACAATTGCTGCTTTCTAACATTTTCTTCAGATAAGTTAATATTGACAAGATGTCTTACATCATCCAAACAACTAACAATTGTAATAAACGATTCATTTGTCATTTTAGCAAATGTTTCATTCATATCAATTTCGAACTTATCCGATTTACAAGTGAGAAAGTAGCTCCATTCATCAGACAATACATTTAGCATACACAACAAGCAGAAGTGGTGGGTCATCTGGCATCATGTATTACTGTTGTCTCGTTTTCGTTGTTCAGTACAAACTTCATTTGATAATTGATATGATAAACAAAATATAATGTATCAATGCGTTAGAAGCACATTTTGATAAATTAAATGGGTACTAATGGAAGTAATGCTGGAAGGATGCATAGCTGGAACGGTCGAAATATGAGAGAGCACAAAACCGAAAATGACCAATGCATGTAAAACTAAGGAGGACTGCTAAAAGTCTCGAGTCTTAAATAATACATGTTTTAAAATTACTGAATAACTGACCACAACAACTCAAGTCGGAATAAAATAGGAGTTCTCTTTTATAATTGGTGGAAGCAGAAGTACCGACCTGTCGTAACCTACAGGCAAACGCGACCACATAAGGTGTTATCGAGAGCATCTCGTCTTAGTGGTTGGTTCAGTGCAATCGCAAATAAATTCTGAGAGAATTCTAGTTGATACGGAACTGCTAACCCTGAAGGAGCACTGGAATCCACCCCCGATTTTTAGTGGTGTTCGGTTTACTTGACTTTAGCTTTGTGTGTAGTGCTTTGTAAATTGTTGTTTGTCCTTTTGTCTTTTTTGTCTTCTCTCTATTGCATTGTCGGTCTTTCTTCGATCCACAGCCTCTGGTTACATATATCTCAGTAGGTATGAGAACTGATTGCATTGCCATAGTAACTACCATACACGCGGAAACTTTAATTGAAAGTTAACTCACATTAATAGCACTGAATGTTCTATGATATGTTCACGTGTCTGATACTTAATGTGTTTATGTGAAAATTGTTTTCGTGGACATATATTTCAACTGCATACCATTTTATTCTGATCATATAGTCCGTTAAGCTTACTGTCTTGTATTTTTATTTATGAAGGTCAAATACAAATTTCAGAGATACTTGGATTTCTGGTCTGGAAACCAAACAACTGACAAAGGGTTGAAATTCATTCTTGAATTCTAATACAATTCCCTCAGGAATTATTTGATATGATTTAATTCGCAACTGGTGTGGAAAGTGAGTGTTAATGGTCAACTTCTTTGATATGCCACCGGTATCAACAAAATAGCAGTCATCAGAACAAGTGACAGATGAACAAGAATCCGATGTTCAAGGACATTGTTTGTTTCTGGGTCACATTAGATAAGCAAATGAAGAAAACAAAAGTACAAAACCTGGTATACTATGCTATGATATGACAATATAACATATATATAAATGACCATGCACACTGACGACAGAGATATATAAGTACTGTATTTGGACAGGGACGAAACTGTGAATGGGATTAACACAACCCTTCACGCTTTATTACGAAAGTTTAATAGGAAAATAATTACAAATAGATCGATGGTATAATCATATATCGTTCACTATACTTTAATGTAGCACGCGCGGATAGTAAGTATACTGATGCATCTGTTGTACAATGTCCAATATCGGTGATATTAGTTATTTATGATTTCAAAGATCCTTTTAATAATAGTACACGTAATAAAACCGTACGTATGAAATTAAGTTCTGAAATAACCTTCATCAGGTACGCTCAAAATCAATAATCTTCATCAGGTACGCTCAAAATCAATAACCTTCATCAGGTACGCTCAAAATCAATAACCTTCATCAGGTACGCTCAAAATCGATAACCTTCATCAGGTACGCTCAAAATCAATAATCTTCATCAGGTACGCTCAAAATCAATAACCTTCATCAGGTACGCTCAAAATCAATAACCTTCATCAGGTACGCTCAAAATCAATAACCTTCATCAGGTACGCTCAAAATCAATAACCTTCATCAGGTACGCTCAAAATCAATAACCTTCATCAGGTACGCTCAAAATCAATAACCTTCATCAGGTACACTCAAAATCAGCACACTGGAAAGCTAAATAATTTAAAAGTGTTTGGGAGCAATAAAACCTAAGGGCCTAAACAAGATAGCCAACATCGGGATAGTTCATGTAGAGATTGCTTTGAGCAGAGAGATAATTCATATTTCTGTAATAACATTGCATTAGGAAGCTTTGATTCAGTAGCATCCTTGTTAGCAGCAACCGTGTATAAATAATTTTGTTTTCATAGCTAGTGGTACAGTAACAATGAGCCCAGCTTTGACCGCTGGTTAATAATTTTTTTAGTGAGACTCGTGTTACTCGATCTTTAGTTTTATGTGTAATACTTTGTAGATCGTTGTTCGTCCTTTTGTCCTTTTTCTTTTGGCCATTGTAATGTCTGTTTTTCGATTCAAGGATTCTGATTACCCCTTTGGTACCTTTAAACTCTTCTTGCAAAGAATATTTCTTCATTCCATACACTCCGACAACAATTCTCACTTTTTTATGCCTTGACAAGAAGTCGTAGAATGCAAACATTCTATTCATAGACATACATTGTATATCGCCATAAAAAGAAAATGTAAAAAATAAAAACAAACACAGGACAACCAAAATTGATGGAATATATATTTGTTTAATCAAAACCAAAGTTACTAATTGATTCAATACAGAAGTCGACCAACAGAATTATATTTCACATAAAGAAAAAAATATAATTTTTGATCATTTGTTATATATCAGATGACGTAATACTTCACGCTAATAACACAAAAAAAAAAGAATTTAACATGAAAAATAACAAAAACCAGAACATGTTCGTATAGACATTTGGCTGTGAAGAAATTAGAGTAGTATAAAAGAGGATACAAGATGTAAGAACATACGGGTTGGCTCCATTATAAGTAAGGTAGGTAAAACAAGATGTAGGGATATAAGGGCTTGGCTTTAAATACAAGGTAAGTAAAACAATAATAACTAATTCAAAAGACAGATAGAAAATACAAGATTTTGTGAAATTCAAACCAAATATCTCCATAAGTTAAAAATGCTCAGAAAAACTTGAATGCAACTTCAATTTTATACAAATTTAAAAGCAATCTATAAAGTTTATTTCAGAAACGCGTCGTTCGCACTAAGTTTGATATCTAGATTTTTATTAAAATTTCAAATTTCAAATTTACAAAATTGGCATAATATTGCAACTACGTTTTACTATATTTCAATGTCATAAAGATTTAGAGTTCCTAAATAATGTTATTATTATTAAAACGAAGGTTCTCCCTCCTCAGGCATAGCTAACCTTATGTGATTTTGGCTATCATGTTTAAATCCTTTGATTTTAAATCATTTTGCTTTGCAATCTTTTGACTTTGAGAATACCTGATGATGGGCATTTCAGAAACGCACCGTGCGCACTAATAGCAAATAGTTCAGGGCACTGAGGGTCATATGGCAGTATATGGACCGGTCCGTCACCAAAAAATATTATATGGACCGAAGCTTCTGAGGTCCATATAATATTTTTTTGGGTGACGGACTGGTCCATATACTGCCATATGACCCGAAGTGACATGAACTATTTGCTATATTATACTTTTTATCTAAAATCATGCAGGTACCTGGCCGGTCCAAATACTACCGGTCCATATACGAAAATAGTGACCGGCTGCGCTAACAAAGACAAATAGGGAAAATAAAAACGCAAAGTGTAATATAATTAGATATCTACGTTTTTATTCGTACTAACAAATACTAGTATATATACAGTCTTTAAAATATTCATTCTGATGACAAGACGTCTTGTGAATGTAAATTGCTATGCTTGACCGTAATAATATAAGTGAAGGTTATATACCATTTATTCCAAGTGTCCATTCATACTTGTTAACAAGAAACACGTGTAGTGGTTAACCAATTTAGGTCAATTATATATATAAAAACAAGGAAAAAAAACTTGTAAATAATATGTTAACAAGCCAGAGAACAAAACTATTATGGACATCTCTAAGATTTATAAGCATTGTCCCATTTGGCGATAAAAAGATTATAAAAGCATTCTCAGATGGAAAAAGGTTAAATAAATGTTATGCAAAAAAACCCAATTTTTTCACAATTGAAACATTTCCTCATTTGGATCTTACACGTTGAGTAGTACATAATATAATTATATACACCAGCATTTTTATATCACTGACAGTAAAACAAAAACAGAAGAAGGTAACGGTTTAACTTTCATTTTATATATTATATATGTATTATAGATAGATCTAACCTTATCAAAACTGAGACATTTTGTAATTGATTGATTGATTGATTGGTTGATCAACCAGTTCAAAATAAGTAAATCAAAACGTAGGTTGTGATCGAGTCTATGGGTAAACACAGGGTTGGAAATGTTGATATGGAACATATCACCAATCATTAGAAAAAGTAGGTTTGGATATATCCATTGGGTAGCTACAGAATAGGATATATAGGCATAGGTGACCTTTACTGATTTTGACTATCCTGTGTAGGTCCTTTAATGTAATAATATTTTATTGCGATGAATTAAGACACAAGTTATTGCAACTTATATTAAGTCCTCTCCTTACATGAATTATACATATAATATATAATGACAGCAAAACATATACAACATAGTTTAGACATAAGAGGTAAACAAATGAGTCATGAATTAACACAAACAGGGGGAAAAGGGAGACAAATCAGAAGAAAATAAAATATAACAAAACTCTAAAGTTGCTGACTTGGAGTACAAAATCTTTTTGTCTGTTTAATAAAACACCGAACTTTGGTCCTTTGGTTTTCTTGCTCCCAAAGATTTTAAAATTATTTGACTTTCAAATATTTTGGTTTTGAGCACCTGATGAAGGTTATGTGGCTTTGAGCACCCGATGAAGGTTATGTGGCTTTGAGCACCTGATGAAGGTTATGTGGCTTTGAGCACCTGATGAAGGTTATGTGGCTTTGAGCACCTGATGAAGGTTATGTGGCTTTGAGCACCTGATGAAGGTTATTCCAGAAACGATTCGTGCGCACTAAATTTGATATCACCAATTTTCACAAAACATAGGTTTGGATAGAGCCTGTGGGTAGGTACAGGATAGGAAATATTGCCATGCAAGAGGTCACCAATCTTCACAAAACATAGATTTGAATGGAGCCTTTAGGTAGATACAGGGTAGGAAATGTTGCCATGCAGCAACCTTGCTTACCAAAATTTGGTCAGTTTTATTTAACATACAAAGAGCGTAGCATTTCTAAATATAAGGCATTATTTGCGAGATGTGAATTCGATGCATCCTGTATATCAGTTGGACACTTCTGTACCCCACAGAACTGGTGAAGTTAGGCTTTATTTCTATTCTTCTGCAGTGGTTTCATCGTAAAATAAAATTCACGACGAAAACAATCATTTTGATGACTAGCTTTCTAGATACTCCTTTAGTATATCTTGAAACTTGTCTTCATGTATACGAATATGTGTTGTTTTAATATTCTATGTCAGTACAATTTAGAATCTGTCCGTCCACCATTTCCAATATAAACAAAAAACATGCCAAAAATTATCTGTACGAAGTAACAACATAATTATACAATACTTGTGAACTGTCGAAGCATATAGGTAATATGTGTACAAGGCTTCGCCAAGCCTTTTCCCGCGTTTCGCGCCGAATACACATATTTACCTATATGCTTCGACAGTGCACATGTATTGTATTTATCCTGCAATTTTAAATCGTAAATAAACGTTTACTGGACGATGATAAAAGTATTTGAAATAATTTTGTGTATGTATTTAAAAACAATATCCCCCGATGTGCCCCGTTTTACATTTGTATGTTCTATTTATAACTAAACAATATCAAAAAAACTATTGGGCAGGCTATACTGGTCGGTAAATGCTGTCATTGCAGGATAATTATTATTTTGCTTTCTAAGTCATGCAATAAAAACATAAATTAAGGATTCACCCTTGTTATGGTCTTAATTCAGGCTTCGCGGTAGGGAGCTAGCCAAATATAGAACGGCATCTTGTACACATAATTTTGGAGTGTTGATGGCACCTGTCAATGAGGGTGATATTCCATTCATGTTTTTACATATTCTTGTTGACAACAGGAAACATATGTAGTTGTGGACGATTTGGTCACTCCTATAATTCACATTAACTCATATGACATGTTAAAAGTGGACACAAGTCACTTCAATATCTTTCTAAATAGAAATAAAAATATATAAAAAGTAAGCATTAATGTATATACAACTACAACATACAAACAATGTTCGGAACATTGTAATTCCATCTAGGGGAACTTCCCTGGTTTGTGGGATTCGGCTCCCTCCCATTGCTAGATTTACTCGGTACAATCTTATATGATAAAGTTTGTCAGTTACTTGATAGGACACAAGTGTACTTATCATTAGGTAATTAATTAGCCAAGAAGAGAGTACCGAAGTAAGCGGTGACTCTGAAAAACTCAAAATCAGGAGCAAACGAAAGGGCATAAACGTAGTCGAGAAAATCTGGTATAAAAAAAGCCATCAGTAATTTCGCTGTCGATTTCTTGAATATCCGGTGTGTAATGTCCAAGATTAACGACGTTAACAGACATTTTGTTAATAATGACGCCGGTATTATGGGGTTGGGAGAAACCTTTCTTAAATATAACGACCGCCCCACTAAACTAAGCAAAAATATGTCGTGGGTTGGTAAGTTTCGCAAGACAAATTCATGTAAGGGTGGTATTGGCATGTGTATGAAGTCTAATATTGCTGTCTTAGATGATCATTTACCTAATAGCAACGACGACACACTAGACTAAATCATGTTAAAACGGCTGTTTGTGTCGCTTACTTTCCAAATGATGGCGTTAATAAAACACAAACAGAGGCTTTTATGTTTGAACTGCTGAAAAATACAACAGATTTGCAAGCTCTTAGATATGAAGTAACAAATAGATGACAACATATGTTAGATATGCCAAAGTTAAAATCACATAAACTACAAACACCAACATATTGCAGTAAAAAGGAAATCCGCATAATTAAGAAAATAAAAGCAATTGCTCTCAATTATTGTGGTACAAGTTGAAATGTCAAAATGACCCCACGAAAATATATATGTTTACAGTACTGATTCAGCTTTTGGAGATATGTGTACATTGTCCGGAAATAGTACTGAAAGCATTTTCTAATAAATCTGGACACAAGTCATTCATAATTGTTGTACCTATAAAACATGCCATATTAATTATAAATATTATTTTTAGTTTACTCGACACCCATTAACATCTTGAATGGGGATTGGTTTCCATTCATAAATTGACTTATACATAGTAAATAATAGAGTAGTCGATTATTGAGGTCAGAAGTGGGAGAAGGTCATTGCCACAGGAAAACAATAGAGTTAAAGGCCGCAATACAAAGGCGGGACAAGGAGGTATAGATGAAGAGTGTGTAAGGTCCATATCTTAGTTCAACCTCTCCTTAAATGACTCTATTTGTCGTCATAAAGTTGTTAAATTGAACCGAGAAATTCACGTCCGTAAACTCATGGCACGCAGTGTAACATGAATATACAGTGTAATATGTCCTTGAAAGTCAATTAAAATAATAAGCTTTAAAGTTAACATTAAAACGAATACATTAAGTACTCAAGACCGACGATTTCGTGGAGGAAGCGGACGCTCGAACACACAAACATCATCAAGGGTACACATATTTATACGTGGAGGAAGCGGACGCTCGCACACACAAACATCATCAAGGGTACACATATTTATACTTGGAGGAAGCGGACGCTCGCACACACAAACATCATCAAGGTTACACATATTTATACGTGGAGGAAGCGGACGCTCGCACACACAAACATCATCAAGGGTACACATATTTACACGTGGAGGAAGCGAACGCTCGCACACACAAACATCATCTAGGGTACACATATTTATGCTACTTCTTGATATATGTTGCTCATTATATGAAGATGCAAGTCATCTTTTATGTGCAACTTCACAACAATAAAACAATGTGGTATACATATGGCTACTCTAGAGTTTGAAATAATTACCAGGATTTCCTTGTTTAAAGAATATTGCATTTCTGGGACAACGACACCAAAAGACCAAAACCTAGATAATCACTATTTGGCTTTTATGTCTCTTTGAACTGCCATTTTACCACCATTTAAATATCTTCTATATGATTTGAGGGCTTCCGTGAACCAAAATCGTTCTTGTATAGAATGGTAGGCGAATTCTTGTCCATCACTGTGTATCTTCGATTATTTCAACTGTAATTTTCAGTGTCTTACTTTGTCAGCAACATGTTTGCTGTGAGATTTTGAATCCATGATGTCATTCTTACTAAATTATATCTTGTAATTATTGTTTACCTTAACGTTATATGCAGTAAATTAAATTGTCTGATCAAAAGGTGGGTTAGCAAAATATGTATTGGTTGATGCATTAATTGTTTATTGTCTTCCTCCGCTGACAACTAATATATGTTGCATAATGTACACAACAAAGATAAAAGGTTTTAACAGTACATTGTAACCCGCATAAGAACTAAACCAAGTTCAATCTGAACCCGGAAAAACAAGGTTGTTGTTACAAATGTAATTGTTACAAGACAAAAAAAGTATTTTCTGTTGTTAACACACTTTCCCGTGTCATATAAATACTGGACGTGTCACCTTATTTTTCATTCAGATTAACATAAGCTAGACAGATCTGTTACCAAAGCACCTCAGGATACCATATAACACATTGGTAAGTCTTTCATCTCAAGTACGAAATTTAATTTACGCTATCATCAAGTAAGGTAAATAAATATACATTATTAAATATTTAAATTTTTTTTTTTCAGATCTCACTTCCATGAAAAATGCATAGTTCAGATTTGACAAGCATTTTAACACAGCTAACGTTCTGTTTTTGTTTGCTCCTGTCCCATGTATGTTCAGTTCTGGTCAATATTGACAGATACAAAGGAGAAATCCAAGAGACACACAATTTACTTAGATCGAGACAAAATGCTGCAGATATGAAATACATGGTAAGTAAAGAAAGACTTCTACTTTTTGATACTCTCTTAGCAGAGAGAGCTTCTTTTTGATATTCTCTAGACAAAGAGTTCTACATTTTGATACTCTCTAAACAAAGACTTCTACTTTTTGATACTCTCTTAGCAAAGAGTTCTACATTTTGATACTCTCTAGACAAAGAGTTCTACATTTTGATACTCTCTAGACAAAGAGTTCTACATTTTGATACTCTCTAGACAAAGAGTTCTACATTTTGATATTCTCTAGACAAAGAGTTCTACATTTTGATACTCTCTAGACAAAGAGTTCTACATTTTGATACTCTCTAAACAAAGACTTCTACTTTTTGATACTCTCTTAGCAAAGAGTTCTACTTTTTGATACTCTCTAGACAAAGAGTTCTACATTTTGATACTCTCTAGACAAAGAGTTCTACATTTTGATACTCTCTAAACAAAGACTTCTACTTTTTGATATTCTCTAAGCAAAGAGTTCTACTTTTTGATATTCTCTAAACAAACAGTTGTACTTTTTGATTCTCTCTAAACACACATTAAAGATAACATTACCTAGAATACATATCTGCATTTTTAAAGTATGTTATTATTGATGACGAAGCAAATGTATCCACTGATCTTTGAGGGTAAGCTTCATTGAACGCCTATTTGGTACTGCAAGTTTAATATTTTTATCCTATTGTATATATTTGACAATAAAATATGTTTAAATCAATATTTTCCATATTTACATTTCAGTATTGGGATAGTCAATTAGAAGCTCGCGCTGGTGCCTGGTCAGAGAGATGTAGATTTGAGCATCAGATGCGAGGCTTCGGGGAGAACTTAGCTTTCATGTCAAGTACAGGAAGACCACCACGTCCATTAGAAACTATCAGAGATGCCATAAGAAACTGGTACAACGAGATTAGATTATGGGTCAGAAGAAGTCCACGACAAAAAAGAGAATTTTGTGGAGCGGCTTGTCATTATACACAGGTATACATTTTAGTTCAACATTTTTAGTCTTACATTTAAAATGTAAGCTCTCACATATAACTGGGTGAGCTGTATTGCTGTAAAGAATGTAGAACTTTTGGCTTTCCAATCTTTCGATTTTGAGCGTACCTGATGAAGGTTATTCCAGAAACGCGTCGTGCGCACTAAATTTGATATCTACGTTTTATTTACATAATACATGTATATTTAAACTTCTTGACGCAGAAGTTGTCATACGTATTATATTACTTATATAAAAGAGAATCGATGGCCTTAGCCAGCATATAAATATTAGACAGTGCACGAGGCCATCGGAAATCATTATATGGAAACGATAGTAAACTTTTGATAATAAAATCAATTACCAATGCCATTGGACGTCATCTGTATGCAAGTAACAGAATTCTTTTCAACTTTTTCTCCCGAAAAACGCTTTGAAAGATAAGATGAGACAATTCTTTGGCAGTCATTTTTAAAACGAAGACGTTGTCAATATCTTTTACCATAAGCGGGATATTCAATTTCACAATTATATGCCTATGTTAGAAATACAAAGATATATCTCGACGCTGAATTTTCAGATCGTTACTTCAGATCGTTATTTGGTTTGTGTATTGTAAAATCATGTTCTTAGTCTACAATAAGCAAAACCCGCCAATTTGTTTACATTAGAACCTCGTTGTCATGAACTTTCAAAGTAATTACTATTGAATAGCTCGATTCGAAATGACTCATACATTCATCTACCACCAGGTAAGTCGAATACACCGCTAAAATGTGTGTCCCTCCGTCACAATGATATTCTACTGTACACACACCAGATGTGTGTCCCTCCGTCACAATGATGTTCTACTGTACACACACCAGATGTGTGTCCCTCCATCACAATGATGTTCTACTGTACACACACCAGATGTGTGTCCCTCCGTCACAATGATGTTCTACTGTACACACACCAGATGTGCATTCCTCATAACTTTGTATATTGTACATTACAGTAAAAACCTGTCTAAACTAAACCCCTTTAGAACTGAAGAATTTGTTCAGTTTAGACAGGTGTTTGGTTTACACAGGTGCAAATTACATAGATATTTAGTAGATGTAATGTTTGTCTGGATTAGACAGGTTTTCGGTTTACTCAGGATTTGGATTAGGCAGATTTTCGGTTTACTCAGGGTTTGGTTTAGACAGGTTTTCGGTTTACTCAGGGTTTGGATTAGGCAGGTTTTCGGTTTACTCAGGGTTTGGTTTAGACAGGTTTTCGGTTTACTCAGGGTTTGGTTTAGACAGGTTTTCGGTTTACTCAGGGTTTGGTTTAGACAGGTTTTCACTTTACTCAGGGTTTGGTTTAGACAGATTTTCGGTTTACTCAGGGTTTGGTTTAGACCGGTTTTCAGTTTACTCAGGGTTTGGTTTAGACAGGTTTTTGGTTTACTCAGGGTTTGGTTTAGACAGGTTTTCGGTTTACTCAGGGTTTGGTTTAGACAGGTTTTCGGTTTACTCAGGGTTTGGTTTAGACAGGTTTTCGGTTTACTCAGGGTTTGGTTTAGACAGGTTTTCGGTTTACTCAGGGTTTGGTTTAGACAGGTTTAACTGTACAATGTTCATTATTAATTTATTTTGAGGTAACATGTTTCTTTAAATATCAAAATAAATTGATGGACTATGATACAGCATAACATACGTAGGTAAGGATGCAGGACGAATACGTGGAGGAGTTAGACAGGGCGTAAAGAATAAACGTTAGAGAAAGTCCAAGGGGCAATCAAGAATGGACCGTTTATAATGCATCCCATTCGTATAAGTATTAAAAGCAAGCACGCAAAAAATAAAGCATAATAACGTATGAAAAGCTTAGAAATACCAAATGGGTAATCTGAATACATAATCGAAGAAGGACAAACAACACAATTTCCATAAGAAAAACAACAAAAGGACAAACAAAAATGGTCTACAAAACATACACATAAAACTAAAGATTGAGAAACACCAGCCCCACTAAAAACATGAGGTGAACTCGGGTGTTCTGGAAGGGTTTGTAGTTCCTGCTCCACTGGTGACAATAGTAATAAATTAAGCAATACACCATGTCTGGGAATGTGCGCATCAAACGCCTTTACTATTTTCTGACGCCATTTGTGTGAATAGTATCGATATAATTAGATGAAACATTATATTGTATATGTGTGTGTGTGTTTGTCTATTACAGTTGGTGTGGTCTAGAACTAGTCGTTTAGGATGTACGTTGAGTTATTGTCCAGTGTTGCTAGACGACAGAGGACAATCATATAGGAATGCTATGTATTTTGTCTGCTTTTATTATCCACAGTAAGTACCGGTAATTTGCATTGACCGTCATGTTAGGTAAAATGATTTCTACTGTTTATATTTTGACACACATATTATGTGATTATGTACTCTTACATTCAGCTATTTATTGTGAAGGAGAACACAAGTCTAAAAAAACACAATAAATGTACACACCATTTGAAATTAAAGATAAATCCACGAAACATTAGATAGATACTAATTTATCAGGGTGTTTTTTTTAGAAATAGAAAGTTTTAGTTGGAATGTTCACCAAAACAAACCAATTTCTTTGATATTGCAGAACCTTAAATTAACGATCTTTATTGTCGAAGATGAGGACAAAAGTAGGACAAGGATAAATTTCGTATTTGAAACAAGCATTATCAATTATCAAATTAGTAAATTTATATCTTTGTATGTTATAAATAAAAGTCAAAAAATTTGATTTCGATTTTTTTTTAAATTTGAATCTATATATCTATAGAAAATTAAAGTTTAACTTCACCATATTGTAAGGATAAAGCATTTATATTTATAATTATAGAGGAAATATAGTGGGACAGCCGGTGTTTTTAAATGGTAGACCATGCTCAAGATGTCGTAACCGCGGCGAGCCATGTATCCAAGGTCTCTGCGCTGGCCAAGGTAATTATGTTAATTAATATTTGTTTCTACGTGTAATGTTGGATAGTCTCTTTTGTTCGTTTACATCAATATTCTTTTTTTTACTAATTAACATATATCTGAAAGAACAGAATATGCGAATGGCAAAATAGAATATGTATCGTATGGCCATTTCTTGACTACCTTAATGATACTGACATATCTGAACTGTGTGACGTCATAATATTTGTTTCATGCCAACATAGAACAATGTGGGATTTTAAACAAATAATTACAGGTAACATCAGATAGTTATAGATATAACTGAAATATTGTTGACAGTGGCGTTAAACACTATAGCAACCACCACTAAGCAAGTCATATTGGAGTAACTATCTTTTTACTTTGTGACAATTATTGTTAACTTTAACTGTTTATCTCTGTGTCAATAGATTGCACATTGGAACATAATTATTTTCCATGACATCATATTTATGAACATCATTTATTATAGATATCAATGGAAGACGCCGTCGAAGTGTCACAGAATCATGGTTATGTCAGTCCCCTAAATTATCTTGTTCAAGTTCAAAAGTCACCGACAATTGTCCTCAGGCATGCGCAGCAAGAACTGAAGGTAACATAAAGAGCTATAGTTTACGTATGTCATTGAGCATGCTTGTTGATTACTTATACAAATGTTGTAGCATGGACTTTGAACATATGTATACACAATACCCTACAATAACAAAAAATGTAGATATCTAATTTAGTGCACACGGCGTGGTTCTGGAACAACATTCTGCAGGTACACTCACGGTTAATAAACTGTCTTAGAGAAAACCGAAGATGCAATCAAGAATGAACAATGCAGAGACACAGTCAACATTGGCCACAAGGCTCAGAAAAAGACACTTAAAATAAAAAACACAACACAGGAAACTAAAAAATTAATAAAAAATTATTAATAAAAACCGGGAGTGAATCTTAGTTCTTGCGAATGGTAGCAGTTCCTGTTTATTGATAAGACATCAGCCGTGTTACTCACTGTCAAGTCTGGTCTAAGTCTTTTCGGTGGTAAAGGATAGGACAACTCTAAATAGACGGGACATGATCCATTGTCATTGGAGGAATATTGGAAGTTTTTTGGGAGCAAGTAAACCAAAGGACCTAAACATGATAGACGAAATGGACAATACATAAAAGTTGAATATTAGTTGCTGCCATATTTTAAACACTAAACGTTGCTACACTGTAATAACTAATTTATGTACTGCTTACCTTAATTTCCATAAACAAACGTTAGTGAACACCGAAAGGAGAGTCAAAAATAGACAATCCAGAGAAACTGGCAACATAGGGTACACAAGACGAAGACAGGAAAAACAAATACACAACACAATATGTGCTGGACACCACTGTACATACGCAAACAAACACAAAATAACGTAAATATGAGCATTCCTACAAACAACTAGAGATAAAGACGAACCGAACATGGTTTTTATAATGCGGAAATCGTAACGGACATCACAACACGGAACTCAGAACATAAAGACACGTAATAGGACAACACAAATAAAAACCCATAACCTTCACTTGTTTCAATCAGGAATCTTAATAATTGCAGTTATTCATTTTTTTTTATTTGCAGCAAAAACATCAAAAGTTGACCCTATAGATGAGAATGCTGCAGTAAAAAAATGAAAAGTTGATCCTATAAATGAGAATGTACAACAGGCATAACATAATAGAATGATGACATCTGTAAATGTGTTCATTAATGTACATAATATCATTGTTAATAATAAAAACTGGTGTATATAATGTTTGTTTTGTTGTTTTTGTCGTTTGACTTAATTATCTATTGAGTCGCTCTTTTATTGAAACGTTACATTTTAACTTGAATTGCATAGCATTGACCTGTCTGTATTGTAATTTAAAGACAAGGAAACACTATCCTAGGTTAGGGATAAGTAGAGTACGGCAACACTATCCTAGGTTAGGGATAAGTAGAGTACGATAACACTATCCTAGGTTAGGGATAAGTAGAGTACGGCAATCACAGCAAGTCTGTATCGTTCATTATCATTGTTATTAAATACAGATTGTTGAAAACAAAACAATTCCAAAGACAACTGCGTACTTAATAATGAATATCAGACTGATCAATTGATGAGGTGTGTAACAGTTAAATGACTATTATTTCAGCTATATTCATGACAAGAACAAGTTAACAAACAATGTATTATATTAAAAAGGTGGCACTGAGATGGGCCTGTAGTCTGACGTTTAGAGAAATAATAGACACAGTCATACAAAGGTGGCACTGAGATGGGCCTGTAGTCTGACGTTTAGAGAAATAATAGACACAGTCATACAATGTCACCTTGGAACTGGTCAGTAACAACCACACCCAACAAACTTAATGGTTAGGAGATGATGCAATGAGTGTGACATTCTCCATTCATGAGGCACTCATTTTTACCCTCTCTGTCGGCCCAAGGGTGAGTTGTAAATTTGATTCATCCCCTTTAGTGAGGTTGTAACTTGTAGAGAAAAAAAAAGATAACATTTTATTAATTAAATATTGCCTTGGGAATCATTGGTATTATCAGTTATTTTCTTTAAGGAATTACTAAGCAAAAAGAAAGCACAAACACCATCTGTCAGCAATCATGTAGTTTAGTTCCGTCGGTTCTTCAGTTATCTAAAAAGCGGCTTATAAAGCAAATGCCACGCGTGGTATGAATGTTGAAATAATTGTCATATCCAATTACAAAAAAAGTAGTTCACTTGAGTGTCAGATAATTCTTTTACTTTCTGTCATTTGTCATATGACACAGTTACAACTTGTAACCTGTATGTTGATGGTCAAAGTATTTGTCTGGGCTGCATAGCCTACAAAGTTCATTATGTTTAAGACTGTAGTGACAACTTTCTATGACGTGACATCGAGGTCAAAATTAATAATGACGTATATATACATACGTAATTTTTTCATGTATACAGGTAATTATTAATTTTGACCCCGATACCACACCATAACTCACGTTGTCCGTTTCAGTTTATCTTAAAACGTCACACCATGGATTAAGAGGCACAAAACATACAGACTAACATATAGATTGTTATTCCGGCTTTATATCTTTATCAAGGTTATTATTTTTGTTGCTGATAATGTTGAAAAAATAATGTAAGCAAAGAATGTCAAGAATGGAAGAAAAGACAGTCGGCATACCTATGTGTACAAACTCTTCTGCTCTTCTCGCCGACTAGTTCCTTTATTCATACGAGGGAGACTTCATACAGGGGCTTCTCAAGAAAAACGAAAAGAAGCCAGCCCAATCCTTTAATGTCACGGTCCGCTATATAGATGAATATTTCCTTTCACTAAATAATTCTAGATTTGGCGATTTCGTTGATCGCATATATCCCATTGAGCTTGAAGCAAAAGATACCACAGATGCAGATAGGTCTGCTTCATACTTTGACCTACACCTCGAAATTGACAGTGAGGGGCGGTTAAGAATGAAACTTTACAACAAAAGAGATGATTTCAATTTTCACATTGTGAACTTTCCATTTATATGTAGCAACATTCCAGCAGCACCTGCATATGGAGTATATATATCTCAGTTTATACGATATTCTAGAGCTTTTGGTTCTTATCAGGATTTTCTTGATTGAGGATTGCTGCTATCAAGGAAGTTACTGAATCAAGGGTTCCTCTTGGTTAAGTTGAAGTCATCACTTCGAAAGTTTTACGGTCGTCACCATGACTTGGTTGACCATTATGGAATATCTGGGTCACAAATGACCACTTGTCGTAAACACTTCCCGGCCCCTTCCTCATTAATGACTCATCACCGGGTTTGTAACTAGATTAACACGACGGGTGTCACTAGTGGAGCAGGAACTGCTTACCCTTCATGCACCTGAGTTCACCCTCGGTTTTTAGTGGGGTTAGTGTTACTCGATCTTTAGTTTTATGTGTATGTTTTGTAGATCGTTGTTTGTCCTTTTGTACTTTTTCTTTTGGCCATTGTGTTGTCTGTTCTTCTTCGATATACGGATTTTGATTACCCCTTTGGTACCTTCAAACTCTTCTTTTATTATTTCAGGTACATGTATATTAAAATGATTACAATTACTAATTTTTATTTTGGATAAATATTTCCTTATACATAATATGGCTTGCACAAAATGTCTGGTAATTCGTCACTGTATTTCATCTGAAATAAATTAATCAAATACAGCATTCAATACTATAGTAAACACAATCAAAGTGGCAATTCCCGAGAAAGTTGTGAATTACGTCTTCGATTGAGCCCTTGTGTATATAATATAACCTACCATTTGTGGTTTGCGGGATAAGACCCCTCTTAATCTTGCATTCAATAGCTATAGAGGGCGTTGTCCTTTTGTACCTTTTCTTTTGGCCATTTTGTTGTCTGTCCTTCTTGGACTTACGTATTCTGATTATCCCTTTGTTATCTTCAAACTCTTCTTCTATGTAGGATAGGACAGAACCCCGTGATAAGAGAATTCATGACACGTATCTTGCATGTTTAGACCCTAGTAGCATTGATTACATGTCTATAGAATAACCAGTCAAGATTGTATTATAGGATTCAAAACACCTAAATGTGTAACAAGTCGCTTTCTTATTATTCATTTCTTTAAAAATGCCGCTATGAAAGTTTAAATCTTGACTGACCACTTGTATTTACTAACATTTCTTTACTGATTACACGTGGTAAATATAAGTGGGCAGTCAATATTTCAACATTTTATAGCAACAATTTATTTTAAAAAGATTGTTAATAAGAAAGCCACTTGTAGCAAAATATCGTATGCAATCAAATTATAAGCACAAGATACGACCGATACAATGAAATGCGTATTTACAATTTGTTAATGAACTGGATGCATCCCGTTAAGGTCCAGAAACCAAATTAGGAAGATGATTACATAATATCCTGGTGAAAATAACACATTCTTTGGTTTTCAGCTCTATAATCTGTGTTTTTACTTCATCCAGATTTATGTTATATAAATATTTTTACATCGGAATAGAAATTTAATAAACCGATCGTAGATGACGTATTTTCTTGGAACCATAGAATTCAAATTAATTTATTAACTTGACAAGCCTGATCACTTTTGAATTTTACACACAATTATAAGCATTTTGGCACATTCTAGCAATTTATTTTGGAAATAGATTGTCAAGAAAAAATTTAAATGAAAAAATTTTGTTTGTGGAAGACGAATTGTAATTGTTTTTTGTTGAATTCCCTAGAATTTTTACTATTATGAATAAATTGCTTCCTAAAATGAAGATTATTCTTCTTATGATTCTTAGAATAAAATATGCAAAATATAATTCATGTCTATATCAAACATAGAATAGAATTTTGAACTTTTGCAAACAGAAGTATGTTAAATCAATGTAATGGAAATGGTATATATATGTGCATAAATGGATTATAAATGTTTCTCACTTCTGCATCTCCCCCGAGAATATGGTTACTAAAGGTAGAACGTAAATGGGCGTCTTATGTTTGAAGAATGGTGGTTGCTCGTTGTCAAAGGTAACACACGTCTTGCATAGACATAAAATATAGACATATATCCGTGAATAAAGCTGTGGCACTGTGCATCTAAATGATACATATGACAGGGTTTGAAGACTTACTTGCGTGGAATGCTTTTGGATATTTAATTTAAGTCTTATTACAAACGTTTCTTATCAGTTGATAGACATTTGATGATGAAGCGTGATCATTCTTGTAATAATTATATGCAAAATCCTCATATATCATGCAAATTTAAAAAGACTATTTGATCTCTATATGACCGAAAAGGCATAGTAAAACTGCTTATTTTTTATTTGAAAATACCAAGGGGGTAATAAAAAGCCGTAAATCTAAATTTCATTTTAACCTTGAAAATATATATTCCTATAATAATATTACCAAAAAAACAAAATCAGCATGATACAAATATGAAAAATCTTATTTCGCCTTTATACGAGCAATGTTACATAGAAGTTCTTTCTTTTTTCAAGCTGCTTCTAAGCATGTATTGAATATTAATGAAACACTGATATCCATAGCTGATAAAACATTTATGAATTTGATAGAATCTGAAATATAGTTAAAAGTGACGTTAAACACCAATAACCATAATTCACTACACTCTATAGTCCACCCGTGGAAAGAATGCTATTGAAATAGTCATAATTAGATAGTCTTTAAAAGAACATCAATGGGTTAATCACATGAAATAATACAGCATGCGGAACCTAAATACTATCTGTGTATATTATCCCGCATTTCAAAAATAAATAAAAGTTCAGAATATTGTTTATTTATACAGCCAATAATTGGATTGTTTTTACTAAAAACCTAGCAATTATGCAACACTAAATTCGTCTGCTTTTGAATTACGTCCCCTTACCCATTACTAGCACTCTCCTTCATCAGATATTTAATTTAGATAAATTTTGTGATTGGATGCATTATTTACTCACCCCCCTCCCCTGATGCCTAGTAATATTGCTTAAAGTTAAGAACAAGATGACTCTCGTGTTGCCAAAAGGAGTAGATCTCCGTTGTCATGTACCACACATCTTCATTTTATTTTTTATTTGTAAATTTGTCTTCTTGCCACTTCTGCCATTCATACAACTAACGTATTGCTTCCTCATCAAAGATCAATATCTTCAGTTTATAGTCAATGTTTTAAGGTCAGACGAATAAACCATATTGTAAAACTAATCTTGACAACCACTGTGTTTTAAATTCTTTGACACCATTTATAAAAATAAATCAAATACTACTATTTTGGGATGAAATAACATCTGCTATATGCTGAGCCACACACTGGATGAAGACAAAATCCATATTAAAAAAGTCTGAAACTAACAGTTAAATATGGTTGATGAAGAGGTCAATGATGTTATAGACAATCCAATATGTTACTAGTCTTATACATCATATTGACCATGAGTAGTAAATATATTGTCTTAAGCTTTGTCAGTGTAAATAGGACATGAAAAACAATAATCAATCGTATGAAATTAAATATATAGTGGGAAAAAAACGAAGTTCTTACAGGCAATACAAGGTATACAATAAGTTGTTCTAAAACGAGAAATCTAGTTCTGTTTTCGAGGCACATGGTCTCACTAACGATGTAAGGTTTGTAACTAGATTAACACGACGGGTGTCACTAGTGGATCAGGAACTGCTTACCCTTCCGGAGCACATGAGTTCACCCCGGTTTTTAGTGGGGTTCGTGTTACTCGATCTTTAGTTTTATATGTATGTTTTGTAGATCGTTGTTTGTCCTTTTGTAGTTTTCTTTTTGGCCATTGTGTTGTCTGTTCTTCTTCGATATACGAATTCTGATTACCCCTTTAGTATCTTTGTACAAACTCTTCTTAAATCTAACCCTATGATCATTTTGCTAAATTGATCCTAAAATCGTTGAATTTGGATTGTTGCCGTTGAATTTTGACGTGTATAGTTGTGTATGTCGCCTTTGAAGAGTTATAGGCAATAGGTCAAATATCTATTAAACGCGGCATATCCACCGGGGAACATTTTGATTATTTTGGGTATTAAGAAGTTCCATTATATGTTGTACTAAAGACAGTGTTGGTACTATTAGTTACCACGATGGCGTTGTGGTTTTTCTAATAGTACATTATATATGTGAACGAGTATTTCCTGATAAACCAAGCCAACAAAATAGAAATATTGGTCTGTCAGTTAAATGTGTTTGTGCCCAGATAAATTAATTTAAATGAACATAAAGTAGTGTCTGTGTTTATTTATTCACAGTAGCTTACTTTCTGGTGAACTTACTAACAAGTGTGTAGATTATTATGAGAAAAATGATTATATGACATAAACATTAACCTGATAACATCATTTGTTATGCAATAGTGTAGAGATGATAGTATACAATAATTAATGTATCAGACCGCATCAGAGAAATAACAGAATAATGATGAGTTTGCTACTGAACTTTTTAACGACAGAAATCAACCTAATGGTAACAAACTAAGAACTTATCGTTTGTACAAAGAAAATGTAAATGCAGAACAATTTGTACTGTCTAACATACCACGTTCAGTGAGACGAACAATGACACTTTTTAGAACTGGGGCGTTACCCACTGTCTTGATTCCACTCCGTCTCCGAATGTTTGGAATCTACTTCCGGGAAAACATGAAGCATTTTTGTTATTGAGGTAAGACAGATTTTTTTCATATTTTTACAATGTACATGCATTATATAATGTAATTTCATATTCAATGCAACCTGAATATCATATTCTTTACATGGATAGCTTTTTACAGTCTCAGAAACATGCAATAATTTGATAAATCGATTGTTTTACTGACAAATGATAGCATGTCGTGGTTCAAAATGCCTTTCAGAGCCGAAATCGTCACAAACCCGTACAATATTGAATGAAGCAAAGTATTTATTAAAAATGTATTACTTTCCCATGCCTTTCATAAAAACAATAACGTAACATACGTTTAAAATAGTCGTCCAGGCTTCGGTAAACATGTCAGGGTGTGGAACATTGTGTACGGTATGGATTTGATAATGTGTACGGTTGGGAAATAATTTCATTTGATTTAGTGTACGGTTTTCAAATACTTTAAACCATCTTATTTAGTCCAAAAGGGAGATTGGACCCTTTCTCTCGATCTGAAAGACGCATATTTTCATGTTCCAATTCACAAAACTCACAACAAGTTCTTAAGGTTTTGTGTTAACAACCAATGTTACCAATTTCGAGTTCATTGTTTCGGGCCAACGGCAGCTCCCCGAATTTTCACAAAAGTGTGCTCAGTGATAGCTGCACACGTGAGAGCTCCAAACATCCGTCTAGCTGCTTACCTAGACGATTGGTTTGTAGTAAATCAAAACAAACAAATGTTGATGGAAGATCGAGAGAAGACGCTCAATCTTCTAATAAATCTAGGTTTCATAGTAAATTTGGAAAAGTCAAATTTAATCCCAACACAGACAATAACTTACATAGGAGCAATGTTCTGTTTAAAAGAGGAAATAGTTCGTCCTACTTCAGAACGAATAACCAAACTTCTGTTAGGAATAGAAAATATCTTAAAAATGGAAAGTCAAGCTACAGCAAGAGATTTTCTTCATCTATTAGTTATTATGGCTTCTTGCATAGAACTAATACCGAATGCAAGGTTGTTCATGCGACCAATTCAGTTACACCTTCTTTTTCATTGGAAACCATCAAGTCAAATTCTGAAAGCAAAAGTTCCTTTTTCGAAACTTTTAAAAAGTCATCTAAAATGGTGGTTGAACCAGGAAAATCTAAACAAGGACAGGTCCATAACTCCATGAAACACATCGATAACTCTGACAACAGACGCTTCCAAAAGCGGGTACGGGGGTCACCTAAGCAAAAAAAAAGACTTTTCAAGGTATCTGGTCCAAAAAAGAGAGTCTACTTCACATAAATGTATTAGAAATGGAAGCAGTAATGTTATCAATACATGTACAAAATTTCCTTCCAAAATTAGTAGGCAAACATGTTCTGATACGCTTGGACAATTCAACTGTAGTAAGATACATAAACAAACAAGGGGGCACACACTCTCCTCAGTTGTGCATGAGAACTTGGAAACTATGGCAATTGGTATTAGACAATCAGATGTTGCTGAAAGCAGCACACATGGCAGGGAAAAGAACATTTTAGCAGACCGTCTAAGCAGGTTCAAGGTTCAACCAACAGAGTGGACGTTGAACAAAAAGATAGTCCTAAAGCTGTTCACAATTTGGGAAGTTCCTCACATAGATCTGTTTGCGTCTCATCAAACACAGATTTATTATACCCTCACTCATAGAGAGGGGGCTATATTGTAATCACCTTGTCTCTCTGTCCGTCCGCTTGTCCGTCCGTTCACACTTTCGTAACAGATATATCAGCTTCTACTGAAAGAAATGATTTTATATTTGATATATGGATTTGGCATGGTGACTTGTACCGTGTCTCCCCTTTCCAGGCTTACCGCACATCTACTTCCTGTTTACCGCGCGACTTAGAATTTTTCCTGTTTGCCGTAATGAAAACCTTCGTAACAGATATCTCAGCTTCTACTGGAAGAAATGATTTTATATTTGATATGTGGCTTTGGCATGGTGACTTGTACCGTGTCTCCCCTTTTCAGGGTTACTGCACATCTACTTCCTGTTTACCGTGTGACTTAAGAATTTTTCATGTTTTAACGGCATTTTCTGGTATTGCGTGTTGAGATATATACAAATTTTACATAAATGAACGAGTGGGGGTATTCTTAGCACGACGTAGCGTGCAACATCTTGTTGCTCATGGAATCCAGACCATCTAGCTTATGCAATAGATGCACTAACAATTCCATGGAACAACATGTTTGCTTATGCAGATCCTCCAATATGTCTCATTCCCAAGATTCTGCAACACATAACACAATACAATTGTCAACTGATTCTTATTGCCCCACATTGACCAAGGAGACGTTGGTTTCTCAATCTCCTAAAATTAATAACAGACTTTCAGAGAAAGCTTTCAGTCAGAGATCTTCTACATCAGCCAAAATCAAACATTCTTCATCCAAATCCAGCAATATTCAATCTAACTGCATGGCTCTTATCGACAAACATTTTAAAGAGAAAGGTTTTTCTAAACAAACTAGAAAACTACTCCAAGCCTCTTGGAGAAAAGGTACGCAGAAAGATTACTCTTGCAAATTTCGAAAATTCAATAGCTGGTGTAGTAGAAGGAAAGTTGATCCCTATAATGCGTCTTTGACCGATGCATCAGAATTTCTGACAGAACTTTTTTCGGAAGGCCTTCAGAATAGAACTATAGCTGGATATAGATCAATGCTATCTTCAGTTATGTCACCCAGAGAACAATTTCTTGTGAGACATCCTTATATCACTCGCCTAATTAAAGGCGTTTTCAATTCAAGACCACCTAAAGTAGTCTTATTACCAGAATGGGATCTACCTTTAGATTAAACAAAATTGAAATTAGCTCCTTTTGAACCTATGAAACATGTTCATTTAAAATACGTCACTTGAAAACTGCATTTCTAATTGCCATCACTTCTTTCAGAAAATGCAATGACCTCCAGGTTTTATGTATTGGTGAGGAGTCAGTAGTTGTACAGAAAAAGGGTGTTGCTTTTATACGTCATGGACTTGCAAAGCAAGATCGACCAAAACATTTTGGTTCTAAGATTTTTATTCCGTCATATTCTGAGGACAAACTTCTAGATCCAAAAAGAGCTATTTATTACTATCTGAAAAAGACTGAGACCTTAAGGAATTCAGATGACAATGTTGAAAATAGTCTCTTTTTAGCAGCTAACGAACCACATAGACCAGTTAGAACACAGACAATCTCGTCTTGGATTGTAAACACAATTAAGTGTGCCTACAATGAAAAAGACAAATTTCGTGCTCATTCTACAAGAGCCTTGGGCTCATCGTGGGCACTTTTTAATGGTGCTTCAATGAAGTCTATCATGGACACAGTTGATTGGTCTAAGGAATCAACCTTTACCCGATTTTATCTTTGTCATGTTGATGTGGAAATTGTAAAGTCAGTGTAAATAGGAATTTTTTAACATTCCAAAAAAAAAATAAAAAAAAATTGACAGCTGTTTTAAATGTACAGTGTTGTGTAATTAATATATATGAACTGATATAAAGAATATACAGATTACAGCACTGAAGGCCACCGCTCTACCAACTGAGTTAAAGGAGATCTCTGCTATATCAACTAGCAGAGGGGGCATTTAAATCTATTATTATGACACCTGGATGGACAGGTAATTAACTCTATTCCGTTACATTAACTCTTCCAAAAAGGAATAAATTACGGAAGAATCCCGGGACACGAAAAGAGGGAATAGAGGTCCATTTGTATTTACAAATATAATTTCATAAACGGTAATTTTTTAAGAGAGACAGATTGAGGATTATTAATTACTGTATTAATCAATAGTGTATAGATTCAACTAAAACAATAAAACACGAAAAGAAAACCGTACACTTAAAAATGTCCAAACCGTACATCAAACAAAATTTGACAAGTTCCAAACCCGTACCCTATCAACAGACAACGTGTCAGAAATTATGAAAATGTTTCTTTAATAGCAAAAATTAAGAAAATTAGTAAATGTTATTAAGTGTAGTGGATGTTTATTTCAATAAAGATACTATGATTCGTTTAAATTACTTCAGGTCTGTAGCAAAACATGCCATGAAATGATGACAAAACAAAGAAATCGCAATGTTCACTGAACTTCAAACGCATGTTTTGTAATTATTTTTTCAGTTTATGACTGAATCGAGTTAGTTTGAATAAAGTGCATTAGTAACAGATTCTATTGACACAGAACTGTTTTCTTTACATGGTTATAAGTCAATATTATCATCAATTTAATAAAAGTGTCCTACATTTGACGTTACAATCCAGACGATTTTTCCAACCAGAAGTAGATTCCAAACATTCGGAGTCGGAGTGGAATCAAGACAGCGGTTACCGTTAGCTATTGAGACGGGTCGGTATTCTAGACCGCAATTACATTTGAATGACAGACTCTGTAAACTGTGTGATAACTCATTCGTTGAAGATGAGCAGCATTTCATGATGAACTGTCCACTCTATTCAGACATTCGGTTTGAACTGATACAAAACGCAAAACGTTTGATTGTCAATTTTGATTGTTTATCCATGGAACAGAAATTTATATCTATATTGAAATGTAATGAAATCCAGCCACTTCTTGCTCACACACTGCATACATTTTTTTTAAGACGTAAAAGATTTTTATGACATTTTTATGACATTTTTATGTGTTAACTATTTAATTTATTAAATTCCAATTTAAAGCTTTTAAAACTAGATTTTTATTGAATTTCTTTAATTTCTTTAATTATTTTTTTACGATTTTTAATGTAATTTATTATGTATACTTTTTTGTAATATTGTCCTTTAGTCTAATATTTAAAGTTTTTATTTGTATATATGTAGTGTATCGTAAATCTATAAAGGCTGGATATTGTTCTTTGTTTTATGATGTAGTTTTGTACATATTTATATATTGTTGATCAATATGTGACACTATTAGAATAAACTATCATTTATCTTTATCTCTGTAGTCAAATTACAATTCTGCAGTTGCTTTCATGTAGAACTTTAATAAAAAATCAAAAGATTTGCTGTGCTCACATTCCAACACTGTCTAGAGAATCGAGGTTTATTTCAAATACAACAAAACAGCTACGCGGGTGTGTTAAGGCTGTTTCACGTCGGTTTGTTTCATACAGTTGCTCCCCTTTGTAATAGTTTACGTAATGACGTTGCATCCATGGAAACGTACTCTTCATGGATGAACTACCCGAAGGAAAAATGTGTTTCTGCAGATCTAATGCACTTATTCCTTGTTCGTTTTGTGACAGTAAGATTAACATATATATTTATTGACTATCCAGATTGTGAATATATCATTATTTTGAATACGTCGATTGTAATATATGATTTTTGGCGCTTGTCAGTATTGCGAAGCTCCACCCCTTCAATGCTCATATTTGGAAATCGCCATCGCCAAAAAGCTTGTTTGTTGACAAATACGAGAATGATACACACGCACCTGTTTACTATCAATATGATACTTATGTAGCAGAATTTCACAAAAAAAGGAAAATGTACACATTGTCAGTTGCAGACAAATGATGCTGAGAGGTAAACCTTAGATTAAATTAATAATGACAATCTCCTGAAGCACATTTATACTGAAAAAAGGGGGTCGTATACTATACCTACCGAACTTGAAGAAAGCACATGGAGAATCAAAATAAGATACATAAGCCTAGAACTCTATCATGTCAATACCAACATTTTCGTGATCTTTTTTTTTTAAGATCGAGATGTTTGATTTGCATGCAGTATCTATTTTTGCCACAGGCACAGGTGAATCAGTCACCACCACACCCTTTTTTTGCAAGTTGTGGAACACAATTTATAGAGAAATAATCAATATAAGGACTATAATGATGAAAACCATTAAAAAACGTTTGAATCTTTATACAAAAAATATCTTGATAGGTTGGGGGTCTTGTTTATTTTTAGAATTTACATTTGTTTTCTTTACAAGTAACATACAATCTCCATAACACCTTGGCTTGGAAAGGCAAATTGTCCATTCTGACAACTTGTGCAGGACCAATTCTCAATGCATACTAATAATCGACAACCAAAAAGTATGTATGTATTATCAGAGAATAACATCCCTTTTCAGAGGTTTTTTTTTCCCTCAAACAAATCTTCTGCCAAGTTACTGGGGAGGATGACTTCAATTTTATAAACATTTAAGCTTCTGAAATTTTTTTTGATCAAAATTAATTTGCACATAACAGATTTGATCAAATAAACAAGGGCGAAAACTGATCTGACACCAGTTAGTTATTCTCTAAATCCAGTTTGTCTTTTTACCAACTAACAGATCATGGTCCATACAGTTATTACATAAAACCAAAACCTGAAGTGAAACTTAATTATGTACATTGTAATTTAAATCCAATTTTTAATTAAAGGTGGGTGATCTGGTTGTGCTACAATATCACATTTTGATCAAAGAAATTTTTATTGAGACATATATTAAGACAGATGCTCAATTCCTTTTAATATACATATTGTAGTTTATTTAGTTATGCCAAAACATGTTCAGTAAAATTAAACCTTTACATAATTAAAAATTGCACTGATCAAATTGTATAAGCATTGATACCGGTATTAAGTTTTTTTCTTAGAAGACATACCTGGTTATGCATACATTGTACAGTGTACTGTTAGTGTTAATTCTAAAAAAAATTGTTTATATAAAACCCGATTGTAGAATGAATTTATCCTGCAATTGTGTGATTTTGAGTACTAATAGACAGGTCAAATAAACTTAAGTGTTATTTAATCATTGTATGTTTTGACAATATATTGTGTAGGCATATACAATGTATACAGCATCTTACATTATTAATAATTTTAGAAGATGGTCAATATTCAGCATTTTCATTGGATTTACAAATGTAGTTCAGTAGCTGAGTATCATATTAACTGTCTCTGCACTGAGCTAAGTTCATTGTTATGCATTCAATCATCTTGGTGATATATTAAGGGTATGATAAATGGGCATCAAGGTAAGATGCTGAACATGTTATACATGTACATATTGATCTATTGATGAAACAGATTGATCTTCAGAGCAGCCATCAATTGATTTTCAAACCACTCAAGAAAGACAACACTATTCATCTCCTGGTGATGGTCACCATCCTTTGATTTGGCCAGAAACACTAAATCGCAGCCGTCAATCCTCACTTCGCGTACCTGCATGCAAAACAATCAAACGTTTGCCTTTACCCGAGGGTATTTTTGGTGCATCAGACCTATCATTCGGAAGCCACATATAATCTGTGCAGTGATTTTGGTTAACCCATGTTTCATCCATGTACACGATATCATACCCTGCTTCCCTAAAAGATTTGATCTTTCTTAGATAATTACACCTATAATTAATAATAAACACTTGATCGTACAGAACTCTTCGATTATCACCTATTTTTTATAAGTATATCCAAGATCAATGAGAGTTAGAGTAAGCTTAGACTTTGATATTTTAATAGAATCTTTTATTTCCTTATATATTATTGAGACGGTCGGAGCAATTTTCCGTGAATATAAACCGTGGATTGTTCTTTTAATAACACAATGATCAAAGTCGTCAAAAAATTCAGCTCTTTCTTTGGGTCTATTTGACTTACAAGGCCTCTTACTATTCATAATACGGTGCACTGAAGTGTAAGACACACCCAAAGCTTTAGATGTCTTTTGATATACCCTATCAAATGAGACAATTGGCTTCTTCGTTGCCTTTTCCTTACTATAAAAGGCAAACAACTTTTTTACAAACTTTTGGCATTCCGGAGATAAGTCAGACTTTTTACCCATTTTACAAAAAATGCAAAATATAACAATAATTTATGAGAGAAATGCTTGTCAGGTTCGTCTAAAGTACACGTGGCTGAGAGAAAGATTTTACAGGTAAGATAAGATACATGACGTACTGATGACTCTTCTATAAAGTACATCTACTCCCACCCGAAAAATGACAACAAAATAGGACCAAAATATAAAATTCCATCTGAGTGCAGCCTCAGCCAAAACAATAAGAAGCATTACTGTGACATATTTAGTTAGCACTTCTAATTCTAAATGAAACTCTCGTTTATTTTGCAGTTCAAAAATCTATAGTTCACTTTTAAAAGATATTTGGATTTTTCGTTATTCTAATCAAAACATTATTACTTTCAATACAATTAGCTTCTTGGTAAGCACATGTGTGTACTTGACAAATTAACATAACAAATAATAAGAGAAGCTTAAAATAGAAACAAGTAATATATTCCTTTTAAACCATATAGTCGTGTATATAAATAATTGTTCATACAAAAGAAAAGGTATTTTATTTAAACCTAATAAAATAGATCAAGATCAAATACAAAGAACAGGATGTCTGTGTAAATCCTGTGATCATCTTTCATTGTACATATCCCGGATGCAAGCCATATATGCTGATGTCTTAGATAAAAAGATCAAAACTTTGCAAAGCACATCCTAGTACCATAAATTAAGACCAAATTATGAGGTATAATTCGTAATTGGATAAATATTTCACCGCATGCCAACTTTTTAATCATTTTTCTTTATGATGGTTTCTTTTTAATATTTTAGGTAGAAGAAATAGTTTTTTTATATTCTTGATTGATAGTTAAGTTTTTATAGAACTGAAATGTTTTATAGACATGATTTAAAGTTTTGATTTATTGAAATTTATATAGTCTCTCATAATTCTTTATAGAATGGCACTTGTATTTTATCTATACAACTTCTGTTTTAATGTATATATTGTGATGATTGTGTATTATATGTATTACAAGTGGTGAGACTTTAATAAAATATTGAATCTGAATCTTTTAAAACATTAATATTATGAAATTAAAAGACGCTTCTTTCTTAAATAGAATTTATTCTTTTTTGATGAGTAACAATAAAGTACAGAGCCCGTTAACTGACATGATAAATATTTTTATGACGTTATACGAAATAGTATTTCGCATAAACTAAATTAAAAAAAATTCTATAAACGAAAAAAAAAAAAAAAAATCATGTCAGAAAACGGGCTCCGTAAACTATTTCGTATAAACAAAATTAAAATTCTCATGTCAGTTGGTGCGGACAGCAGAATCATGAACGCTCAACGATGGAAACTGGCAGAGCATCAGCATAACAAACCTGGATATTGCCGATGGCATAGTTGCCTGCAAATTCAATAAGCCATGTGAGGTAGAAATCACTAAATTAGGCCTGCGTTCAACAACATCGCAACTGTATAGCGAAATCCGTTCATGGAAAATTTTACGTTCACGATTTATTGCTTATCATTGACTGTATGGAATTAATATTGATAAAGTGTCTGTGTTCAATATAATATTGCAAGTATGTGTTGCGTCGGTAGAAAAAAAGTCACAGGAAAAAAAGTCACAATAATTTTTTTCCACATTTACTATACCCCGAAAAGTCAGTGTGTAAAATTATTTTTGCTTTGTTTTTGTTTTTGACGTTTTGTTTTGTTTTTTCTTTATTTGTTTGTGTGTTTTTTGTCTTGATATTTATTCAAGACCTTGATTGAGAACCAAATTCGATTGATGTCTATGTATTCAATCCCAACTCTTTCTAATTATAAAGGAATGATTCTTAATGAGACCTTGATATATGAGAACCAAAATTTGACTCATTGATATTCACCCATCTAACTCTTTCTAATTAGAAAATAATATAAAAAAAAACAATGAATTAGCATTTACATTTAATTAATCACATCAATGATTGGAGCATTTATAAGTCATATAACAAATAACATATGAAATATATCAAATCAACGATATAATGATGAACATACAAACATTGAATATTTCCAGTTTAAAATTGTAAATGTTCATAATGTCAATTGTCTCTTAAGCACTAATATTGGTGATTGAATCTGATGTTCCACCCAACTCCACACAAGTACTCGGCAATGGTCTTCTGGCCAGTAGTGAGGTCTCTGCATAGGTTCTGTAAACGCTCCTGCAGCTGAATATGTCTCTGTTGAGTACGCTTAGCTGGTGGATTACCGACGGCATCTTGCTGGATAATAGTACGGACAGTAGCTTCTTCCTTTTGACACCACTCGATGACACGCCATATAGACGGATGGGCATGTCCTACCAGGTTGAAGAAATTGTTGTTCCAGCCCTCGCACATGTTGTTGGTTCTGGCATCACCGTTGAATGTGGCATCATGTACGTTCCAAATGGCTGGTGGAAACATAGGTGGGCTACGTGTTAAGACCAGACGGACTGCTTGATTTTGTGCTGGATTCTGCTGTCTAAGTCTACCACTGATGTAAGTTGATTCAAAGTAATCTAGGAGCTCAGCTGCCTCTGGTGGGTCATCAGGGCATAGTGTTCTAAGCAGATGAATACCATTGGTCAAATCAGGTACTGGTAAAAAGGCAAGACCATCCATCATACCACAGAACACTCTGAAGTCGTCGTCGTTCTTGTAGAGAGGCACCAAACCAAGCTGCTGTATCTGTCGCCATGATGCTTGTGTCAGGTGGTAAACACAGCCCTGGTGGTTGGTGTGGCGACCAAATACAGCTGTAACTGCATCTTCAAAGTCTGGACATTGAAATGTAGGTTGCTAGCATGGCAGTTTAAACAATAGACTGGAAGAGTTCCCTGTAAGTATCTTGACATTTATTTGGCAGGAACGCATATACTGCAGTGCCTGTTACATCTTTGAATGGAACCCGGATGGTGTATAGCTGTTTAAATGGGTGCGGAGGTACAGAGAAGGTACCGTCCATGAAGATGAAGAAGGTCTGGGCATTGGGCTAATCTTTCCAAACTCTCTAGTGAGTAGAAGACTAACATTCTGTTTTCTGCATTCTGGCCGTTGTCGTATGGGGTTTTCTTCACGGGGCAGCAAGGCTTGGACATTGTCGTCACACTGGGACACAACCTGGGCAAAGATCTGGCTGGGTTTGTCTCTGATGTTGGTTGCCAGGTCTTTCATGGCATTTCTGGTTTTTGAGTACTTGATGCTTGTATCACTGGGAGCGTGATTGTGTGGCTGCCCAGGAACTGGATTTTCATTCTGAAGTGTAGTGCTAAGGTTTCCTCTGCATCCTATGCTTGACCGTTTAACACACTTCCACCACTGATTGGTCTTCCTGGTAGCATGTTTGGTATACATGTACCCCTGGTAACACAGCTTGGAACCACCTCTGTTGCTTGGTATATTCTCCATTTTCGTTTAATGATAGTGAAAGTTAACTGTTTCCTTTTATACAAAAAGTGAAAGAAACCATACATTTTGCTCTGAATTGACTAGGGCATGGAATACACCAGGTATGGTTTCATCATATGTTGATGTTCAACAATTTCTTTCATAATTGTATTCTTAACTATTAAAAATGACCTATGTATGTCTGTGTATAAACATTATGACAATAGCAATCAAGTGGCTTCTTTTTATAAATAAGGGTAATAACAAAATTACCGAACTCCGAACAATCTTACAAAGGGAAAGTCAAATTACCCCTTTCCATTTAAATCATTATGGTTTGAGTCATTTATGAATTAAATACATGTACTAAATAAACAACTGGGTCTCTATTCAGGAAGAATATATTAATTACAGTATAAACAAATTAAAGATTAAGGCATTGAAATAATTTTTACAAACAACTTTAATTATCTGAAAGATGACATTATATATGTGAGTTTTTTTCCTGTGACTTTTTTTCTTGTGACTTCTTTTCCTGTGACTTTTCATCCATGACTTTTTTCCCTACATTCTCTCCATATACATTGTTATTGTCTGTAAGTGTACTGGTATAGTGTAAACGTAAAGGGTCTCCTTTCCAATTCAAATGGACTTACACCCGACGATCACCGCTACAATTTTTTTTTTATTATACTACGCCAAATTGATAAGAAAACGTAAAACGTTTCCCTTTTTATATAAACTTACAAAATAAGGAATAGAACTCTATATTTGAAAAGCCCAATTTTCATACACTTCGGTAAATTAATGACAATACCATTTATGATGAACAAAATCATAAATTCTGTACAAATAATTATCTGTTTGTCCCATAATTAATTTCTACGCTTCATTGTGACATATATGACAATGCAGACTGTAAAGACTCTCGTGTATATAATTTTAGGAAGTTTATACATTCCAAATAAATATTAATGTTAGGCATATTAAACCTTTTAAAAATATGTTCCACGATATAGCGTGGAAATCATCGTGGAAAAGATTAATATGTCGTGTTCACCACACATATATTAATCTCTTCCACGATGATGTCCACGCTATATCGTGTTCAAAACACATATATTAATCTTTTCCACGATGATTTCCACGCTATATCGTGGAAAAAACACACGTATAATAAAAGTTAATCCCTTCCACGATGATACCACCGCGGATGAAAAATTTCAGTTTACCTGTTCCGTCGTGTTTTCCGCGACGGGGCCATCGTATTTTTGTTCCAATCTCGATCTAGACACCTTTTCAAATAACATAGTTGGTACTTCATTTCATTTAAAAGGGAACTTATTCAAAATAAATCTCAAAACGGCTAATGATAAAAAAAATTAATAGCAATAATAAATTTATGTTTGTAATAAACAATCCAAAGGGAACACATTGATGATTATTTTCCAAAATTTTCCAACAAAATATATTCTTTATCTGTATGATATATCCAGTTTAAGGAAAGGAAATCTTAATTGACCTTCCCTACAATATTTAACTCAGTAGTCCGTTAGGGGCCTTCGTGGACGTGATCGTTTGGTAGCTGGATTTACAACTACCTATGCAATCAGTACCTATCACCAATAACGTTATGAGTTCGAATCTCGCCCAGGCGATACAACATTATGTTATAAAGTTTGCCAGTGATTTGTGGCAGTTCCGTGTTTTTCTCTGTGCACACCGTTTTCCTCCACCAATAAAACTGACCCCCACGATATAACTGCAATTTGTTGAAAGTGGTGTTAAACACCAAACCCAGTAGTCCGTACGTTTACATTTTATTTATGTTTTTTTTATTGTATAGAACGCTGGGTTTTATGCAAATTCCCGATTTTTTTCGTAGCATTTCTGAAATTGTAATTCAAATCGTTTGACTGTTCATTTCAATAACATGCAGCTAACTAAAGTTATAAATAACGTTTATACCTGCATTATAATGGAATAAACCCACAAAAAATAATGTGGCATATATACTACAATGAAATAAATTTGATAATTGAGATAGTATAGTGGTGCGTGAATATGTCAACAGATAAGAACAGTTTTTTTGCCAAAAGAGTTATCGGAATGCAATGCAATGGCCAATCGAAAAAGGAAAAAATGATAAACAGTGGTCTAAAAAAAAACTACAAAGAAAACTGAAGATTGAGCAAAATGACTCGTTTACGCATGGGAAAGTATGTACACAGATGGGAAGTGGTCAACCCAACAGCTGTACGACTTCGGATTTTCACGCCGTTTAGTTTTGGTTCGTGTATGATACCTCAGCAGTTCGGAGGCCTACACTAACAATTGGGGTCTCTTTTGGAACGGAAAATTACTTGACTTTCGACTGGTGAAAACATTTTTTGAAAATATTAAGGCGTTCCGAAGTTACGATCAATTTAACACGACGACTTTAAAAAATGGAAGCAAGTCAGTTCGCCTCCTTGTAATATTATATAGTATTTTTTTTTTCGGACGCACCTAGCCCCTGTGCTATTTAATGGGGAAAAAAAATTAGTGTAAAGCTACATGTACCGCTGTATTTCATTGCCCCTTTCTTCAAGTTTATTTAACCTAGCATACACACATAACGAAAACAAGATTACATACATAACATTGAACCATATATATGTAGATATACAGATATACCAAAAATGTATCAGTAGACTCAGTGCCATATTAACGCATGGGCACGCTGAGCAGTTGCCCGGGGGCCCCATGAGCATAGGGATCATATGCTAATCTTTGTATGCTGTGTGTGGCATGTTTTTTAATGTTTAAACACTGATTTTTTTGGAAGTACCTATGCAATAACTATATATTTAATTTAATCGACATTTACATTTATATTCCTGCGAATGGTTGTATAGGTAGCCGTCTCGGTGTACTGCTATGCCCGGGGTCCTATAATGCTGTTAAGACGGCCCTGAGTAGAGTAGCTTTCCCCAGATTCACAAAACATATACAAAACAATGTAACCCAAGATTCATTTTTATTTAATTAAAATTTAATAAATTTAAATATTCCATCAGTTTCATCCGGTTCAAGTTCTAGATATGAAAATTTACAGGAATAGAAAATAGACTTGAGGGTTACGTGTGTTATCTGGGTTTTTTTTTCACTTCATCTGTAGGCCATTATAACAAAGTAACATTTTATTTTGTAAAAAAGAGATGTGAGGGGAACAAAAGAAACAAATCTATCATTACACCATGCACACTCAGATATTCACTATGTTTGCAAATATATCAATTTTTGCCATTTTTTTTCAAAGTATTTCAACTCAAAATATAATTTAACAACTTATTTTAACAGAGAGTTGTCGAATAATTCAATATGAACATCTACTGATATACCCAATACATGCAGAGACATAATTGTGTTATATGTCTCTGATTCATGAATAAGTAATACATGGATATTCAATATTTTGTTTTGTACATGACGCCCAGGACCAGGTACAAGATTGTGTGATACTGATAGTGATAGAAGTTGACATGGATAATTACACCATTTTACAATTGATTAGCAATCACTTCACAGAAAACTTTTTTTTTATATATGAAATAAACAATTGATTAATTATCGAATCGACGACAAATTTAGTTTACTTTAATTAAATGAAGCAAAAAATTATTTTGTTTTCATATTTGCCGCCGATAGAGTTAACAAATATTGTTACCTCCCTTTATCGGTGCGACGGATCACTTGAGTGTTTTATTGTTTTCGAAATTGATTAAATATTGAGTACGTACACTTCGACATGAAAGTTCTAGAATATACGCGTCAATAAATTCACAGTTGAAAACATATTAATAAAGAGCAGTTAATAAAGATATATGATTTTGCTACGAGACCAATGAAAAACTTGACAGAAGACGATGATTTACAATTTTACACCATTGGCCAACAGGAATCGTCAATTTTCCGCGTTTTATCTTGTCTTAATCTCCATTGTTGGCTGTATAGTAGCTCTCGTAGCACTTTTCTTAAACAAAAACAAAAAATCTTTCAGAAAATATCCAGTTTTTTAATTCAACTTTCACTCTAAATACTAGAACTTTTCGAAATTAGTTAAGGCACTGATTGTAGTCACGTGACCATCATTTTATCAACAGAAATCCACGTTGACTCGCACAAAGTTGAAACATTTTCACTTTCGAACATGTATAAATAACTGGTTGCAATATGCATCAAATATTGTTATGTTTTACTCATTAATTTGTATTACATACCTGACCCCCCTTTTTTATTGCTTGCAATCTTAGAAACAGCCTTAACACACCTGTGTATATATAGCAAATTATTGTTACATTTGATTAATGAAGAGTAACCCGATGGTTGATCACGTCACAGGCGACCGTTTCACTAAAGTGATCGTAAATCGTAAGTCTAAAATCACTCTTAAGATTTCCTTACGTGCACGTATACGCGCGTTTCACTAAACTAGTCCTAAACTTAATAGTTACGACTTACGACTTGCGACAAGTAACATCTCCTATAATGGAGGTAAAAAGATATACAATGTATTGTATCATACATTGTATATATATACCCAACAGTTCGGAAGCTGATTACATTAATAATCACATTTTAAATGTGTTAAAATACATTTTTAATATTTAACTAATTCCAAGACTCTAAAGTGATTTTTGAAATGAATAAACCACAGCTATTAGAATAAAAATTGCTAAGTGTAAAATTTTACCGAAATTTGAGAAGAAATTTATTTTATGGAATATATTTTAATAAATTTCATGCTATATGTAAGGGGAAATTTCAAAAATGTGACCATTGATTTGACAATACATTCACATTCTGCACCGATATTCCGTTTGCGGTGCATTTCAATTGCGCGGAAAAAATCTTCCATTTACGTGAAGAACTTGAACACATGACTATTGTGCGGATTTTTTTTTTACCTTTCTTTATAGTATATTTCGTATTTTCATAATATTTTATGGTTTTTATAAGCACTGTTGCTGCAACTTCTTTGTTACCTCTTTATTTACCTCTTTTGCCAGCCAGAAATGACTTAATCTGTAATGCTTTAATAAAAAACTACCAATGAATTTTAACATTTGGATTGCATAAATATCTGTTGCCTTCAATTTTTTTTTATGCATGTATGTTACAAATTAATCTTTTTTTAAATTTATATTTCATATATTTGTATGTTATTCTTATATTTATTGTTTTCATTTTAAAGGCTGACGAAAGTGGTGAATAATCCATATTGCATCGTCAGTCATGCTGCAAAAGGCAGAAAATGCTATGAATAAATTAAATATATTCTAAATAACAGGCAATCCGCGCAAATGTAAAACAAAACAACCTCTCGGGCATATTTTACGGGCAATTATAATGCTTTTTCTTCGTGTAAATGTAATCCCCAAATCCACGCAAATGTAATGGCCCTCTGTTTGTACTTAACTTTATTGTTGAGCCATTGTTTGTACATGTACCCGATATCGTTCATTTCTTGAAATTTCGTCTTCTAAGTACCCTCGTTAATAACATATGTTGATATTGTAAATGCGGAACTGATAGAAAGTACACTGAAACAAACAATAATGTGTACATAGCTGTTTTAATGATTTTTTATGGCTCTCGAAATATAAAAATTGTTGCGTGCATCTAATATGTATTGCTGGCTTTATTTTATCAATGTTCATATCAAAAAAATTCTTCTCTTCAAAAATAGGTTTACGATTTACGACTTACGAGTACCTACCACCACTCTTAACTTTGCAATCACTTTTTATCGTAAGTCGTAAATTCTAACTATTAGTGAAACGGTCGTAACTCTTAAGAGTACACTTACGTCTACGTTTACGACTTACGACCTTTAGTGAAACGGTCGTACGGCGGTTTAGTAGGATTCGTGTTTTTCAATCTTTAGATTTCTGTGTAGTTTTGACGACAATTGTTTAGTTTTTTTTTATCTTTTTACCACCGTAGTGACACTCTTTCATCGATTTATGACTTCTGATTATTCATTTGATGTCATCAATCTTTTCTTTTAAGTTTGAAGTTTGCCACAGTAATGGTTCTTTGTGTGGTTGATGACATTGACGATTATTTGAATCTGTAACAAAATAAGAAGCATTTAATCATATATTGCACGTATATAAGATAATTCGACACGTAGTAGCGTGGTGTTCCAAAATATCAACCCATCTGATATTGATAGACCATGCACTTATCCCCCTTTGACGAAAACACCGGGTCTATAGATATAAGACTTTCAATGTGGGCTTCCGCTGATTTAGATAAATATATTCAATTATACTAGTCCTAATGTAAATGAGTATCACGCTCATTCAAAGTCTGTTATGGTCCTTGCACGAGGATGAAATTCTAAAACAGCTCCTTTCTATGAGTGTTTTCTTTGGCCCGTCACAAAGCATGAAATCATATCATGGTGACTGTCCTATTTCTTGCATGCTTACGACATTCTGGGGGAAAGCACCCTGTATAATTTAGTCTCACAATACACCTGTATTATAAAAAAGATAATTTCAGCTGATTTATTCCTTTTTATTATCATAACAGCTGGTCTCTTCACTATCTGAAAACAGGTAACATTTTCATTGAATATGTGAGAATTATTTGTACGAGTTAATGTTCTTTTAGCTTTTCTAATGTTTGGTATATTATATTTGTTTGTCAGTTAATATCACAGGTGCTTGTGGACAGGACACAGCATCCATTCTTTTTACACCCTAACCCCCTTTTTCAATTTTTTTTTCATTTCCATGGATTAGAAATATGTGAAACAGCAATAATATGCCGTTTTCTGATTGCATCAGTCGACTGATATGTATATAGAGATGCCGTTTTCTGATTGCATCAGTCGACTGATATGTATATAGAGATGCCGTTTTCTGATTGCATCAGTCGACTGATATGTATATAGAGATGCCGTTTTCTGATTGCATCAGTCGACTGATATGTATATAGAGATGCCGTTTTCTGATTGCATCAGTCGACTGATATGTATATAGAGATGCCGTTTTCTGATTGCATCAGTCGACTGATATGTATATAGAGATGCCGTTTTCTGATTGCATCAGTCGACTGATATGTATATAGAGATGCCGTTTTCTGATTGCATCAGTCGACTGATATGTATATAGAGATGCCGTTTTCTGATTGCATCAGTCGACTGATATGTATATAGATAACCATAGCCATAACCACGAACATTTGTAACAATAATGTGTTATGAATAACAAACTAGATATATGTAATCGATAGTATGATACAATGGTGGTGCATTTGTTTTTTCTCCAGTTTGATATTAAATTGAAAAAGTGTTATGTTAAAAGTATATACCAAAATCAACTTATCACCATGGAAATGTTGACAGCGATGATATACTTCCAAAATAAGTGCCCACCGTACAGGCGTCACCACCCATCTGTGTCATGTACAAGCATTGTTCAAGTGATGACCTTTGCAAAATGTTTAGGTCCATTTTGTAAGCAATTTGCATGATAATTGTAATTTAATGTCTCTATTTTATTGAAGGAATAAAGATGTCTTCTTTCTAGTACTTGTATAACGACAGATGACAAATATATGTCAGTGTTCACTAGATACAATACAATCACTGTGTAATTATCCTCAGCAATTTTATATTAAACTTTATACAATAAAATATAAAATTTGATAGCCGATAACATTAGGTTTGTGGGTCAGTGATCTGTGTTTAACTAACAGATGACACATATATGGCAATATTCATTAAATGCAACACATGAAGTCACACGTGGAATTTTATATTTAAATTTTACACAATAAAATAAAATATACAAATTTTATAGTATTGATATTCGCAACTGAGCATGGGATCAACCAAGGTGGTTTTGAAGGGAAATTTCTAAGTAAATTGTTTTCGGTATTCTTTTTTTCTGCTGAAATCAAAGTTTTTGTTTTTGTTTTAAAAAATCAGATATATTATTTTTGTATATTTGTATAATATATATCTAATACAAGAATCACAAACTCCAAATAAGTGCCTGAACCAAGCCAGGAAAATGAACGGTCATGTATTTGTGTTTTTGGGTACTCGATCTTGCCTCTTCCAAACGATCATTAATTGGAGTTTGGAACTGACAGTGTGGTGTTGTTGGTTTTTTTTCGATTGTCGCAAACAATCAATTTTGTTTGGCTCCTAAAACATCTTAATTACGTTTTGTAGTGAACACATATATAGACCTTATTGACGTCAGTCTCTATTCATGACGGTATGGTCGTACTATTCTGATGTGAAAAGGGCTCATTCCACCTAATCCCACTTTTTAAAAATTCATTAAAGAAATCTTAAATTTCAAGTGGGAATAGCTGTAATTATTGTATAGACAATGTGCAAACATTCAGATTAGGGTGTATAAACAATAACTCAATAACTTTAGGTAAAGTTGTGAGTGTCTAGATTGCTTAGAAAATATAGAGAACTAAAATATACGGTCAGTTATAATTTTTATTCTACCCCAACAATACATTCATATTTCAGCATTTATACAGAACTTATTGTTTAATTGATAAATTACATGAAATGATAAACAAATATGGTTCCAAGCACAATTTCATATATTTCATTCAAAACATAATTTTAACATTAAGCACTACAGTTTACATAAATAAAACATAAATATTTATTTCACAAAATGTTCTTAGTCTAAATGCAGAAGATAAGATGCTGTGTCAGAAAATTGGTCTAGTGCAATTTCTTGGTTGTGTAGTCTCTGTTTAAGTTCTGTAAGTCTGTGGTCAATCTCTCTGTATTTTCTCTTCTTCGGGACCTGCTTTCCTCCTGTTGCGTATTGTATCATTTTCATGTCGTTGATTGCTTCTTCGTGTTTGAGTAGCTTGATCAAGATATTGGGATGTGTGTGTTGTTAGGTGTTTCTTCAGCTGACTATGTCAGCCTTCCAAATGATTGGTTGTTCTTGAAGATATTGGGATGTGTGTGTGTTGTTAGGTGTTTCTAAAGTTGACTATGCCAGCCTTCCAAATGATTGGTTGTTCTTGAAGATATTGGGATGTGTGTATTGTTAGCCAATAGGTGTTTCTTCAGCTGACTATGCCAGTCTTCCAAATGATTGGTTGTTCTTGAAGATATTGGGATGTGTGTGTTGTTAGGTGTTTCTTCAGCTGACTATGCCAGCCTTCCAAATGATTGGTTGTTCTTGGGTCGTCTGTTTGGTAGTGGTTCCATAGATGTCTGTTGCTTTCAACCCAGTAGGAGGTGACATAGTCTGTGAATGCTACGTTTCTAATGGCTACCCCATAGTCAAGGAAGATAGTACTGGGTTGTAATTGTAGATGATGTTGTTGACATAGATCTTTGAGTAGTGTGAGTAACTTTGTGTAGACTGTTTGACTCTTAGCGGGTAGTAAGCTGTAAACCAGTGGGTACACATTACCGTCGACAATGGCATGGAACGTGTATAGTTGGTGATACAGTGATGGGCAGGAGTAGAATGTGTATTCACATCATTTATTAATATTGGCTGTCCATGTATAAGCTTCTATAGACAAAAAAAAATGAATAAACTGTATTAGCTTATATTTGTTGCTTGTCTCTTTCTTTCTTTCTTTCTTTCTTTCTTTCTTTCTTTCGCAACTCCTTCCAATAAGGAACACCAAGTTAAAACTCGCTTGTTATTTATACTATTCATTTTTTAATGATTCATATTTTTTTTCAAAGGTACAAATATTTTATTAAAAAATATTTTACTATTTATTACATATTTTATTTTAATTTATATGAAAAAAATGTTTCATTCTAATTTCTAATTTATTTTTATTAATATTTGGCTTTTTGCAATATTTGACATAAAATACAGGTAATAATTAATTAGATACTAATTGCAAAAACAACAAATTAACTGTAACAACATCTATTACTATTTATAAGTGGGATTAGCTGGAATAGGTATCTTTAAAAAGTGGGATTAGATGGAAGACACCGTGAAAAGTTTGTCAGTGAATTGCGACATGCCGGTTTTCTTCACCAATAAAAATGACCGCCAAGATATATATCTAAAATATTGTTGAAAGTTGCCTTAAACAACATAACCCTATATGCATTTGTATATAGATGTGCACCAGTCTCGAGTACATCTTAATTATTTTGAGTAATAGTAAACTGTGCACAGACATAGCAAATATTTAAAGTTATCATTCTTAATTGCAAACAGCTGAATATAAAACATATGGTATTGTTATTATACACTTATTGACTGAGTATGAGAGTAATAACACTTTTATTGTCCCCAAGGTACCAACAATTTTCCGAGGCAACGTCGAGGAAAATAGTTGGTACAGAGGGGACAATTAAAGTGCTATTACCCGAATATCAAGTCTATAAGTGTTTTATTATACTGAACAACTGTGCAATTCAAAATTCTGAATTAGGTCCTTTTCTGGTGGATTTCTAGTCTACTTTATTAATGCTTTTTAAAACTAATACATTTTCATGTGTGCATTTGAAGAGGAAATTAATTTAAAAAAACAAAACTCAAAACATGTGATTAAAGTGCTTATTCACCGGCCGGTGAATAGTCATTTGTGCTATTCACCGCTGAATAGTACTTTTCAGACAAATTGAATGAAACTATGGAAATAGTATTTTTATTGCAATAAAATTTATATAGAAAAAAGTATGAGAAGTATAATAAATTCAAATATTATGATCCCTCAGACCATACATTATGTTCCTCTTGTCGTAAAAACTAAATTAAGTTAATAGTGAATTAAGATTTAATAGTCTATTAAATCGCTAATTGTAAATAAGTTAATAGTATGAGTTAATAGCGTTGCTTGACCGTCAATTAGATTGTCAAGGTTGGGAACTATTTGTTATATTATACTCAATGTACATGCAAATCTAAGAGACGACATGTTTTTGTTATTGTATATCTAAGACAAAAAACGAGTTCGGACAAAATCCGGAAGAAACATGGACATGGACAACACCATATTATTGTTATTATTACTCTGAATGTCTTTGGTGGTTTAAAAAAATGAAATTTGTCTAAAATGTATTGATAGTATAAAGATTGGCAAATAATATTCATTTAAATTCAAGAAATATTTAATTTCAACAATAACAATGAACTGTCAAATATTTAATTCCCAAACCTGGAACTGGCCATTGTTTTGACAGACGACAGCATCAACGTTAAACAAAAACGTACAATACATTGTAAATTGTACACTGTTAAAAGCGCTCAGGTAATCCCGTTTAGACCCCCGCCTATTTAAATGACGTAACATTGTTCTAAGCTCCGCCCATCAGCATAGTAATGACTCCAACAATAGTACTATCGGCGATAGCATAGTACAATGACGCTATTTATTCTTTGTAAAATTATGTAACCGACCAGTTCAAACAAAATTGGCATTCTACTTTGCAAATATCTCCAAAAGCATTGAGCTATAGATTATTCAAGTCGGATTTTAGATTTGAAAAATATTTAGACGTCTTAAATGACAAAAATAGATTTACTTTTTGTAGATTTAAAACATCTAATCATAGATTACCGATTGAAGTAGGGCGCTGGACAAATGTAGAAAGACACAATAGACTGTGTCAGCTATGTCAATCTCGCGAGATTGGTGACGAATTTCACTATGTATTACTGTGTCCAAATTTTGTAACTGATAGAAAAAATCTAATTCCAAAATACTTTTTTAACAGACCAAACACATTAAAACTGTCATCATTATTTAACAAAAAGAAACCTGAAATTGTTCGCAAATTATGTAAGCTTATTGATATAATAAATAAGAAAATTAGTTCTCCTTGAAAAAAATCAATCACACCTCTGTTAGTATTTGTATCATTTGTATGTAACGTTTAAACATTTTTTTTCCATAATTGGAATTCAATGTACACCCATAATCTTGATAATTGATGTAATGATATGTATTTACTTTGTATTGATTTGAACACTCTCACTCTGTAAAACCTTTGTAACATTGGTTTAGAGAATAAATTTAGTTAGATAATATCATGTCAATTATAATGAAAGTTTCTTACATGAAGAGTAATAATAGTTAATAGTAAATTAACCTTCAATTAAGTTAAAATCGATCCCATAATTCATTACGGCGTCACACATCAGTAAAGCAACTTCCTTCAAATCTCTAATTTTTTTTCTGACAATAGCTGTAGAAATTATATGCACGTTTTTTTTAAGGACGAAGTTCAATGATTTTTTAATATGGCAGGTTGCTGCAAAAGTAGCTGCAGAACCGTCGTGCGTACACGATACGATTTTCCATCCGATATTTCATTGCGATATGCTTTCGGCAAAAATCTTATGATGTGAACACAAAAGTCGAATAAAAAAATCGCTTCAAAATCGGTTGGCGTTCTATTTCCATCGACAGGCTGGTGAGAATTGTATCATGAGAACGGTAAAAGAAATTCGATCTGATTTTAATTGAAGTATCAATTTAGTCAAGGATTTGCATAGTAGATTTAGTGAACATTTTAATGTTCACATGTTCTCTGATAAAATCATTTTTTGTCATTTGTTTATTTCCTACTTTCCCCACTGTTCCGTTTCGGCTTTTGCAACATTTCAAAAGAATATATAAAAAAAACCATTATAACTTCTAAGCTCCTTAGTGACCGACTATGATTATTTAGACGGTCAGTAAATTGTTGAAGGGTGACCGTCTAAATAATCATAGTCGGTCACGGGAGCTTCGAACATTTTTGTACGATGTTGCTGATCTATTATTTGAAACAGTAACTAAGTTTTTTCCACGAACTTTCTTGGAAGTTCTAAGGCTAAAGGCGTAATGGTCACTAGACAAAATTAAGCACCGCCCACTGACCTGTAATTTTCCGTCTGCATCGTTTCGTAACTGTACACCTTCTATCGTTATTTTTAGGAATGGAATTTTCCACTGGCCAGTAAAGCGTAATAATCTTATTCTCTAGATTTCCATATATGGCTGCCTTCTATCGTTATTTTTTGGAATGATTTTATTCAATAATAGGTCGTCAAATAAATGCAACATCATACAAACTATTTTATATGTCTTCTGTAATAAGTATTCTGCCGAGCTCATGCGTGACGCAGACATCTATATATCTTAACTAATATTCAATTAAATGATAAATAATCATCGGTACCCGATTTTAACAACGATTACAATACAAGTATCCGATGATTTTGCATATGCATCCACAATTTTCAGTCAAAGATGCCACCCCGTAATCATATATAAAATGTAAGAAAAATCAATTAAATAATTATTGTATATTAATGTGTTGACGAGAAACACTACATTGTATTTTTTTTTATGAACATCCAGAATATATGTTTATGTATTTAGAAGGAAAATATAACTCTTTAAAAGGAAATTAAATTATTTTAGGCACCATAATGGTCATAGATGCACATTTGAAAATGTCAACTGTTTCAATAATATGAAAAACAAAAAAATACCCAACAATTAGAGGCATGAAAAGGGGTGGGTTTTAAAATTAAAACAGTACTGATAATTGTGTATTTCATTGGAAATCTTTCTTTTAATAATTTGTACACTTTTTGTAGCCTATCTTCAGATCCTTTAATGTAGTCTCCACTGCAAGATACTTAAATAAATGTAATTTTAAGGACAGGATTCCAGACCAAGGAGTGAGTGAGTGATTGTTGCTTAACGCCAACTCAGCAATTTGTCAGCTATATCATGGCGAGAACTAGTTAATTTTTAAATAATGATGGTAACTTCCGCTTTGTACCAGACCAACATGCTTAGTTGGATTTTTATAATGCTAGCTCAATGAAACAACAGTCCGCGGATAGACATATGTCGCTCCACTCGGACACATTATCCTGATTCCGAGCCAACCAGTCTTTGCTCTTTCTCCTTAGTGCTGCGTACTTAACGGAAAAGCAATAACCAGACCAAGGAGAAAAGCTCGTTCCTAATACTTTCATAATGTTCTTATTTTTTTTTATTTACAGGATTACATCCTGTTCATATTGATAACCCGACTTGTTTTCAAGGACCTGTTGATTGTTAAATATTTATAAAAAAAAATATCGTATCAAAATCGAATGGAAAGTTTGATTGTGTGATCACTTGACCATTGGACATGCGTCATCTATTATGATGTTTGTTATCATACATTTTTTAAATTTATTGTATTTCTCCCAAATTTATATCGGGAAAAAGGTTCCCGTTCTATCAAATCATTCACTGTAAGTTGTCTATAATGGTGATTGTTGGTACAAAGCGACATAGGTACATTGTGTACTTTTGCATGGCATCCATGTTTAATTTACAATTAAGAATTTAATAGCGCTCGTTTGTACAATTAAATATATTAGAAAGTTAATAGTCTATTAACGTTAATTGACGTTTGTGCAACAGAAATAATTCACTATTAACTTTAATAGTACTTTTAATAGTAAATTAACTTTAATTGTGCTTTGTGCAACCCATTCCTGGTTTCTAACTAGAGTAACACGAAAGGTGCCACTAGTGCTGCAGCAACTGCCTACCCTTCCGGAGCACCTGAGTTCACCCCCGGTTTTTAGTGGGGTTGGTGTTGCTCGATGTTTAGTTTTCTGTGCAGTGTTTTGTAGTTCGTTGTTTGTCCTTGTGTACTTTTTCTTTTGGCCATTGTGTTGGCTGTCCTTCTACGATTAACGGATTCTGATTGCTCCTTTGGTTTCTTTAGACTTTTCTTATATTTGGGCCACACATGACAAGAGGTATACAATATAGTATCATATATGGATATTACCTATGCATGTTCTCCAAATTCAAACGTGAATATTTAAATAATAAACTGACTTAACATGAAAAGTATACAACGTGATACAGTAAAACGTGTCTAAACCAAACTCTTTGGGACTGAAGAATTTGTTCAGTTTAGACAGGTGTTTGGGTTACACAGGTTCAAATTACATAGACATTTAGTAGATGGGACTATAAAATCTGTCTGGTTTAGGCAGGTTTTCGGTTTACTCAGGGTTCAGTAGATAGGGCTATAAAGTCTGTCTGGTTTAGGCAGGTTTTCGGTTTACTCAGGGTTATGCTTAGGCAGATTTTCGATTTACTCAGGGTTCGGTTTAGACAGGTTTCACTGTATTATTATTACTTTTTGTGCGAATGCAAAGGTCAGGAAAGTTTACCAATTCCAAAATCACTATATTTAAATACTCTTAAGTATCCGTGATAATTAATACCGGATGTTATAGAGATTAAACGTTTGATGAAATGTATGGTACAATCAAAACCCAACTTCACATGAAAGACATTGTTTAATATCTACGATGTAAATTAGACCTCATTTGACAAAAACAAAATCATTTCAAATCGGTAACGAACGGGTGATTGCGATCCGTTCCTGCTATGATATTAATTCTCCATTTGCTACAAAAATGTACTGAAGTTCGTTAAGTCTAACATCACTTCTAACTGTGTACTCTGTCTTCGTCTTACAATATTAATGTGGAGTGAAACCCACACTAAGACATGAAAACAGTGAAAAATATATACGGTTACATTTGTACATTCAAGTCAATCCTAAAGTATATTGAGACAAATAATCTTACTATTGAAAAACGTTATATTGCAATTTGGTCAATGTAAAATTGCTATTGAAATTGTGTTAAGAAAAAAACTTACAAGCTTGCAATAATCAATATATAGAATTTCGTTAAGGGACATCCCTTTTAAATTCCTAAACAGGAGCTCTAATATTTGTAACACTCCGTTGACGAGTGGACACAATTATATACATGTAAATAATTGAAAAAGGGAGAACAAAAACCCCATGTACTCGTTTAATACAGAGGCACATGCATCATTGAATGATATTTGTAACTTAGAATTCTGATGAGTGCAAATATGTGCTATCGATACTATACCTTTGTGCATATAACGTGTCAGTTATTTATAGAAGACCGATATTGTTTTCTGGGTCTAGAGAGTACAATTAATACTATAGTATTATCAAAACACCCATTTCATGATACCTTTATTAACCAATACACCAATGTGTAAAATACAACCAATATCAAAACATCCAATATTAACCAATACACTAATATGCAAAATACAACCAATAAATGCAATATGAAGGGGTGGTTGTCTCAGACACATTCCACATTTCAATGTTTGTACGAGGAAATAATGTAGGATAAATATCAAAACACCCATTTCATGATACTTTCAGTAACCATACACCAATGTGAAAATACAACCAATTTTATTCAATACTATTAAGGGGCGGTTGGGTTGTTGTCTCGGACATATATTCCTTTCTTGCTTTTGCCATTGTTTTTGGTTTATTGCTAAGTGCGCATGCCCACTCCTGTATAAAGACCAGTTCGAAGCCGTATTAAACCTGTTTTTCCGGATAAAGACCTGTATAAATACCACTTAAAGAATCTGTATTAACTGGTCAGTTTCCTACGTATTTTGTTACCTTGGTTAATAAAACATGAGAACAAGACATAGACCAAAAAACCCGTTTCATCTTGTATTAACATAAAATCAATGTAACAAATATAAAAAATACCTAAGAACAGTAAGGTAAATATAACGCACTGAATTACACACTTTTTTTACCTGGTTACCTGGTGTAGAGGTCATAAATTTGGGCTAATTAGCCCCTGCGACCCTTCTTGATTTGTCATATCCATTTGTCACTTCCGGTTTGTATATATCTGGCTTGAATTTGATTTCGAGGTCTTTCCAATGCGAATTTAACTGGTTTTTGAACCCATTTACTGTATTTGACTCTTATTACTTTCGCGGGCAAACTATTCCAAGTGTCTACTACTCTTTGCGAGAAACTGTATTTTCTAATATTAGTTCTACATTGCTTCTTGTAGATTTTATGCTTGTGGCCTCTGGTGATGTTCTCATTTTTCGGAAAGATTTTATTGCTATTTACCTTATCTATATTGTTAATAATTCTAAACGTTTCTACCATGTCAGATCTTAATCTCCTGTATTGTAAAGATGGTAATCCTCGATATCTTGATCGGTTGCTATAACTGAGATGTTGAATATTTTTGACTAGTCTTTGAACATTTTCAATTTGGATGGCTTCCTTTTTATACATAACTGACCATATATTGCTTCCGTATTCTAGGTGTGGACGGACTATACTTTTATAAAGTGTGGTAAACATGTTCTTGTCCATGTATGTAAAGCTTCTTTTTATCATTCCTAGTCTTTGGTTGGCCTTTTTTGTTTGATTATTAATGTAAATTTGAAATTTTAATGTTTCATCTATAGTGATACCAAGGTCTTTCTCTTCTGTGGATTGGGTGATGATATCCCCTCCCATTTGATATTTAGCATTATTGGGCGGACCGAAATGTACATGTTTGCATTTAGATTTGTTGAAAGTTAATAGTCAATCTTTTGACCACTGCATTAATCTATCTATATCTCCTTGTAGCTTTATTTCATCATTTGTATTATTTACTGCAGCATACAACTTTGTATAGTCTGCAAAGAGCTTAGCTACATTTTGTACTACGTCTGGATAACGTGTGAATTCCTGGTGCATTAAAGAGCTCATATTACTGCACATGTGAATGCGAATATAATTGTAGTGCTAAAGTGCTATTTTACATCACGAATCCTTAATAAAACATAATATCCACTTAGTAGCCCTTTATAAAGAAATATATAAAACACCGAGGGACAAATAAAATAGTAGTGTTTTATGACTTGTTGCTATTTTAACAGGAAAAAAACATACCACTGACGCTTTTATTAAGATAGAAATAAATAAATAAAAAATACTACACGTCTCAATCAAATAGAAAAATCGTAAAAACGGGGCAAAATCGATAAATGAATAATTATGTGTAAGTCTACCATGACCAATACGACATTCTGGTCAAGACCACCTGTTCCTTTTACAGTAAAAATAAGAAGTCTTGCCAAATAAGGAATGCATTTCGTGCAATTTGTTTTTAATTTGCTGGTCCCAATTTTCCTGCCAGCCTGGTAAAAAATATATTTCATTATAAAGGCTTAAAATCAGTATATGAAATACAACAATGAGATACTGGATTATCCAAATACGTCCCTGTCGTCTTAGTAAGCGACTGTGTTGCCACAGGCACTTGTTTCATTCAAAAATATATGCCCCCTCCTCTTCCTTACTTCAAGGTAAATATCTGCCCTTTTCCCCTTCCCCACTTCGCCTCAATATTTTTCGCTTATTTGTGATCCTTTCGCTGACCCAATTATATCGTTACACTCCCGAGATATTTCTGTTGACGACTGCCACATTTAAATATATCTACCGGCCTCCCTCAGACGAATTGTACAAGAATATTCATCGAACGTAGCATGTTTTATTTTTAAGTCATTGAAACGGATACAGCCACTTCCGGTTTGCGCTGGATTTTTCATATGCATTTGGAATTCTCTAGACCGGCCATGTGTAACAATGCGATCATGTTCACAGGCGCATGGGGCATGGATTTCGTTTCCTCCTCCCCCCTTTTCTCTACTACCCCCCCTTTTTTCAAAATTTTCATATAAATCATTCCTTTTTCAAAATTTTCATAATCATTCGTTTTTTCTTCATTTGACAATATCAGTAGACGTCATACATCATGAATAATACGTGTATTCTGTGTCCACAGTTTTTCGACTGATACAGTATAAGAGAGAAGGTAAGCAACTCCATTTTCATATTTCGCGCCATATCGCTCACCTCGGTTGGGAAACCCCCGTGTTTTTTTTACACTTTTTACCTTGTCTACATATGGCACTGTCGTATCAAACTGTTTCTAAGACACTTACCTAATTGCCCATGTTCGAATTTCAGTCGGTACGTCGATCTTTTCCAAGAAATATCGCCGATAATAGCGAAGCAGCTTCGTTTCTAGGTCAAGCTACATCATATAAGACGGAAGTGCAAGAACGGTAACCCTGGGATTTTTACGAATGGATTACCTGCAATGAAAAACCCAGATGCGCTCCGAATATTTTTCCAGGAATGTTTTGGCGGGAAATATAAACCGCTGAAAAAACATAACAGCAGACGGATTATTTCGTAAAAATGGCACAACGACCATCTGAATATGGAAACATTGAAATAATTTGATGGTAAACAACTGTTCAAAAAGAAATTCAAACTGAGAAATAGATGATTGAATGGTTAGAACTGAAGTCAAAATTTCAATGAAAAAGAAATATTCAGCTTGCCTCTACTTCAAATTATTAAAATCATACCCAAACAAATACATATACAACTTATTTACGAGTTACCTCTTATTTGCTAAGAGGAAACATTTAGCGATTGAACTATCATGGGCCAATTAATTTAAGAAAAGAGCAGTATAAAGGCCGTGTTTGTTATTTAAGGTCATCTTCCGACAAAGGCTGAAATCGTCACTGATTCTTGGACTAATCTACATGCCTTTATGTAAAACTGAATACTTTTTTATATTCAGTTTACTCACCGTGGACGGCAACAATTATTGATTGGAATAGTCCTAAAATCCACATACAAATCATACCAAGAAGGATAGTGGTTTTCTCCGGTTTCCTCCACCAATAAATCTGACCGCCACGATATAACTGAAATATTGTTGAAAGTGGCGTTACACATCATACACCAAACCAAGAAGGATAACAAGCTTTACTCCACTAACTTCAAAGTCTTGCATACTAACACGTTGGAAAATGTACCAAATACTCATAATAACAAGAGCACCGCCCACGGGTGCTGGACGCTCGATTTTTTCGTATCTGATATTAAGCTGCAATCAAGTTACAAAGTTATACATACTTCTAACTATGATGGTCATATAAACAAATATGTTTGCAAGATTGGTAAATATAGTCAGAGGGGTATAATCTTTTTTTGTATCACTATTTTAGTGCATATGAAATAAGAATAAGAAATAAAAAAATAAAAATTTGGGGGGGTGGGGGGGGGGGGGGGGGGGGGGGGGCAGCCGGAGGGGGTTGTATGTTGGGAGTGGGGGGTTATCCTTCTGTAATGTGTTCCCCCTTTTGATAGTGAACAGGTATGTTGGGTTTCATTTTAATGCCTATCATATTTTATATTTAGAAAATTGTATTTTTAGAAAAAAAATGCAAGTAAAAGAAGGGAAGTAACTCAAATAAAATGCTGGATAGAGTTGTCTTCTTTTGTCAACAGAACGGGGTCAACCCTTTCTACAAATGTATTGAGTTTCAAGTTAATAGCTTTGATAGTTATTGAGAAATTTTAATTATACGAAAACAATATCCCAAATTTCTATGTACTATGCCGAAACAAGGGCAGATAACTCTGGATATGCAATTCCCAGGGTCACCTGCCTTGTTGTAATGGGTTCCCCATTTGATAGTGAACAGGTATGTTAGTTTCATTTCAATGCCTATCATAATTATTGAGAAATTGTATTTTTTGAAGAAATTCTAAGTCAAAAAGGGGGAATAACTCAAATAAAATGCTGGATGGAGTTGTCTTCTCTTGTCAACAGATTGTGATCAACACTTTCTACAAATGTATTGAGTTTCAAGTTAATAGCTTTGATAGTTATTGAGAAATTTTAATTATACTAAAAAAATATCCCTAATTTCTATGTACTATGTCGAAACAAGGGCAGATAACTCTGGATATGCAAATCACAGGGTCATCTGCCGTGTTGTAATTGGTTCCTCTTTTGATAGTGAACAAGTATTCCAAGTTTCAAATGGATACCTTTGATACTTTTTGAGAAATGGACTCTGACAAAAAACTTAACCGACCCAGACGCTGAGTATCGAAGTAGATCAATTTAGAGAAAGCATCGGTAAGTATTACACTGTTGCACGCTCTGTGAAGAAAGGTAAACTGTTAAGCATTACTGATATTGTTTGTTTTAATCTACTTTTGTTGTACGGAACCAAAATTACACCATTATTAATACTAGTGCATTTCTTTTGAAAGCAGCAGAGACCAGAAAAAATACAAGCAAGGTAAATAAATCACTTTGCTGTCCTGAAATACACAAGTTGCAGGTGAAAATGTTCTTTGCATTTTGTTAATTATATCGGGAATTGAAATTAATCCAGGCCCGTTTGATTCGGACATCTCTAGTAGTTCTAGCAGTGATTTTGATAATATACCTGCTGTAAACGAGCTCATAAACAATAGATTTTCATTCCTTCATCTAAATATTCAAAGTATTGTATCTAAGATAGATATGATCTCAGCTGAGTATTCTTGCCACGATATACTTTCGTTCACTGAGAGCTGGTTAAGCGAAAATACATCTACCGACCAACAATGTTTGGAAATTCCCGATTATAAATTCTCCCCATTTCGACGAGATAGATCTAATAAAGTAGGTGGTGGTGTCATCGTATATGTTAAGAATACTGTCAACTGCATAATTAGATCTGATCTTCATGTAGGTAGTCTTGAGTGCATATGGTTAGAAATAAAGCTAAACAAGATGAACTGTGAGCTAATGCTCACTTATGATACCCCCGCTCTTCGGAAAACAGGCAGTAGGAATCTGACGGGTCAAAAAACGCTTCCCACGATAAGGGGTACCTATATGAAGCTTGTGATCAAATATCAGATTTCTGCCATCAATAGATGCTGAGAAAAATGTGACTAAAAATGGGCATACAAAATGTATATTCAATGTGTATAAAAATCAACAAAGTCGGCAAACAGGAAGTAGGAATCTGATGGGTCCAAAAATGCTTCCCACAATATTGCATACCTATATGAAGCTTGTGATCAAATATCAGATTCTTGTCGTCAATAGTTGCTTAGAAAAATGCGACGAAAAATGAGCATATATGTTCAATGTGTATAAAAATCAACAAAGTCGGCAAACAGGAAGTAGGAATCTGATGGGTCCAAAAACGCTTCCCACAATATGGCATACCCGAAAAATGAGCATATATGTTCAATGTGTATAAAAATCAACAAAGTCGGCAAAGAGGAAGTAGGAATCTGATGGGTCCAAAAACGCTACCTACAATATATTATACCTATATGATGCTTGTGACCAAATATCAGATTTCTGCCATCAACAGTTACTGAGAAAAATGCGACGAAAAATATCTTGGACGGTCGGAAGGACGGAAGGACGGAAGGACGGACAGACGGACAGAGGTAAAACAGTATACCCCCTCCACCTTCGGGGAGCGGGGGTATAATAATAAAAAATACTTGCACAGCACATTCTATAACCCACCAACTAGTGATCTGCAAACCTGGAGAAATATTGAACATTCTATTGATCTAGCTCTAAATTGTAACTATGATATAATTTTGACAGGAGACTTCAATATTAATCAACTTTAATAACAATATAAATGATAAGATTGGGTCACTAATGACCCAATTTAACTATGATATAATTTTGACAGGAGACTTCAATATTAATCAACTTTAATAACAATATAAATGATAAGATTGGGTCACTAATGACCCAATTTAGTCTGCAGCAACTTATAACTGAACCTACATATGTAACTGAACACAGTTCATCTTTATTGGATTTGATTCTCGTAAGTAACACATTAAGTGTACTTTTCACATATGTAGGTGCTCCACTGCTCGAACAGGTTAGGTATCATTTACCTGTGATTGGTTTACTACACCATTCTAGTAAACCATCGACATCTTATAAAAGGAAAATATTTCTTTACGACATGGGTGATCTTGACTCGTACAGACAACAACTTACAGATGTTGACTGGAAGACTATGTTTGGACATGACGACGTAGACACAATTGTAGACATTATAACAAACATGATTTTAAATATAGCAGATAATACTATTCCTAACAGATTTATAACGGTACAGAAAGATAGCCAACCATGGATTACTACAAGTATCAAGAAATTCATACGTAGGAAAAATCGAATCCATAAAAAACCAAAACATACAAATTCTATAAACCATTGGGAACTGTATCGTTTAACCAGGAATAAATGCAATAATTTGATAAAAATGGCAAAGAATGATTATTTTTCTACAATATCCGAAAAGATTTAAGCAGAATCATCTGGTAGTAAAAATTGGTGGAATCTTATTAAAAGACTACTTGGTTCAAGTAAAAATCGTTCAATACCCTCCTTACACACAGACGATGACTTAATATGTGACAATTTTGCAAAATGTAAGTTAATTAACGACTTTTTCAGTGAACAATCAAACTTGGACGACTCTAATTCGACAGTTCCGGAACCTATTGATCCACTTTATGACAAACTGACACAACTACACATTACAGAAACTGACATAGAAGATGTTCTACAATTGCTCGACACTACAAAAGCAACTGGACCAGATTTAATAAACCCACGACTTCTATTTAAGAAAAGGGGCTTCCATTTTGAAGCTTCCATTATTTAACTTGTCTCTGTCAACTTGTAGATTCCCGACACAGTGGAAGCTGGCAAATGTCACTCCAGTCTTTAAGAAAGATAACCCGAGTAAGGTAAATAATTACAGACTTATTTCTCTAATTAGTGTCTTGGGCAAGTTAATGGAAAAATGTATTTATAATCATGTCTATAATTTTTTACTCAAAAATAGTATTATTACCCCACACCAATCAGGGTTCACTCCTGGTGACTCTGCAATTAACCAACTTCTAAGTTTCGCAAGCGAATTCGGAAAAGCTGTAGACGAAGGAAAAGAAATACGCGTAGTTTTTTGTGATATAAGTAAAGCTTTTGACAGGGTTTGGCATAAGGGTTTACTTAATAAATTATAAAATATTGGGATACAAGGGTCTTTTTTGTTATGGATAAAAAATAGCTTACAGACAGAAAACAACGAGTGGTTATAGAAAGCGCACATTCTAAATGGCGCACTATCAAAGCCGAGGTTCCCCAGGGATCTATTCTAGGTCCTCTATTTTTTGTAATATTTATAAATGACATTGTCACAGAAATTCACTCATCTATAAAACTATTTGCTGATGATACTAGCTTGTATTTTATTGTTGATAACCCGCGTGAATCGGCAATAACGTTAAATAACGACATGGCAACAATTCATGCATGGTCCACTAAGTGGCTAGTAAACTTTAACCCTCAAAAAACAGAAACTATAACGATCACTAAAAAAATTAACAAACTTTTTCATCCGCCCCTTATAATGAATAATACAATAATTAATCAAGTTATAAAACATAAACATCTCGGCTTAGAAATTTCAAATGACGGTAGCTGCCAAAAACATATTGATCTAATAACAAAGAAAGCTTTTACTAGAGTCAACATACTAAGAAAATTCAAATATATTCTAGATAGGAAAACCTTAGAAAAGATTTATCTTACCTTCATTTGGCCGATTTTAGAATATGCAGACGTCGTATGGGATAATAAGATATTGTTCTTGATAAATAAATTAGAACATGTTCAAATAGAGGCTGCTAGAATCGTCACTGGGGGAACTCGGTTAGTTTCTATTAATAGTTTATATAAAGAGACGGGTTGTGAGACGTTACAGGCAAGAGGGGAATATCACAATTTTTTTTTAATAAAATGGTAAACGGTCTTGTTCCTCCTTACCTTAGCGCAATTGTTCCCTGTAACTTTGAAAATATTCATGATTACAACACTAGACAGGCCGTAAGTATCCCCCCAGTACGTACTAGAACAACTTTGTATAATAATCATTTCCTACCCTCTACTGTAAGATTATGGAACAGCGAACCCACATCAATAAGAGATAGCAGGCCTCCTTCATCTCTCAAATCCTATTATAAATCAAAATGTATAAAGAAACCTATTTATTATTACTCAGGAACTCGAATTGGACAAATCCTTCACATGAGATTACGAACTGCATGTAGCTCTCTAAACCATCATCTATTCCTAAGAAATGTAGTGGATTCGTCCAACTGTAGTTGTCACCAAGGAGTCCCTGAAACTAACTCGCATTATCTTTTTTATTGTCATAGATTCAATGATTCGAGAAATCGGTATATCGAATCAATTGATATTCCTATGAACTTGACAGTTGATCGTTTACTTTTTGGATCACCTGACCTCACAGACGATCAAAATAACAGTTTTTTTTTAAATGTACAAAAGTTTATAATAAACAGTAAACGTTTCATCTAACATCAGCAGTACCTAGTTCCCTTATTTCTTTCTTCTTTTTTCTTCTTTTTTAATTACTTTGAATCAAACATTTTTTTTACATCAAACACCAGATCACTTTCTTTGTTTTATCTTCTTATACCTTCTGTAATTTATATCAAATATTATTAGTTAGTTCTATTTGCTTCTCCCCTTAGAGATTTACAGTATATTATAAATGAAATTTATTCCTACGGATAGGGATTAATATAAGTTCTTGTAACTTGTTTCCCAATCCTATTAATTTATTCTTATTATGTAATGTATATAGCTGAATATTGTAATGTTATATTGAATTAATTAATAAAATATGTTTAAACTAACGGGTTAAAACAAAATTCGTATTCAGAAAAGACGAATCCGTCTGACATCAATAATTACCTCTATATATGCTAAATTGTTTGTAGAATATACGTATCAATAATAGTTGTAAAAGCGAGTAATGACGTTTAAACATGTGTTCTGGAAAAAAAATCATTTGAACAAGAAAAATTGTGTTTTCTGGACGACAAAAATTACATAAACCTGATATTGTGTTACAAATTATTGAAAATATCTTCTAAAGTCAAGCGAAGGTAAGAAAACTTTACTTTTCTTAAATAAAATAATTTATGATGCAGATTATCCCAGAAACGCGTCGTGCGCAATAAATTTGATATCTACGTTTTTATTACTATCAATGGGTCGATACCTCTGCTTGTGGACTATTAGTTTCCGAGGGTATTATCCGCCCAATAGTCAGTGTTTCGGAACTGACATGGTTAATTAGATATACTTATTATTGAAATTTACAGTTCCTAAATATATATATATTTTTTTTTAATCAAATCCAAGGTTCTCTCCCCTTAGAAATAGATGACCTTAACCTATTTAGGATATCCGGTTTAGGCCCTTTGGTTGTATTGTACCCAAACACTTTAACATTTTACAGCTATCCAGTCTTTTGATTTTAAGCGTACCTGATGAAGATTATTCCAGAAACGTGTCGTGCGCAATAAATTTGACATAGATTCTACGTTTATATTAATTGAGATATAAGGTTGTGAATTGAGTTGGGTAAAACCTCGTTGTTGTCTTTCATGGTATAATAATATATACAAGAGTTTGGAGGCATTTTCGAGCGGTGAATGTTGCCGACCCACGTTGCATTTACTTGGATTTTAATAATAAATTCACAAATCGGTCTGAATACGTTTTTAGTGTTCATATGTTTCTCATGTCATCAATATATTTTTATTGATACAACAGTTTTCGGAGCAACCTCTTTAAACTATAATGTGCTACAATTATCAATTAAAACTTGTTTGTCACCTGTTGCATATTTAGCAACACACATCTGTTTCCAGGACAATTATATATACCACAATATAATACGTATTAGCATCTGTTTACTGTATGATCTTTGCACAACACCATACAAATTAAGGTGACCTATAAAGAAAAACATAGTACATGTATAATGAAAACAACATATGCACACGCACCAACACGATTATTTACACACACACACACACACACACACACATTTTTATTTGGTTTTCTAAATAACAGATATTATCAAATATCAGCCGTTTTTATGATATATGAAAAGCGTGTTGAGCGAATGAGCTATAATGAAAGACCCATCAAGCCTCATATTCTGTCTAGTTGTTGATATCACAGGCATTCGAATTCCGGACCCCTCTTTTTCCTCATTTGGTCCCTCCCGCGATTATGGTATGGATCTTAGTCTGGAAGTATATCTTTGAGCCATTTATCCATATTTTACAACATTTCGTGTTACAACTCTCTCATTCTACTAACTTTTGTTTCTAGGTCCAGCTAGAAACAAAAGTTAGTAGAACGAGAGAGTTGTAACACGAAATGTTGTAAAATATGGATAAATGGCTCAAAGATATACTTCCAAACTAAGATCCATACCATAATCGCGGGAGGGACCAAATCAGGAAAAAGGGGGGTCCGGAATTCGAGTGCCTGTGGTTGATATTTGACATTACATGGAGCATAATAAGCATTATTATGCTTTCTTTCGGTTTGTTTACATGAAAAATTTGAAAATGTTGAATGAGAGTTCACCTCAGTTGGAATAATCAATCATAGAAGAAAATAACATTTCTGGTTAATATATGTAAAATATTTCCCTCTAGGTTGAATAAATATTTTATTTCAGATAAAAAATCGCCGTGCAAAACCTCCGGTTAAACGTAAACGTCCCGAACACGTGTTTTGCTGTTAAAGTCATCTCTCAAAAGTCATGTGACCTCGAAGCGATAATACCACAAAGACGAGATGGCGGGACCAAGTAGGTGAAATCAGTTAATATCGAAACATTTTTTATTATAATGTGCTAGAAATGAATAATAATAAGTAAGTAAATATGAAAAGCCATAGATAAATATGTAACGAAACGAGTTATCCACATGACTCCGCTCTCACAAAGCGTTTTGTTGTGAAAATTACTGTTGAAAGGTGCGACGAATTCTTGGTCTCAGTTCCGCAAATTTTTGATAGGGTGAAATCCGTAGCCCTATGGTCCGCCAAAAAAAAAGGATCATAAAGGGCTACGGTTCCGCAGCTAAATTTACGCGGGAAGGTAGATTATATCTGCAGATATATTCAGAGTACTATATATATTTACAGACTTTACATCCGTGTGTAATCGACTAAATATATTTTACAAGATATCTGCAAATTGATATAGACAACTCCAGCATTTGTCTCCTATAGTAAATTGATAGAATCCACTCCACCGTCATCCTAACACACCAAATAAATAAATCTAAAAAAGAACAGATTGGGAATTAAAATAGAGATATACAACCAATAATTATATGCAAGTTTTTTTTTTATGTAATACATGCAGATCAACAGAAGATAGTAATGTCATAAAGAACAAGATCGTTCCATGGCCTCTTAATTTTTATCTGAATTGAAATAATTTTTTCGTATCTTTGTTGTCAGCGAACATGGAAATGAAATAGCTTCAATAAATTTGTAGATTTGTCTGTTGTTAAAAGTTCCAACAAACATGCGATCATTTTGAATTGGCCATAAAAGGCTTATTTTTGACGTCATGTCAAGTTTTACCAGTTATTTACCCTCGATTGTTGCTAATCTAATTTCTGTGTTTTATTGTTTGACTTCGTTTTACGTCTTGTACACAATGTTGCCTGTGTCTCTGGATTGTGACAATGTTGCCTGTGTCTCTGGATTGTGACAATGTTGCCTGTGTCTCTGGATTATGACAATGTTGCCTGTGTCTCTGGATTGTCTATTCTTCTAACGATTAATCAAAAATACATGTTGAATTTTCGCAACCGTTAGGTATTCCAGTGGCACAATAAGTGTCCCTGGAATTGGCCAAATGCCTTTGTTTACTTTTATAAAGTAAAGTTTATCAAACCTCATTAACCTGGTACTTTCATAATAACTCCAAAGAAAGTCCTGGAATAGACATAGGACCAGTTTCACCGCTGCTGATGGCATATGCACGACATCGTAAACAACGATGACGTCAATAGTAAAGTAAAGACATTCCCTTATCTAGCGTAAATAAAAACAAAGCAAAACAAAACAATATCAACAAAGTTGACTCGATCCATTTAGATAAACAATAAACCAACCTTGAACCTTGTCCATTTCTTACCCTTGACAATAATGGAGTATATTGCTTGGGTAAGGATACAATGAAGAAATTATATATAATTATTGTGTACGTCATCAAGACAACACTTATTATATAGAAATTGTTTTAACGGGAACTATTGAACTTCCAATGTTTATTCTTTTGAGAGATTATTAATCCTTCAAACTAATGTGGGTAATTGTAGTGACTTCTAATGTCTTAAAATGTATTAAGAGTTACTTCATTATCCCTGATACATTGAGATACAATTGTTGTTCGTGGCTTTAAAAGTAATAGAAGCCATATTTATTGAATGACAAGGTAATGAGACAGTCTTATTAAAAAATATCGAGGTATTCATGTTATAAAATGTATCTAAGGAGTCTTTTTAAAAAAGATATTGATACAGTTTTATTAAAAGAAAAAGGAATCCATGCAGTCTTATTGGGACATTGTATTAAAAAGGGTATCGAAGTATTATTATCAAGATATCGAGGAAATCTTACTGAAAAAAGCATAGAGACAGTCTGATAAAGGTATCGAGGCAGTTTAATCGAAAAAGGGTATTGATGTAGTCTTATTTAAAAGGTAACGAGGTATTGAAAATGGCATGGAGGCAGTCTTAATGAAATAAAAGGTGGTATCGAGGAAGTCCTATTAAATAACAAGGCAACGAGGTAGTCTCATGAAAAAGAGCAAACTATGGAATCAAATGTGTATGTATATATACAATATACGTACATTGTCGGTAGATATAAAATTTATTTGTACGAGCTTTAGAAACAGGCAGAATAGCGAGCCTTCGGCGAGCTTTTCAGGCCTGTTTCGCAGCGAGTACAAATGAATTTTATATTTAACGACAATGTACGTATATTGTGTTTATCCTGCAATGTCAAAAAAGTCGGAAAACTTGTCAGATTTAAACAAAAAGGACAGAAACAAGCATCATTCCTCGCCTTTCATAAATGTTGTCAATGGGGTCTTCTTCGTGGTCCGCGTTACATTAGTACCAGTTTCATACTTGTCTGGGCCCTCCGCTGTACATAGCTACGGGGTACCAGGAAAGTTTATTCGTAGGCTGAAAAGTTTATTCGTCTAGTACGAATAAAGCAAAAATTTATTCGTATAGCATATTTGTGCAGCAAATGTGCTGATTGCAGGATAAATATATATTGTAGAATCTCATAATTTGATTTTGATCATGAAGGACATAATACATTCTAAGATTTATGATATATGTCACGTTTTCGAGTTCTCAATAGTATATGACCTCTGTTGAGTACACTATAGCAGCACTTCAGTATCATCTACATATATGATTTTTGTGTGCACATATCTTAAATGTGTTGTCCACATATTTTCATTATTTTTGCTGAATAACAAAAACATAGACTATAAAATAGACTACTGCGTGATATATGAAATATAAAAAATTGCTGTAATCCAAAGGTTGAAAAATATAAAAAGAAAACATGCATATAATGCAAAACTAAAAACCAGATTCAAAATAAGGCATACCGCTTACAAATTCATCCAATTAAAACATGCTATGACTAACATCTTAAAGGGATATTGTCTACCACAATCGTATTTTTTTCAATCCCAAAATTATTGTCGTTTTCCGTATTGTACTGACCTTCATAAAATGAAGATTAAACACCGAATTATTGGCGAATACGCTACGAAACGTTGTTTTTTTCGATATAAAAAAGCTGACCATCGTTACTGGAAGCTAATTAATTATTCACTGACCTGAGCGAGGCCAAATTTATTTTTATCTATTTTTATGCTGCAGCATGGATGTTAAAATTCGTGTTTGTTTACCTCGCAAATACGGCCGTTTTATGCTATTCATTGACAATAATTTGCTGTTGCCAGGTGCAAGATTACATATATTGAATAATATCTACCGAAAATGATCATAGGCATCATCATAAATTCATAAAATATGAAAAACGATTGAGAAAAGAAGGAAAAAACATGTTCGGCTTACCTATCAAACAAAATATTTGCAAATTCAGCGCGAGTTTGGACGCGTAGCACTTCCTTGAATTCGTTCCAACGGTCCAACTGATCCTCTACATATATCCTGCATTTGTTTCATTTGGAAGATACTTCACTTCTATTCATCTTTCTCTCTGAACCCGTCAAAGTCCGCTTTATTCCACGAGTTGACACTTTCTCTTTTGCCCAAGAACCACATGTTGTTTATTGTTTCTAAATAGTGCGCATGCTCAAGACGTGTTCACATAGAAGGCCATATGAATAGAATTGAATATTGTCATCCGACAATAATTCTGATAACGATAGTTTTGGGTCTTTTTTTGTCAAAAAATCGTATCTTTTGCAGCATAACTCAGTGGTAATCTTCATTTTATGAAGGTCAGTACGGAAAACGACAATAATTTTGGGTATGAAAAAATTACGATTTTAGTAGACAATATCCCTTTAACCAACATTTATATTAGCGTTGTGCTATTTGTCAGTGTTCAGTTGTCTATAGACCATTAAGTCGACGATTTATGTTGTGTGAAAGTCAGTCCAAAAAAAGTACTGCCCACTCTTCCGGAGCACCTGAGTTCACCCCTTGATTTTTATGTGGGGTTCGTGTTGCTCAATCTTTAATTTTCTGTGTAATATTTTGTGGATCATTGTTTGTTCATTTGTCATCTTTGTTATTTTTTATTTATTCATTGTATTGTATATCCTTTTTTGACTTCCTGCTTCTGATTATCCCGTGTGGTATCATATTTATCTTATCACTTAATTGTCAGCCTAAGTATCTTTTGATATGGTTAATAATGTGCCAACGCTTCTTTATACTGATTATTGGTATCCTCCAATTAATTCTATATCTCTATTATCATTATTATGCCTGATTTCTGCCATTGATATGTAAGCCCCCTCTCATCATAATATCGTTATTATATGAAATATGTCAATAGGGAAACGTTCCTATTTCTTTGATAAACGTTGTAAGCTAAGATCTATACATTGTGAAGCAAGAAGCCAAATAGAGGAAGTTGATGTCTTTTAGATGCTGTAAATTGATGAGTGGGATCAACATTCTTAAACACAATTGATGAGACAATCTGTATATATTTCATGAAAGTTATCATTACAATGTAGTATAACCAACCATCTGATCCACACAAAAATGGTACGCTTGTAATTGAGTTTTTTTTTCCAATAAATACTATTACTTAATACCGTATAATAAATTGGCTTCACCAAATAAACAATTGTGTTGTTTTAACGGTGTCAACTGAATGTTTCAAATTAACGAGTATACGTTTATTTTCATTTTAAGCTAAAAACTTATAGAAACATTTATTGAGATAGTAAAGCTAACCCATTTGGTGTCTTCCAATTTTATATTAATATTATTATATTTTAATACTAACAGTTTGGAAACAATAAACGTTAGAGAATACCGAAAGAGCAATAAAAATGGATAATCCAGAGAAACTGGCAACATTGGGTACACAAGACACAAGACGAAACTCAGAACACACAACACACGATTTGAGGGAAAAAGTAATAAAATAAAACACAGAAAATAGAAATGATACAAACATGAAATGAACAAATACCATATCATAACATAGAAATGATACAAACATGCAATGAAAATATAACATATGATACAAACATGTAATGAACAAATACCATATCATAACATAGAAATGATACAAACATGTAATGAAAAAATAACATATCATAACATAGAAATGATACAAACATGCAATGCACAAATAACATATCATAACATAGAAATGATACAAACATGTAATGAACAAATACCATATCATAACATAGAAATGATACAAACATGTAATGAAAAAATAACATATCATAACATAGAAATGATACAAACATGCAATGAACAAATAGCATATCATAACATAGAAATGATACAAACATGTAATGAACAAATAACATATCATAACATAGAAATGATACAAACATGCAATGAAAATATAACATATCATAACATAGAAATGATACAAACATGGCAATGAAAAAATAACATATCATAACATAGAAATGATACAAACATGCAATGAACAAATAACATATCATAACATAGAAATGATACACACATGTAATGAACAAATAACATATCATAACATAGAAATGATACAAACATATAATGAACAAATAACATATCATAACATAGAAATGATACAAACATGTAATGAAAAAATAACATATCATAACATAGAAATGATACAAACATGCAATGAACAAATAACATATCATAACATAGAAATGATACAAACATGTAATGAACAAATAACATATCATAACATAGAAATGATACAAACATGTAATGAACAAATAACATATCATAACATAGAAATGATACAAACATGAAATGAACAAATAACATATCATAACATAGAAATGATACAAACATGTAATGAAGAAATAACATATCATAACATAGAAATGATACAAACATGAAATGAACAAATAACATATCATAGCATAGAAATGATACAAACATGTAATGAAAATAAAACATATCATAACATAGAAATGATACAAACATGTAATGAACAAATAACATATCATAACATAGAAATGATACAAACATGTAATGAAAATATAACATATCATAACATAGAAATGATACAAACATGTAATGAAAATATAACATATCATAACATAGAAATGATACAAACATGAAATGAACAAATAACATATCATAACATAGAAATGATACAAACATGTAATGAAAATATAACATATCATAACATAGAAATGATACAAACATGAAATGAAAATATAACATATCATAACATAGAAATGATACAAACATGTAATGAACAAATAACATATCATAACATAGAAATGATACAAACATGCAATGAACAAATAACATATCATAACATAGAAATGATACAAACATGCAATGAAAAAATAACATATCATAACATAGAAATGATACAAACATGCAATGAAAAAATAACATATCATAACATAGAAATGATACAAACATGCAATGAAAAAATAACATATCATAACATAGAAATGATACAAACATGTAATGAAAAAATAACATATCATAACATAGAAATAATACAAACATGTAATGAAAAAATAACATATCATAACATAGAAATGATACAAACATGCAATGAAAATATAGCATATCATAACATAGAAATGATACAAACATGTAATGAAAAAATAACATATCATAACATAGAAATGATACAAACATGAAATGAAAATATAACATATCATAACATAGAAATGATACAAACATGAAATGAACAAATAACATATCATAACATAGAAATGATACAAACATGTAATGAAAAAATAACATATCATAACATAGAAATGATACAAACATGCAATGAAAATATAGCATATCATAACATAGAAATGATACAAACATGTAATGAAAAAATAACATATCATAACATAGAAATGATACAAACATGTAATGAACAAATAACATATCATAACATAGAAATGATACAAACATGAAATGAAAATATAACATATCATAACATAGAAATGATACAAACATGTAATGAACAAATAACATATCATAACATAGAAATGATACAAACATGTAAAGAAAATATAGCATATCATAACATAGAAATGATACAAACATGAAATGAACAAATAACATATCATAACATAGAAATGATACAAACATGCAATGAAAATATAACATATCATATCATAGAAATGATACAAACATGTAATGAACAAATAACATATCATAACACATTGTAGTTGTAATAAAACTGAATGGTTTACAATCAAGGGTTATCTCACGCTTTCCGTGTCTAAAAATAGTGAACATACAATCTTACAAATATGACCAGATGCCCGACATTACGGGTTCTGATTACCCCTTTGGTATCTTCACGCTTTTCTTGTTCCCCTCCACTTCACATACATTTTACAGGGTTGTTGAATCGTTGGGTAAATGATATAATGATTATATTCTTGCAATGGTGCAACACATTTACAGCAAGGATACCATTTTCATAAATTATTGAAAACTGTCATAAAACTACTGCTATCTTGTATATAAATATAATGATATGATTGAATATTGTATTTCTATGGCTATGATATTAAGAAAGGTAAAAACCTAACATATCTCTACTTGAAAAATACCACCCCTAAAGGCTATATCATAGCAACTATGGTTAATTCTTTGAGACAGAATTTCTTAACTAAGATATAGACAATCTGTTGGTAGAACCAGCAATTAAATCGGTGCATGCATATTTCATTCAGTAATTCCAAAATCTTGATGACCTATTCATTTTGGTCTCTCATGAAGACCATTGATTTCTTATTACAAATTGATATTAAATCTGTTAGAAGTACCACTGTACCAGCTATGTGTTTTTGTCCCAAGAGGGTATTTAGCCGTCTTAACTAGTAGTCAGTTAACAGCAATAATTCATGCACTCTCCATGTTAAAGTCGTCATACAATTTTGTGATAGTGTAGAATCTTTTTGAGTGGAAGCGAAACTGCAGATTTCTTTTATTGGTATATTGTTTGTTTCTATCTGTAGTCTTGCCATTAAAGATGTAATTGTTAAGAGGGAAGGTTAGGATCCCTGCCATATTAGTGGTCTTTTTCTGTTCAATGATTTGAAGTGATATGTAATTGTTAGCTATAAATTACTTAAAAAGATGACGAGTTAATTTAAATGTACATGGAGAAACAATACACACATTAAATAAGTAGTTCATGCCTGAGACGTTGGTCGTGTTGTATTTCTGATCTGCTTAAAAAGTATACACTTAGTAAGATAAGAGCAATCTAATTACTTTTACTGCAATGTAAAAGTTAAATGTGGTGTCTGATACGATAGTTAATCGAGACAGTAAGAACACACAATTGGTCATGACGGACATGCAACAAACTGACAACGACAACACAAGTTAGAAAAATCGTCAATCAACATTCCATCTGGGTTTGGTTCTAATTAGTCTGGCGATTCAAAGAATGAAAGTAAAATGTGAAAACTTAGAGTGACGACGACGCACGTCAAGATATGAAAAAGTCCGCCCATTGATCATTCAGGTCGGATGTACTAAATTAACCCCTCGGGTCAGGGTAATTAACGATCTTCTTGTACCATCAAGCTATGGTTATACTTTGATAGACGTTCGGATCCAAATATTTTCGCTTTTCTTAGTTGTCATGGAAATATGACGTACGAATATCGAACTCTACGACCAATATTTCTCTGCATATGAACAGTATAGAGCATAGCTATCTCTCGACTCTTATACATCACACTTGGCGAACTGTTCTTCTTGTCTGCATATTTCTGCAGTCTAGATATATGCATCAAAATATTTACTTTGAAGAATTCTTATTCTAAGGCATACTGTCGTACATATAAATATTAATATTGCATTATATAATGATTAATAAGCACAAGATAAAAATGCGATCAGACGAACCCAGAATACACAAGTGTAAAGATAGCTTTGAGTAAAGGGAGTACGGATTAAATACATTGATAACAACAATAGAAATATAGAGATAAACAATAGAACAAACATCTGGACAATACGGACTCTAACAAAACCTTCTTCTCACAATCTTGTCTAGTTATGTCATGAATTTATATGAATTATTATTACTGAGATGGTCATTTCCAGTTTGTGCATATGTTTGTGCTGAACAGAAATTCAAGACCATCATAGTCCATAATTAGCATAGATCAATATAGGAAATTACATAAAACGCACCGGCATTTCGTCACATACTGTAATGCTGACAAAATTATCCAACTGTTCCGGTGAATGCAAATAATGAAACACCACGTGTCTAAACCAATAAGTCATCCATAAAGAACATTTTGACAACATAACGATTGCATCTTCATTTTCTTTTACCGATAAATGTGTTTATTGATTTACTTGTGTCAATTTCAATTATATTTTCAGGATATAATGTTATAGTATTAACATGCGAGTAATAAAGCACATCTAAATAAAACAAATAAGCAAAATGGTTTTGCATCACACATTGTAATATGAATACATTTGTAAAATTAAAATGAACAATCAATAACTACAAAATATATTACGCATGAATTATTTATTATAATTTACGTACAATAGCGACATGCCGAAGTATTCAATGTAATGTCAGTACCAAGCATATCAGTATTATGATATTACCACGTGATGATTTCCGTATTGACCTACTTATTAGTCCGAGGGCAGCAGTTCAGCTATCCAAGTACTAATAACTAGGCCAATACGGAAATCATCACGTAATGATATATTTATTAATTAACCATAACATATATTGTCTTGTGTGTTTTTATCCTTTCAGGTTTAGATCTTTTTCACCATCATTTCTTTTTGCATTGTTTAGTTTCTTTCGCTTCCTTTCCATATTATTTCATCTATTTGATCGTTGATACGTATGTAAAATCTAGAGAGTATCCGGAACACCGATATTAGCCCGATCAAAATCAGCCAATACGAGAAAACAAAATTGTATTGATGGAGTTGTACAATTTGTATCGAGGACCCGGGTGGTGCAATGAGTTAGGTAGTTGTAGAGGACCCGGGTGGTGCAATGAGTTAGGTAGTTGTAGAGGACCCGGGTGGTGCAATGAGTTAGGTAGTTGTAGAGGACCCGGGTGGTGCAATGAGTTAGGTAGTTGTAGAGGACCCGGGTGGTGCAATGAGTTAGGTAGTTGTAGAGGACCCGGGTGGTGCAATGAGTTCGGTAGTTGTAGAGGACCCGGGTGGTGCAATGAGTTAGGTAGTTGTAGAGGACCCGGGTGGTGCAATGAGTTAGGTAGTTGTAGAGGACCCGGGTGGTGCAATGAATTAGGTAGTTGTAGAGGACCCGGGTGGTGCAATGAGTTAGGTAGTTGTAGAGGACCCGGGTGGTGCAATGAGTTAGGTAGTTGTAGAGGACCCGGGTGGTGCAATGAATTAGGTAGTTGTAGAGGACCCGGGTGGTGCAATGAGTTCGGTAGTTGTAGAGGACCCGGGTGGTGCAATGAGTTAGGTAGTTGTAGAGGACCCGGTGGTGCAATGAGTTAGGTAGTTGTAGAGGACCCGGGTGGTGCAATGAGTTAGGTAGTTGTAGAGGACCCGGGTGGTGCAATGAGTTAGGTAGTTGTAGAGGACCCGGGTGGTGCAATGAGTTAGGTAGTTGTAGAGGACCCGGGTGGTGCAATGAGTTAGGTAGTTGTAGAGGACCCGGGTGGTGCAATGAGTTAGGTAGTTGTAGAGGACCCGGGTGGTGCAATGAGTTAGGTAGTTGGATTACCTAACAACTCATACAAGCCTATCACCAATACAGCGTGGGTTCGCGCCCAGTTTTGTAAAATACAAAAAGGGTGCACTCGACTCGCAGCCACAATTGATAAAGTTTACCAGTTGCTTGCCCATGGTTGGTGGTTCTCTCCGGGTACTCCGGCTTCTTCCATCACTAAAACTGGTCGCCATGATATAGCTGAAATATTGCTGAAAGTGGCGTTAAAACACAATAAATCAAATCAAATTACAATTTGTATCACAAAAGCAGTTTTCATCTTATTTATGTAAATAAGACAGTAGTTAATTAATACCATGTTTTATTATGTGTACGTGTGGTCTTTACTTCTTACATAAAGATGATATAATATTACTTGATATAATAAGCAATAACAAAATATTTTATGTCCCCGTGTTAAAGCGCCAATTCTTTCATGTGCATGACATTTCAGTAATAGATGGCATATGTTCATGATTTTCACATTAAGATATAACGAAAGAGGAATTAAAGACAAGACAAATACAAAGAGTTGATGTCTTAATATCTTAATATCAATTAGTGTTGGAAACCCACCTCATGTTTTATTTGGTCAAATAAAGTGAATTTCTACCTCTGATATCTTTGAGCAAATTGTATGTCCAACTCTAAATTTCTATAATGGATATTATCTAATAAACCATGTCAGTTCTAACCAGAATAATCCAGTTGTTATATTATTCTCCCGCTAGTCGCTGCATTAACGCCTGGATGCATTCATTGAAAAAATCCGTCAAACCGGAAATAGTAAATCGCTATGACTTATGGGTATTACGACATAAAATAGGAGGAGCTAAAGTGTTTGTAAATAATGTCCAATGGAGCGATCAGATGATGTAATGTTGTATGCAATACACATATCCGGATAAATACAACCAAACATGAAATAAAACATAAATGAATAATTACTATTTTTTAAATATTAAAACATAATGATTTTTATTTCAAAGTTGGAAAGTAAATAAAAGCTTGAATTGAATTCACTCTTATAATGATTTTTTTAATTTCATTTAAAATAAATATTTAAAAAAAATGTATTTTATGATACTGATGGCTGATTAAAATTGTTTGTCATGCATTAGCTGTCAGTTGTAATATACAGGATGTAACCAATATACAGGAAGAGCTCCTACTGTGAAGCCATCTATTTTGAGATGCCATTCAATGAAAATAACAACCTGACCATATTGTTACATAATAAGAATAAGAATTAGATAAGAAATTAAAATTGATAGAAGGCAAGGATTTATATAATTAACACATTAAGTCACATTTCATTTATTTAGGTTAACTTGGGTCAGTTATCAATTAAAGACAAAAATGGGTTTAAAAAAATCAGTCTAATAAGTATTTACCTAAATAACGATATTGTGATGGGTATTTCTTTATAAATTGTATTAAAAATCATTTTAATTTATGAAATAATCAACTTTCTATTTACATATTTATTTTCAATAAAATTCCTTTAATATTTCATCCCATTTTCCTTAATTTAACTTGTGCATATCCATATTTATACAATCGTATGTTAACGGCAAGTTACGTGTATCGACCCTATTATCCACAATAAATTCACTTTTATTGCCCCACATACATTACAAAAATACATGTTAGATGTGTATTGCGACATTTTAGCAAATTTAGATTAAAACATAAAAACTTCAAAAAATGATTACACGGTGTTTTATTTTTTTAAATCTTTAAAGATTTGTGAATTTATGGCAATTTAAATCATAATTATGAGAATAAAGGTGTATTTGTTCTCTAAATATGCAAAGGTACGTGCACGTACACAATCATTCTCCGTGTTTGTTTTGTCAATATTTACAAACGGAAGTAAAGGGATTCACTAATGCGCATACGCACTAATATCTGACATTTGATTGGTCGGCTGTACCAGCCAGCAGCCTGACGGATTTTTACCACTAAGAGCGTTCAAGCCCTCGTCCAGCGAAAGTGCCGATAGAGGGTGCAGTATTATTCAAGTTATGTCAGTTCCGAAACACTGAATAATGGACGGATGATACATCCGGGGACTTATAATCCTCCAGGGGAAATAAATATCTAATTTAGTGCGCACGACACGTTACTGCAATTATCTTGATCAGGTCAAAAGATTGGAAAGCCAAATAATTTAAAAGTCTTAGAACCTAAACAGGAGAGCCAATATGGCAGTGGTTACCAATTCCCGAAGCATATTTAATAAACATTGTAATTACTTAAACACTGCGGAATGAATAACTCATAGGATAATATAGGTACATGTACTTAACAACTCATGTTATTATTTAAAATGACAATGTTCCTGGAAATGATGTGTCGTTAGTGTATTTAACCTCAAATTTAAGTATTTTGTACATCATTTTATTTAGAAACTATTTTTAATACTAGAGCCCGTAGAGCTTAGGATTTAACAATAGTAACTTTATTATTGTTTAGCATAGTATTATATCACAAGAGTTATCTCCATTTGCAAGTTTTTCACTAACAATGTTGAAGGGAATTTTGCTTGCTAACTCTATAGCATTTTTGCTGACGATCACTAAATGTTTTATGAGATAATCTTAGTGTCAAGGTTGTTTCATGTTAATTGACGAACGTCTGCAAAATTAGATAATTAACTAAATACTGGGAAGTAATCAATAGACCTTGAATTATATCGTCTGGATCGACTTGACATTCCTGTCTTTAAGTTTATCCGAGGTCATGGGACACTTATGCCTACATTGGTCCTGCACAGAGTTGTATGTGCGTGTCGGATGTGACAGGATATCTGTGAATCTTATTGGAAGCATTGCAATTGAAGTCTAATTTGGAGGCGTTGTATAACGTGCAATTATGTAATCAAACAATATAAAGGTCACGTTAGGGATAGTCAAAAAGGCTGAAGTATTTAAGGATTGATCACAATTTTTGTTCGGTTCTTGAAGAAATAACCTCAATCAGGTTGTACACACCGTGTAACCCGCGTAGCGGATTACGCAAGGGTGTGTACAACCTGATTGAGGTTATTTCGAATGAACGAACAATTAATTTCGAGCAATCCTTATAAATTAATTCAAACTTTTTTTGTTATGATATTGAAAAATATATATATTTGTTCAAAATAAGGCAAATAATCGGAAATAAATTTAAATAACCCCAAAGGTGCCTCATTTAAAGAAAATCGCCTGATGACAAACGGCACGCGACGCCTTGAGAACGACGTCTATTTTCAGATTCAGTATATATGAAAATAACCTCAACTTTTAAAACCAATCAAAATACGTATAAAATGACATGTGACTCTAAAATTAATTTATATATGAATATCTAAGCAAAACAACACACATTTTGACATTTCTTCTGGGTGGATCCTACTATTCTACTTTTGGAAATATGCTAAATAATATCCTTGGTACATTTGAAAACATTACGATGTCCCTAATGGGGGTCCGACCTATAATCCGACAGTCCGATAGTCCGACAGTCCGATAGTCCGACGGTCCGATAGTCCGACAGTCCGAAAGTCCGATAGTCCGACGGTCCGACAGTCCGATAGTCCGACAAATGCTTTATTTCTTTGAAAGTTAACACTATGACATCACTGGTATTAAACTGATGTTCGTAACTTTAGTTACCTACATCCCAACATGGCGGACACGGAAAATGGTAAATTAGAATATCCTTTTTTCTCTTTATCAGTAGTGTTTATTAGTAAGTCCATACGGTATGATTACAGGTGGGAATATTAGACACTCGAATGCATACATAAAAATGACGAAACTCTTATGAGAACATTGAAATATTAACTTGAAAAAAATTGAAGGATGTACGTAACTCTTTGAAGTGATGTTCGTAACGTTAGAAAGATATTTAAAGAGATGTCCGCAACTGCAGATTTCCATAACTATTAAATAATAAGAACGTGTTTAATTGCTCGTTAAGAAACAGTTTGAGAGATTGAATCTAGTTTCTGCATGACTGATCAAATGATGGTCTTTCATAAATGTTATTTTTAGTACTGGTTTTAAGTAGATTTTATTGGTCCTCTCTCATGATCAAATATGCAATAGTTTGTGGTGTATGTTTTAGTTTCGTCTACGAAAAACCAATGTCTGTTCGCTCGATTACAAGAATATATTTTCATTATTGCAGATAGTTTCATGTTTTACCAATCTAAGAAGAATGTTGGTTTCAATTTCAAAGCAAAATTAAGCATGCAAACAACTTAAAAGTAAAAAGAACAACAAACAACGAAACGAAAGCATATAGAACGAGTATTAAGAAGAAAAAACAATTCAGGGTCGCATACATGTACAAAGTTACTATTGAAAAGAAAGATGAAATAAATGAATACAAAAAAAAAAAAAAAAAAAAAAAAAAAAGGAAAAGACAAAATGTAGAGCGTACCAGTGTCACCCCCCCCCCCCCCCCCTTATCATGGAATATTTATGTTAAAAAGCAATGTCGACACATCAATAGAGCTGGATACAATAATGTGTGCGAATTGATTGATTGATTGATTGCTTAAGGTCCAGCAAGCAATATTTCAGTCATATTCAGGATGAGAAAAGTTTGTAAGCAAAAAATCAGAAAGAGGGGACTCTGGGATGGGTCAACATGGGCAATGACTTAACACGGGAACTTGTTTTTCTGTCTCTTCCGACGACAAGTTGGTCCTATTTTCATTCCCCGTGATTCCGACGGATGACCTTGCTATAGTCGCCTTCTACGACAAGCGCATATATAAAAAGTTACGATTGAAGGAATTGTCCCTAAGTGACCCCTTACATGTATATCACGGAAAGAAACAGCATCGGAATATGACAAACTAAACAACTGTGCCATGATACGCCCCCATCCCCTCCCCTTTGTGACAATTGAAAGTCAGTTGCTCAGCGTGAGAACAGTAATTAATATGCTACATTTTTTAAACCAATTAATTGTATATATACCATATGAAAACTGGCGTTTTCCAAACTGACTAAAATCACACCTCTCACTTGCTCCCCCTTTTATCAATACAATGTATGTCATGACGTGACCTATCAGTAAAAGGGGGAACAAGTGAGAGATGTTATCGTACGAGGCGTGGACGGACGGACGAACAGCGGTATGCCATATTAAGCCCGTATTTTGACGGGCGCATAAAAATGAATGGCCCATATCCTGAAATTACGAATATATCATTTTTGGCCAAATTATTTTTCAAAACTTTTATCAGTTTGATTAAGGCGAGGTTGCTTATTTGCATGGCGGACGGACGGACATAATTCTGGGGTTTTTCGAAGATGGATGGAAATTTGCGAATGAAAACACGAGTATAAAGTACATCGGTTACACGCTACTTGAATAAAGCCTGAAGTAGTCGCTACTAAAAAATATACGGGATACTTACACTACCGGTTCATCACGACTGGATCCAGGTTTTTATGGAGTCCGTGTTGTTCATATATGTGTTTTTTTGAGTTCTTGTGTAGCTCTGCCAATTGTTTGTCCGTCTATGATATCGTGTTTCCGATGTTCTGGACCTTTCTTTGGTGAGTAAACGGTTCGGTTTCTGGCCCCATATTACACATGTTATAGTGTTAACTTTCACAGAAATAAAGCATTTGTCGGACTATCGGACTGTCGGACTATCGGACCGTCGGACTATCGGACTGTCGAACTGTCGGACTATCGGACTGTCGGATTATAGCTACGCCCCTCCCTCCCCCCCCCCCCCCCCCAATGTATGGTTACTAAGTAAAAACTCATAGAAATGTTGGAGATATTTACCATTTCAAAAAGGGAAACAATAACTAAAATAATCAAAAATTGTTTTATTCTTATTCTATTGTATAAATATCGGAATTAACATCAATTATTAATTTGTGAATGACTTGAAAGTATTTTCCAATTATTGATTTGCAATTAAAAACAATTCATATACAATATTTAATCCGAGTTTGCAAAGATATTCTGTTCATTATTATATAAAGAAAAAAAGGAATAAAAGTGTTACCAAGAAAATCGTCTAAAATTATGTTAATTAATTTGCATGAACTTTAGGAGGATTTATTTACGTTATTTGTGTTTGTTTGTGAATAGAGGAGCCCAATACACATTTTGTTGTGTTTTTGTTTTGTTTTTCTTCGTCTTTGTTGCAAGTTTCTCATTTGTTCCAGCTGTTTCGGTCACAGGTGAATCAACTTATTTTAAAATGTTTTCAGTCGATTCATTATTTAATGCAATATGTCAATTGTTTTATTTACAATATTTTAGTGGTCTGTTATACGATGTTTTCAAAGTTTACTGTCCATAACTTTATATTTTTTGTTTGTTGAAATTTGAGCCGAATGGTCTTTTCAATCAAATTATTTCAATTAAAGATTAAAGTGTTTGTATGATTCCTTGTAGTCATCTGTAAATCATGGCTTATAATTGTTAACTGCTATGGGGCCTCTGTGTGAGATGTTTGTTGATTAACACCTATCTAAGGTTATGAGTTCGGTTACTGTCGCATGGCGAGATGTGATCGATACTGCAGTAGGTGTGTGGCCTACCCCGCCTGATATTGCGATTTACTCTACAGAAAAAATAACACCCCGTAACGATACAATTGAAACATTGTTGGTTGTGGTGCATTAACACAATCCTCTCTTTTTGTTTCTGATTACTAGTACATCTGTTTTTTTAACAGCACTAGTTACGTCTTAAGTCACGTTTGATATATCGCTACAATATATGTGACCAAGTTATTCAAATTGTTAACGTATTTATTGATACTATGAAATTATGGAACTAAATTTGTTGATCAATAGATACAAGCAATCATATATCGACATAAGTAAACAAACAATAATAGTACAATCATTCTTGTTTTTAAATGGTAGTTTACTATTGTCTTCTCCACATATAACATAGCGAATGCAATAAACAGCCGATCTTCTTATTAACAAAAGCAACGTCAGAGAAAAAAGTTTGGGCAATCACGAATGGACAACACAGAGACAAAGGAAACACTGAGCACAAGAAACAGAACAAACAAAACACAATAACATAACACAGAAAACATTAAAAAAATGAACCCAGGTGCAAAGGGTAAATAATTGCTGTTTCTAAAAAGACATCCTGGGTATTTCATAGTCAAGTTTTGAGACGGAGGAAAGGGAAACGACTACGTGAAAGTGAAAAGATCCATTGCCATCTTGAGAGGTCGATATTTCGTAACGGTCAACCAGTTCGTGATGACGATCCTAAAATCTTTATAGCGAAGAATTCAACCTAGGACCAACGTAGCCTTGTTTGAGTAGCATTTGCGCCTGCAGCTGAACAACATACGTTTGTTGTTTTTACGTCTTCATATATTGTGTCATAGATATTATGATTACCAGTCATATAATATCCAATCGTAAAATGGTACATTTTATCACTCGCTTTCCTGGCTTGGTACACTGACTACAGTGATAAGTGGCGGGGTTAAACTAGCTATATTGGCCAACAACACCCCTCTTAGTGAAAAAATTAGGTCATGCAAGTGTTGCCCACACTTCTTGAAAGAATGGCGTTAACCATCATTTAAAATTTAGATAGTAACCAAGGTCATTTGAAGACATAGTGCGATTAGGGAAACAATAGTGAACTTTGAACTAAAATATAATTGCTACCACCATCTTTCGTCATCTGTTCGCAAGTGATAGGGTACTTTTTAATAATTCAGAAAAAAAACTTTTTTGAAAGTTAAGATTAGACGATTCCTTAAAAATTCTTGATGCATTAGTTTAGTACTCAGACGATAGTGACGTTGTAAAAAGTATGTATGTAAACTGCAAGATCGAGTGTAAAATATGTGTTGTGAAATAAAAACTCCCTACGCGAGAGCGGTTGTTATCTTGCTATTACGGCGTGGAAAATATATAATGGAAAAATTGATTTCGTCTCTTTTGTTAGATAGTCTGGTAAGAAATTTGACATTGGTATCGAATTTGAGGTAAATGTCCTGAAGGGCTATACTACGGTCCGGTCACCACTGTTACCTGGTTAATCGCTACCAAATGTTTGCGTCACAATTGACCACGACAATGTTTCGTTTATCGTAATCATAATCCAGTCTTTTCCCCATTCATGACTTATCACCGGAGCAGGAACTGCTAACCCTTCCGGAGCACCTGGTGTTTTGCAGATCACTGTTTGTCATTTTGTCCTTTTTCTTTTGGCCATTGTATTGTCCGTCTTTCTTCGATATACCCCTTTAGTATCCTCAAACTGTTCTTGATGGAATCCTGTTAGCAAAGTGTGGATTATCAATTGACAGAACATCATCAATATACCTGAATAGGAGATTAAAGGTTTCAGCTTCTGTAATTATTTTGTTTTTGATAAGAATTTGTATAAACACCTCATATGTGTAAAAGACCAGATCGTGACAAAAAACGACAACTGTTCAAAGTTTGTTTTCGTCATAAGATATTGCTTATCTGTAGATGTCCGTAGCCCCACATCTCGCATTAATATGACATGTGACATTTTCTTAATTTGTACGATTCACTTACTTTGTAACTTGGTAAATAATCAGTTTGTGTAATTATGACATCTCTGTCCTCAGTCCTTAGTAGACAAGACCAATTAAAATGTTTCAGTGGTACAACAATTATGTAATTATGTATTGACGAAAATCTACTTGTGATCTGTACAAATCGATATCTTAAATCCTTTTTTCTGAAACCCAAGCTATGATAACTACAAATGACCAGCCTTCTACAGGAAACTTCAATAAAATAAATGCCAAATGAATAAGAATGATAGTTTTCTAATTAATTATTAAGCCATGATCGGTCATGTCTCTAGAGTAGTATTACATGAATACAAGAGGTAGCATTCTGACGGATCCAATTATTTCTCGGACGATGTCCTTTTAAACGATGTCAGCAAAGTAATATCGAACAATTTTCTCTGGATTGCTCTAATAAATCAAACAATACAATACCCAACCGTTTTTGAAAGCCGACAAATCTGGATTGGGTTGCACAAACCTCAATCAAATTTCTCAATTAAACTGTGTAAATTAATTTCATGCCCAACTTAAGTAAGTGTTTTAATTGACACTTGGTTTGTGCAACCAGGTCCAGTTCTACAATAATAATATGAAATTATGATTTATAAATACAATAGGTGTACACTTGACTAACACAGTGTTACACTAGTATAACATCATACGACTTGTATAACATTTGTCCTTTGTAGCACAAAACTTTGATTATAATTTTATTATTATTTTTTTAATCTTGTATCAGCTTGCTTAAGTGGTGTCGGGTGTTAGTCGACCATAGCGTTTCAGTTTTAAACAGATTGCATATTACTCCCAATGAACAAGATTCTAGTTGGATAAGGCGAGTTAGTCAGTGAGTGTTGCTTAAGAACGAGTGGTTATTTGCTAACAGTATAATAGCTAGAACAAATTACTTTTTGATGAGATGATGATGATGTCTGATTATAATAAATCAACACCCTGGGGTGGATTAATACATTGCTAACTGACGGAAACAATTGCCTCCAGGTAAGCATGTCACTCCAATCGGACACCTTATACTGACTCCGAGCTAACTTGCCTTTGATCTCACTCCTTAAAGATGCGTGCTTAGTAAATAAATGGCAAACACATTTGTATTATCCTTGGTTTGACAAGTATGGAGATCGAATACACGATATTCCACACTCCCGAGGAGAGCCATACAAACCAAGGCGTGTTTGATACAATGAAATATTGCGTGCTATAGAATACAATATATTTATTGACCAAATTAAGCTTCCAGTGGGATATAGCATTAAGCATATTTGATTATATATAGAGTTAATAATCAAAAACATACGTCAGAAAAACAAAACATTAAATGCAAAAAAAAAAAGAAAAGAAAAAAGGAAAAATGAAACAATTAAATTTGTAATAGAATGAAAACCAAAATATACCAGACCGCCGAAACAGTTCCAAAATATACCAGACCGCCGAAACAGTTCCAAAATATACCAGACCGCCGAAACAGTTCCAAAATATACCAGATCGCCGAAACAGTTCCAATATATACCAGACCGCCGAAACAGTTCCAAAATCCAATCGTAATATCGTAGAAACAGAGGCAAGATCGATATACACACAACACACATATACACACAACACACATACACACGACCGCTCACTTTACTGGCTTAGTATATGCACTTCAAATGCAAGTGGCTGGCTTAAAGGGCCTAAGTATTTCCTCTTTATGAATATAATAGCATGGTCGATTGCACACAATGGACACAAAGGGATAATGATATTGGAACCCAAAATGAATCTTCCATTTCTCCCTGTATCCTGTGCCGGCAGAAATCAAGGTCATTTTATATATCAGTTAACTCAATATCTAGTAGCCCATGTATACAAGCTTAGAATTAAGTCTATAAGAAATTAAATATGATACATGTCTATTAAATATGCATTACATATGTTCCAATTTTACAGGAAGCACACTTTAGTCCAGGGTAAGTGAGATGTGAACATAACTTGAATATAACGAGCACCAACTCCCGATGCTTGATTTTAATCCAACTTATGTTTGATACAGTAAAGCTGTCAATCCCATAATTATGAAGAAAGGTTTGAACATACCAATGAGATAATCAAAAGCCGTAAAACGAAGGAGGATAGACAATACAATAGCCACACGGAAATGGATAAAAGGACAAACAACGCTCTAAAAACACTACACAGGAAACATAAAATTAAACAACATGAAACACGAACCTCATTCAAATGAGAAGAGAAAAAAAGGAAAAATGCATGAACATAAATATCATTCTGCATAAAGCACCATGGGAAGTTGCTACTAAATGTTACACACAACCGAAGGGGCAATCACGAGTGGACAATCCAAATTGGCAACATTGAGTACACAAGACGAAGAAAAACAGAACAAAAAATACAAGACAGAAAACTAAAAGGATTAGCAACACGGAACCCATCAAAAACCTGGGGTGAATTCAGATGCACGCGAAGGGCAGCACTTCCTGCTTCTTATAAGACACCCACTGTGTTACTCATATATACAGTCAAGTTCGCTCAAAGGATTGGCAATGAAAGAGGAAAGAAAAAAATCTACTTAAAAAAATAAATAAAAGATCCATAGTCATTTGAGATATAGATATTTTTTAACGGTCAACCAGGTCGTGATGACGACCGTAGAATTTTCGAAGCGATGACTTCAACCTAGGAGCAATGTAGCCTTGTTTATCCTCATATCATCATTATTTACTTATTGTCTTGATAAGAGAAGAGAAATTTATTCTCGAGTTTAGAATTGCATTTTGAAATATCCTCTCGCATAGTTGAATAAATGTACTTGGTGGTAAAACAATGAATGTTTTCTATATCATTTGTTGAGCATGTGTGACAAATTCTATTATACAGAAAAAAAGTACATGGGAATTGACCCATTTCAGTTTTTAATCTAACACTGCTATCGAAATAACTCCACAACCGTAAACATTACAGCTAAGCGTATTAATGGAGAATGTTTGAGAACTTACAACTAAACTTTTTATTTTTAACAATCAAATCGATCACTTCCGTCCGAAATTTTACCGATTCCGTTAATCGTCAAAACAAGGTATATATGCTGTAACGAATATAAAATCATTTTTTTAGTGATCATATAAGAGATAAATACTGTTATTGAGCTTGTGATGACATGATTTATGGTATAAACTTTTCGCTAGACAACATTTTTGTCATTAACGTGTTTCGTCAACTTGTTGGAATTCCAATGGGAACGAATTGTGCTCCTCTCAATGCTGGTTTGTTTTTATACTGATATGAATCTCAATTTATGAATAAAAAGACGCTTTATGGCACTTTCTGATTAGTTTATTCAACAATAACTCTATACAAGATATCGCAACTGTAAATAATCCTAATTGTCTTGCGTTTGTAAAACAAATTTATCACAAGGAACTTGCGTTGAATAAGGTTAACATTACAAGAGACTCGTGTCAATTTTTGGATTTAGACATATCCATTTTCAAGGTAATCTTAACACATGCATTAACTACAAAAGGAACGATTTTTCTTTCCCTACTGTCAATTTTGTTTTTGGATGGTGTTGTTCGTTTGGCCCTATCATATGACGTTTAGATTTCTCAGTTGTTTCGCTTTGGACGTACATGTATATCTGTTATAATGCTTCTGACTTAAAATGACCACCATCTCGTGATAATGGAAGATGTTTTACACCTAGGATATTGTTTTCATAAATTATTGAAGACATTCACAAAATGTTATTACTACTATAAAGATCTTATATATCAATACAATTCTACATGCAGAGATCTAATCAAAAAGGGTAATTCCCCACCCATGTGTTAATGTCCACGTAAATAACAAAGGTCAAAAGTTCAAATCTGAAACTAATAAAATTGAAAAATCCTTGAAAAATATTATTCGTAAAGGCTATAATTTAAGAACTATAGTTGACTCTTTGCGACAGGTTTACTTTGCTACAATATAGACAATCTGTTGGTTGAACTAGTATGTCCGACTAGCAATCAGTGCATTTATATTCTATTCCATTTTATATTACTATTTTATGCTTAATATTTGATTCCAACAATCTGATAAGGTATTTATTCTGGTCTCCCACGAAGACCATTGAAGGTGTTTTCCTACATTTCAACAAGTCCGATTGCAAATTCGAGTGACGTCATTATAGGAAATCCAATTTGTTTTCACCATTAATGTCTTTAGATGTTTATTAACTTATTGATATTAAATCTGTTAGAATATAAATGAAAAAATACCACACTATCTGAACAATTCCATAATTAAATAATTCCATAATCAAATATCAAAATCGTAGAAAGAAGCAAAATCGATATTCCCAACAAACAAATACACGACCGCTCACTTTCCTGGCTTTTATATAATATGAGACAGGCAACCTGTTTGAAGGGCGAAGTCCTAAAATTTCAATAAGTAATACGAGGGTCCGTACACGTTAGCCTCAGCGGACGCAATTACGAACAATTTCGATGATAATGACATTTGATAATAAATTTGACCAAATTGATGAAGCTGATTGCATGTTTATATTTCAGATTAAACACCAATATTCCTTTTGAATCATAGCCCATATATTATTCAATGCATTGTTACGGGTTTTAAACAGATTTTCATGACCTCGTTCTAGTCACTCTGTGACCTAAATCCGGACACAATTTCGAACGACATCATAATAACCTTTCTAGTGTAAATTATTTAATGACAACTGTTAAAATTGAAAGAGCATTCATTTATTTACGTTCACATATCCATTTGTATATAATACACATGACATAAAAACCTTTCCTTTATTCATACCATAAATGTGTGCCAGTTTGTATTCGGAATTCCTTGGACTCTTCAATGAATAAGGTACATCACGGATTTTGGGATAGATCAAGGTAAGGAAAATGTATTATATTGACTGTTTTTGTTTTAATTTCAATGTGTTCTACATATACATAGAACCATGAGATCATATTCTTTCCAATTACAGGCATAAGATAACAAAATATGCGTACCTCAATGAATTTTAGCGATAGATTCCAAGTGCAATTGTCGATCGTTTTCTGTTTACAAATATGAAAACCCGTCGTTTGCAACATTCAACAACTGCGCATGAATAATTTTCTCCCAAAACACGAGTAATTTAGCAGGGTATCTATTTATAAAAGCATTTTTTTAATTCATGTTTTGAAGGAACAATTAGGAGACATACTTTTTATTTCGTTCGTAATTGCGTTCGGTGAGGCTGTTATCTTTTATTTTGAATGAATTTTGTAGCCGATTTGTTATGGCTCATTTTACCTACTGTACGCCGCTCTTCCATCGGGAGTTTCGTAGAAAGAGATTTTTTTATTAGAATTTTATTTCAAGTTTATTTCGATTTTGCATAGAGTAAATAATTAAAGAATTGGGAATTTTTCATTGAAATATATTTCTTTTGCGTTTCTAAATGATCAATTGGTCTATTTTTTAAACTTCCGGTGAACAGATATTTGGCTATCAATATAGAAGGAAAAATCGGACAGCTTACCGTTATAAGGACTTCGTCCTTTATAAATACAATTCGCTCTATTTCTTGTTCTTAAAGTAATGGTGTTTAACCAATAGAATATACCCTCCTAGCTAGTAGTCAGTTAACTACGAGCATTCATTGACCCTGCCATTGTAATGTTCATGTTGATGTTGTCTTTCATGTCGTTTTGGGGGGTTTGTTTATGTCTGTATTGATGCTGGAGATCCAACTATCGTGAGGGAGGTTTGAGATCCCATTAATCGGCTTAACCCTGCCACATTTTTGTGCCTGTCCCACGTCAGTACTTGGATTTCCAACGTGATATGTATGTCGTGGCTTTGTTTGTTTAATGAGTTGATGTGAGAGGTGAATGTTCGTTTTGTTGATATTAGTGGAATTGTTTACCATGACTGTTTTTAGTGGAATTGTTTACCATGACTGTTTTTAGTGGAATTGTTTACCATGACAGTTTTTAGTGGAATTGTTTACCATGACTGTTTTTAGTGGAATTGTTTACCATGACTGTTTTAGTGGAATTGCTTACCATGACTGTTTTTAGTGGAATTGTTTACCATGACTGTTTTTAGTGGAATTGCTTACCATGACTGTTTTTAGAGGAATTGTTTACCATGACTGTTTTAGTGGAATTGTTTACCATGACTGTTTTAGTGAAATTGTTTACCATGACTGTTTTTAGTGGATTTGTTTACCATGACTGTTTTTAGTGGAATTGTTTACCATGACTGTTTTTAGTGGAATTGTTTACCATGACTGTTTTTAGTGGAATTGTTTACCATGACTGTTTTTCATAATATAAATGGTAGAGAACTCGGGTTTTCCCCAAACAACGTCATAGCATATGACTTAGAAAATTGTTAAGATTCTTGTTATTTGAGTAACTCAGAAACCTTAACAGATAAAGCAATGTCAAATCTTGAAACATGTTGATTGGCTGAAAACGCATTTTTGTTCTGTTTTGACCGAAAATTCACCATGTTCCCATTATGTGTCCTGTGCCTTTAGACGTATATAGTGTTATGGTTATTGTGTTTAGCGCACTTTCAGTAATAATTCAGATATATCGTGGCGGGCAAATTTATTGGTGGGGGAAACCGCAGTACCAGGAAAAAACCATCGACATTTCGCAAGTCACTGACAAACTTTATCACATAATATTGAATCGAGTACACCTCCCCATTAGCGGGAATCAAACTCACAACGTTAGTGGTGATAACCACTGATTGCACAGGTAGTTGAATATCCAACTACTATATGATCACGACCAAGACGACCCCTAGACGTATACATATGTGGTATATGTTGTTATGAGAACTAGTTATATAACAAGTCATTATTAATTGCCAAATTCTCATTAAATCCTATTAGTAATTTCTTAATGACATTCCCAATGAATAATGAAACCAATTTAAACTGTTTATTCTTAGAGAAAAGTCAAAACAAACTGCTAATGAATCAAGAAAATTATATTAATCTTTGTCAGTGGAATGAATCAACAAATGACGTCACTGTTTGTATGATCAGCTTATCTAATTTCAAATAGAGACAAACAAATATCATGACTTGTTATTTTTCTTAATAGTGTATACTTGATAAATAATCAAGCACCATCAACAAATATTTCTGAGGAAAATATACATGACACGATGTTTAGTTGAATGACACTACAATAATATACATCACAAAATGTTTGTCAACTATTCGAATACATTCTTTTATTTTTTTGGTGCTGTCCTATTATGTGTCTTTACGTTCTTGGTTCCGTGTTGTGATGTCCGTTATGATTTCCGCATAAAAACGATGTTCGGTTCATCTCTACCTCCAGTTAATTGTAGGAAGGCCCATGTCTTATTTACGCGATTTCTGTTTGTGTCTAGTGGTGTGTGTTTTGTTTTGTTTGTTTGTCTTCGTCCTGTGGCCTCAATGTTGCCAGTACCTCTAGATTGTCCATTTTTTTTATTGCCCTTTCGGTGTTCTCTAGCGAATATTTAAGCAATACAATCAATCGAATTTCTAAATAAACCCATTAATTACCTTTTATAAGAAATCCCCAAAAGAAATACAATTACACTGTCATAGTAACAGTTCATATGTGATACTTTAACTTTCAAATTAGCCCATGTACTCTTATAATGTCTGAGTGTTCTCCCCTATTTGTGTATGCATTCGTCAATACTAGATCTGGTGATGACACATTCAAAGAAAACTCCCAAAATGTGAGTTGTTATGTTCTTGAGAATCCATAGTGTTGAACAGATTCAGTTGTTATAAGAATATAACGCATCTGTTAGACAGGCTTGATCTAACAGTTGCTTGGAAATATCGAGATATCTTAACACAACGTAGCTCACCTGGCTTAAAGGTTGCGATGGTTAGTCTTTATTAAACGAATATTGGTTGTGATGATCCTTGGGCGGTCCCTTCTTACAAAATTGTCCTGTAATCTCGATTTCCATCAACAATTGTAGCCGTTATTTGTAAATATAGAGTTATTTTCCACAAAAAAAAACCCCCAACATAATTTCAAAATTAGCGCTTAAAGTTAATGACTGAAATACAAATTAAAAGCTTTGTGATTAGAAACATTTCGGATTTTTCGGTCCAATCTGCAAATTGTCTCTATATTTACAAATATTACTTGAAATCTTAACAACTTATAACAATGAAATATGGTGATTTTGTGTTCTCTCCATACAAGATGGGCACCATAATAAAAATATAAATGTCTTATTTCTTTTTAACTCAAATTAGAAGATTTCTGTGATATGTCTACTCTTGTTAATTTTTCATAGTGCAATCTCTTTTTCAATAACTGTGATAATCTCATGATATATTTTCATTATTCTCTTTTGGAAGCTTTACCTCCGTGTAAGACAATAGGTGTGAACGAGAAGATGATAACATGCACTGATAAGCAGGAAGTTGGAAGATACCCATGTTAGCAAGGAGAATATACACCAATCATTTACTGCTAAAAATCATCGTAAAAGGTTCATTACAATATATCATTTTCATTATTTAATCTGATCTAATCCACATTTTTATTCAGATAATCTGATAATTCCACTCCCAAAAGGAAATGATAGACCTTTTTTTATTATTATTCTCTTTTTGCAGCTTTACACCTTTTAGAAATAATAGGTGTGACCGAGAAAAGGGTAACATACGCTGACTGATAAGTATGCCATGTAATCGCTTTGTTATAATTGATAAAATACCGTAAAATAAATATCACTTGTCAGTAGATCTGTTAAGAAATTGTGTTGGCAAGATAATAATTCTGCTCCTGTTCCTGGCTGCCACGGTATAACTGAAATATTGTTGAAAATGGCGTTCAACACCATAAAACCACACCAAACTGCTCCTGTTCCTTACTATTGGCTGATGGATCGGCAATCTTTTTTTGAAAGCTTATACATTGTATGTGCATAATGTTTGGGTTGACTCGACAAGGGGTAGCACCCATGTTATTGAGCCTTCAAGTCTAACATAACCGTAACTTACACCACTGATGTTGATATAATTGTTTACTGGACCGTTAATAAAACCGTAGATATCTAATTTAGTGCGCACGACGCGTTTCTGGAATAACATTCATCAGGTACGCTCAAAATCGAAAGATTGGAAAGCCAAATAAATTAAAGTTTTGGGAGCAATAAAATCAAAGAGCATGAACAGGATAACCAAAATCAGCTAAGGTCACCCTACCTGAGGTAGGAGAACCTTAGTGTTATTAAAATTGAATTATTTAGGAACTGTAAATTTCAGTAATAAATAGATCTACATCTAATATACCATGCCAGTGTCGAAGCACTCAATACAGACACCTAGGGCCTCTGGTAATAACAATGATTGTCTCATCAATATTGATAATTGATAATTTCATAGCATGTGTAAGTATTAAATCACACATCTTCAACATCGATAGAAATTTCTCTATTGAATGAAAGCGTCATTTGATTCAATCTAAAAATAAATAGTTGAACAGCCGCCGTCTGACCACGTCTCGGATTACTGTAAACATATTAATTGCCAAGATTATTGTTAAATACGTACCATAATTAATGTCGTTAATTTGAAGATGTTAATGGATAAATAGAAAGCCAACCGTTTACGAATATTATATTTACACTATATTTATTAAACCACCCTTAAATTGATCCGTGGTTGTGTAGAGCACATTATTTATTGTATATACTAAATATAATCTTCACTGGTATGTAACCGTGTTGTGTAATCAAACAATTTTCACTGGTCAGTTATCGATAAAGGATGGTCAGTTAACGCATGCGTGAAATTTCGACCATTATTTACATGTACATACATACACGATTAAATGCAACAATTAAAATGTGACACTCTTTTATTATGATAATTATTGATCAGAAAAAAAAATCACATATAGTTTGGGAATATGTTCGAGTGTTTCTAAAGGTTTAATTGCAGAGGCAAGACTTAGTGCAGACACAGGTGAGTGTTTACCTGGTATGATTAATTCCATTACCAAACATAAATATACCATGGAGGGGTTTCCCATTAGAGCCTCATCCACCAATAAAACTGATCGTCACGATATAACTGAAATTTTGTTGAAAGTGGCGTTAAGCAGCATAAACAAACTCCATTAGAATCCCTAATAATAATTATAACCCCCTAACCCAGGTACACAATTGTTTTGTCAGTAGTACGCATTTGAAATTCTGCCGTGAAGTACATGTATATACAAAATGTATTACGTTGTCCGATTCCATTATAAATGTCGTATTTATTTAAACCTTAGAATCCGAAGATCAAATATTTTTTTAATATATATCCTTGACTTTAAAACATTATTGACTGAGAAACAAAATGTCCGAATCTTGATAGTTATGAATCTGAACGTAAGACAGTAAATTTTAATATAAAATACTAATAAAGTATTTTTCTTGTTAAGCTATAAATGATAGTCATCAGGGAATACGTTTTTTGACAGTTGATTTTTTTTTCTTAGATATGCATAAATCTAAATGCACATGTATATGTTTGATATCAATTTTGATTGTAAAGAAAAAGTAGTCTGTTTTTAAACGTTATCCGATATTCTTTTTATATCATTGTTCACATGTGTCGACCCTATCTATATAGATACTAATAATCGTAATATTAGTATCTATATAGGGTCGACACATGCAATTTGATGTTAACATAAGATTGTATGAATATTGACACGAACAAGTTAAAATAAGGAAAAAGAGATGAAATAATAAAGAAATGAAGAAATTTTATTGAAAATAAATTTGTAAACAGAAAGTTCGAAAAAAGGGGGGTGGTAAGTCCGTGCCACGAGCGCCTGTGTCATTGTTACATTAAAAAGTGATCTTTAAAATGAGAACAAATTGTTACTACATTTCAAATAATGAATAAACCCGTACTCTCTAAAAAATAATCTCTAAATTTTGAGTATTCTCTCGTCTCATTTCCATACATATTTGCGACGATCTGAAACGTTACTTAGATAAATATACGTTTTGGGGAATTGGGTTTAACCAGATCAATGTCATTTCCATTTGTGACCGTCCCAGGTTGGAATGCTTACATGCTTAGATAAGAATGGTTAATTAATGAATGTGATGTCGATCATAACTGTCTCCATGCCAAATGAAAGATTTATAGTCAGTTCAGCCTGGGACTATTACTTTATAGCTACAAAGTTCACCAATATGTCATTGGCTCCGTCCCATATTTTGATTGGAATTATGATTTGCTTTGCATAAATTACATGGTCATCCCAGATGATTATTGCGAAAAAGGTTTTTGTATATAATTTACGCCTCCCCCCTTTTTTTAAATAAAATAAAATTATTATATATTGTTTGAAAAAGTGTGTACAATAAAGTCAAAGAAACTCATGGTCACATATATAAACCTCCTTGACATTTCTTAACTCTATTTAATATATGGAGAACTTTTAAAATACATTTTAATCCATATTAAATTCTATAAAGAATAAAACGATCCACGTAACAAATAACATGAGAAGACTATGTTTGTTAAGATATTTCATCTAAGACATGTAATCACTAAAGCCCAGTTACATAAGTACATGTATATAAAATGTATGACCAAGCAGCTAAACTTGTAAAATTTTCGGATTAACAAATATGATATGGTATTAGTCAATGTATTGTCGTCAAGGCTATAATAGGAAAATTGACGAACACAGTCCATGTAAATAATGCTGAGGTCATGCTAAGTTTAAACGGATATAGTATGTGGGTATATACATCTGTCAACGAACTCTTATTAATTCAGAAGCAGAAGTCAGTATTTTAATGATAAAGAATTATTGATGGAATTATCTGTACGCATCATTATCAATAGATAATACGTGTAAATCATATTCTGTTGTACTAAATACATGTTTATATCATAATAGACAGATAATGGGGGAACGAGATCGTATTTAGTCGAAACTGCAAAACGTAGATTGAATATGTACATGCAGATAATTAATTGGCTATGAGGAAATTCTACTCCAATTATTTTTCCTTTCCATTGCTTTTGTTAGACCGGGTACCATTATGCTTGTCGTATAAAATAGTATAAAAACGTATATTATAAGAGTCAAATCAGTAATGTCAAATAGTCTATTGTATTTCAGTCTATGTCATGCTAATTCAATGAATAAGGGTAATAACAAAATTACCGAACTCCGAACAATCTTACAAAGGGAAAGTCAAAACTCATAATTATATAAACAGACAAAATTAGTCAACAACCGGAAAACTGTGAAAACCGTAATGACCCTGACTTGGTACAGGCATTTCTAATGAAACGCTTTTGAGTGAATAATATTTAATTAATAATCACGATAAGATGGAGTCGTGTTATATCATATGTATATTAAATGTTATATTTGTGGATGTCTAGCTCGATTTCTACGCTATAACACAATGTTCGGTTTGTCACCCCTATATATAGTTTTGTAATAATAGATTATTTGATTACTATTTCATGTGTTTTTAATAGGGAGTCTGTGCGTTACTTAACGTATTAATTTTAACGACTTCCAGGTGAAAAAATAATCATATGGTCAAATTAAACGACAAATGACATACATGGAGCAAGAGTTATTAGCTCTGTCTAAAAACCAGGTGTCATTGCTGCATTACTGTATGGCAGATCAAGTTGCCAAATCTTTTAATTTCTGAAAACTGATGTGGATGATAATGTCTATCCATATTGCACTTGTATTTACCGACTGGTAATTTTCTTTTGTCTCAAACATTATGTGATAAAGTTTGTCAGTGACTTGCGGCAGGTCGGTGGTTTTCTCCGGGTACTCCGATTTCATCCACCAATAAAACTGACCACTACGATATAACTGAAATATTGTTGAAAGTGGCGTTAAACACCATAGCCCTAACACTAGCATTTCTTTGTATAGTTACAGAATGATGTCTGATTGATCATTGTGGTCACACACAAAAAGATAATACTTCACAGTGAAAATTGTTTTGCACTTCGTTTTCAATTGAAATATAGAAGATAAATTATTGAGGAAGGGCTGTCCATATAATATTTAAAGGAACGGCTGTCCATATAAAATTTAAAGGAACAGCTGTTCATATAAAATTTAAAGGAGTGGCTGTCCATTTTATGATCGTCAGTTTACAATCTGAAGTTTTTGTTTACCTTTATTGATTTTAATCACATTTATGTGAATGCGGAGGTTTTAATCAGTACACTACTGTATGTCAAAGACAGGATCCCAAAATAACAAAGGTAAAAGTAGCTAAATTACTAAAAATGACAAACTAAAGCCTCCCTTGCAATTGAACGGAACATGCGTTCCTCGTCGTTCATTATCATTAAGACTCAACAAAGACAAGAAATATAAGGTCTAACACCGGGAGAGGTGCAAGATAGTAAAATATGTGACACCCGAGGGTAAGATTTAAATCGTATCGGACGAGGCTTGTCCGAGTCCAATACGATTTAAATCTTACCCGAGGGTGTCACAGATTTTACTATCTTGCACCTTTTACGGTGTTTGACTCTTTTTCTCACCCCTTTCTACCGTGTCAATGTTTGTTTACTTGTTGTGTAGTTTGGTGCATTAATTTGCGAACCGTATCACAGCCACAGGACCAAAGGCAAAATGCCACGTAATAAAATAAAACAAGATGTTCATTTTACAACTTTAAAGAGGTTCAAAATAATAAAGTTAACAAACTTGTGATAGATTCTACAATAAAAAAAAATTGCACCTTTTACGATGTTTGTCTCTTTTTCTCATCTCTTTCAATATTTGTTTACGTTGAGAAAATATAGAGTACTCTCGCTTGTTATGTAACTAACGTAAATAAAAACAATTACCTCCCTTTGACCAACGTCAAATAATTTTTTTTACAGGCATTTATCGCTGTTGTAGTAGCATTTATAATATATTTATAAATAAAATACATTGTATTTTATTGTATTTTATTGTGAAATACATTTAAAATTCTGTCAAGACACTATAAATCGACAATTTAATTCAACAATGGAAAACAATTTTGCGGGAAAAACGGCGTGTAGCTTATCTTACCCTGGAACCGGGGTAAGATAGAAAAATCTTTTTCATCTAAACTAACGGACTACTTTATCCAAGGGGTGAGAATAGCTTTTCCCTCGTACGATATCTGACTTCAACAGACTGCCACTGCCCATATTATTGAGTTACCATGTTGAAACATTCAAGGCTGCTGTCTCCTCTATCAATTACTAATGTATACAACCTGTAAATAGTTTAACTTCTGTCAATTGTTATGTGCAACCTCTGACATAATCTTCAACTTGTTGAAAGTTGTCAGTATTTGGTAGAAGTAGGACAACCTCTGACATAATCTTCAACTTGTTGAAGGCGGTCAGTATTTGGCAGAAGTAGGACAACCTCTGACATAATCTTCAACTTGTTGAAGGCAGTCAGTATTTGGTAGAAGTAGGACAACCTCTGACATAATCTTCAACTTGTTGAAAGCGGTCAGTATTTGACAAAAGTAGTACAACCTCTGACATAATCTTCAACTTGTTGAAAGCCGTCAGTACCTGGTAGAAGTACATGTAGTACAACCTCTGACATAATCTTCAACTTGTTGAAGGCGGTCAGTATTTGGCAGAAGTAGAACAACCTCTGACATAATCTTCAACTTGTTGTTGAAGGCGGTCAGTATTTGGCAGAGGTAGAACAACCTCTGACATAATCTTCAACTTGTTGAAGGCGGTCACTACGTGGTAGAAGTAGAACACCATCTGACATAATCTTTAAATTATTGAAGGCGGTCACTACGTGGTAGAAGTAGAAGAAACAATAGAGTCTCAATTGATAGTTTGTTGTTTAACGTCATCTTTATATAAATATATTCAGGTGTATCTTGGCGTGAAATTTGTATTGAATATATTAAAAGATAACAAGGAGATATGTGTTGATACAGATTTATGTAAAATATCAAATCACTTCAACTTACTAAAAATGAGGAACTTTAGAAATAAATACTAAAACTAAGATGAATCTATTAGTCATATACTGGTAAGAAATATGAGTGAAACAAAAAGACAGTAGTTTTCAAAAGTGTTTATTCGTGCAGAATAAGATCTTAGCATACAATTTTCATCAAAATGAAGGCTTTTCAAAATTCAACGCTCAAATGATGCTTCTTCTATTATCATATACAATATATTAAAAAATGCTGAGTTAGATTGCTGTCAAATTATAATATTAAGTATATATGTACCATCCACACACGCTTATACACATGTCTTATGTCTATCTATAGATTTTCCTCACGAGACAAGGTAACACTTCGGCTATTGAAGCTACATTTTTATGGAGCGGATGTGGTCGAGTGGTCTAGGACGCTGCACATAGGGCTAAGCGATTGGTGCTGCAGTGTATCAATGGTGTGTGAATTCAAATCCAGTCGAGGGAAGAACAAAAATTTGACAGCTCAAAAATATAATTCTAACACTGTTTGGTTTAATTTTCAGACGTATATATATATATATATAGTTTGGATTAATATCAAAGTATATTCATATTCATACCATAGTTGAACTTCATTCAAAAAGTAACGATATATATGAGAAGAGCTACTTATTTCACCAGATCGGATAAGGAAGTATGTATGTACGTATTGGCCAGGTGAACACCAAACCAAATGTTCTTATATACAATCTTGTAATTTCCGGGGAACATTTATCTTAAGAAACACATAAGGTACACACCTGTTTCTTCGATTACAAAGAGGTCAGAATGAGTTCATTCACACGATAGTTCGACGAGTCATATATACAGTCAAACCTGTTCATGCAGTCACTTGTATTAAAAGGGCACCTTTTTTTTATTGTCATGTCATAGAAAATTTCATTTGAATTGAACCTCTTAAAAGACCACATTTTCTTTGATTTTCCGTGATAAGGTGTATTCGACATAATCTTATATGATGACGTAACTCAGCGAGTCCTGTCAATGGTGAGGTTTACTCCACACAATCCTATGTGTTAAAGTATGTCAGTGAGTCCTGTTCATGATGAGGTATGCTCGACATAATCTTATGTGATAAAGTAACCCATCGTGTCCTATTCCTGGTGAGGTGTACTCGACATAATCTTTTGTGATGAAGTATGTCAGCGAGTCCTGACCATGTCGTGATGTACTCGCTATCATGCTATGTGATACGTTTTTCAGCGACTCGTGTCCGGTATGAGGTGTACTTGATATCATCTTGTACAATTAAAACGAAAGTACGAGGGATTCCGGTTTCATACACAAAAGAGCATTGACCACCATGATACAACCGAAATGTTGAAGAAACTGTCGTTTAGCATACAGTCAGCATATTATTCAAAGCAACAATGTCCGTCGGGTAATTTCCTGTTCATTTATCGTTAAAAATTCATTATTATTTTTTCTTGAATTGTCGTCATAAAACTCTGGAGGACAAGTTGATGTACATTTATTAAATTAAAGCACTTGAATTATTTGTAAGAACATCCAGGTTGTGGTCTCACAAAACACCAACCAACATTAGACTGTATACACTGAATCTACAACGCAATAGTTCTGTCTGGTTGTTTGTTTTAAACATATTTTATTCACAACTAAATGAATAGGATTGAGCAACAGGCTATGCCTATACAAGCTCTCTCCTTTTACATGTTCAAGGCATATATTCAGTATATATAACAATTATATCAATAATATAAGATAATTATGTTCCTTCAATACATATAATTGTGAACACCATTAATATTTCATATATAATAAATTTACGAGTGAAGTGAAATTTGTAGACTTTCTAAATATTTTGAATAGTTTAAACATACAAGAAGTTAAAGAAAAAGGAAATAACACAAAAAAAATGTATAATGGGAGGAGTGCAATTGAAAAAAGAAGCATCTTAAATGAAACGATGAGTGTCAATTATGAACTTGTGTACAGCTTGAAATATTTCTGTATTTAGATCATATGAAAATGATCTATTTCCATGTAATAATAAATCTATTTTAATGTCAATATTATTATTATTTGGTATTAATGTCTGTATGGAATCTAATAAGATAAATCTTAAGTTATTAAATTTAGGACAGATAAACAAAACATGGTTGTTATCTTCTAATGAACCACTACAGTTTGGACAGTTAGTATGAACTTATTTTACAGTCTATCTGAAATATTTCTGTATTAATCCTCGAGATGCTATACTTTACATTCTCTTGGCAAAAGACACATTATTAATTTTAAGAGTTGAATGTGGCAGAAAATGTAGAAATTACACACACAAAAAACCAGTGGTGGAAGTATAATATGGTAACATAATTTCAATTAAGGATTGATCGCAATTTTTGTTCGGGTACTCAAGGGTGTGTGTACAACCTGATTGGGATTATTTCGAATGAACCGAACAAATAATTTCGATCAGTCCTTATAAATTACTTCAAACTTTTTTTGTGATGACATTGAAAAATATATTAATTTTTTCAAAATAAGGCAAATAATCGGAAATAAATTTAAATAACCCCAAAGGTGCCTCATTTAAAGAAAATCGCATGATGACAAACAGCACGCGACGCCTTGAGAACGACGTCTATTTTCAGATTCTGTACATATGAAAATAACCTCAACTTTTTAAACCAATCAAAACACGTATAAAATGACATGTGACTAAAATAAATTTATTTTGGAATATCACATTGAAAATATCGATGCAATAACAAGACGTCTTTTGCGTTAAGAAATTCAATTAAACGTCATAAAATCCTCTTTAATACTTCCCTGATTGGAAAATCTATGAAGACAATTAGCAATGAATTACTATTGGATAGTATTAAAAATAACTTTACCCCAGTTCTTCTTCTTCTTCCAATGTAGGAACCGTATTCACACGTGAATGTATAAGGTTCCGCGAAAACTTTGCGCAGTGTCGGGCAACACAGCAGTCTTCTACCGACTATTTACTATTAAATATTGATTGGTTAATTTAGCACTATTTGAGTTAACGGTTGCGTCACGATAACATATACATGTGTATAATAACCAACATACATGATACGTGCACTGTCTGACATTCATAAAAATCAATCAATAGAGTTTGTTGTTCACCAAATATCAGGGGTCTGACCTATAATCCGACAGTCCGATAGTCCGACAGTGCGATAGTCCGACGGTTCGATAGTCCGACAGTGCGATAGTCCGATAGTCCGACAGTCCGACAAATGCTATATTTCTTTGAAAGTTAACACTATGTGTAATATGGGGCCAGAAACCGAACCGTTTACTCACCAAAGAAAGGTCCAGAACATCGAAAACACGATATCATAGACGGACAAACAATTGGCAGGGCCACACAAGAGCTAAAAAAAACCACATATATGAACAACGCGGACTCCATAAAGACCTGGATCCAATCGTGATGAACCTGTAGTGTAAGTATTCCGTATATTTTTTAGTAGCGACTACTTCAGGCTTTATTTAAGTAGCGTGTAGCCGAGTCCAGCCAAGAAAAGTCACTATTAAAAAGAAAGATGAAATAAATGAATACACAAAAAAAAGAATTACAAAAAAAAGGAAAAGCCAAAAGGAGAGCGTACCAGTGTCCCCTGCCCTTTATCATGGAATATTTATGTTAAAAAGCAATGTCGACACACCAATAGAGCTGGATACAATAATGTGTGCGAATTGATTGATTGATTGATTGCTTAAGGTCCAGCAAGCAATATTTCAGTCATATTCAGGATGAGAAAAGTTTGTAAGCAAAAAATCAGAAAGAGGGGACTCTGGGATGGGTCAACATGGGCAACGGCTTAACACGGGAACTTGTTTTTCTGTCTCTTCCGACGACAAGTTGGTTCTATTTTTATTCCCCGGGATTCCGACGGGTGACCCCTGCTATAGTCGCCTTCTACGACAAACGCGTATATAAAAAGTTACGATTGAAGGAATTGTCCCTAAGTGACCCTTTATATCACGGAAAGAAACAGCATCGGAATATGACAAAATAAACAACTGTGCCATGATACCCCCTCTTTTATGACAATTGAAGGTCGGTTGCTCAGCGTGAGAACAGTAATTATTAATATTCTGCACTTTTTTAAACCAATTAATTGTATATACATGTACCATATGAAAACTGGCGTTTTCCAAACCGACTAAAATCACACCTCTCACTTGCTCCCCCTTTTATCAATACAATGTATGTCACGACGTGACCTATCAGTAAAAGGGGGAACAAGTGAGAGATGTTATCGTACGAGGCCCGGACGGACGGACGAACAGCGGTATGCCATAATAAGCCCGTATTTTGATGGGCGTATAAAAATGAATGGCCCATATCCTGAAATTACAAATATATCATTTTTGGCCAAATTATTTTTCAAAACTTTCATCAGTTTAAAGCATTTGTCGAACTATCAGACTGTCGGATTATAGCTACGGCCCCAAATATCAGATTAATTTTTTTTTATATGTGTGTCGGCTAGTTGAGAACCAACCTTTGAAAATGTATTTTTTATTATTATACTTTACTACAGAAACCAAGCAAGAAATAATTAAGATATTTTAAAGTTTTATTCCATGGAAACAAGAAATAACCCATTATTCCCGCGGCAAACTGCACGTAGGTCAAATAACTGTGAGGGAATCTGCACGTAGCACAAAATAACTGTTTGAAATTAGCGCGCTTTCTAAAAAAATATTCTGATTCATAATGTTGCTGAAAATAATATTCTGATTTTGGTCGAGGAAAAAAAAATAATCTGATTCAGAGTTTTTGTCATATAACCTAATGTTGGATTCTGGAAAAAATTTCGCGCTTTGCGCGACAAAAGAAATAAATATTCTAACTCTCACGTTGTTCGAAAAAAAAATTCTGAACGAAACAAAAAACCATAACCCCCTTCCCCCGCCCCCCCCCCCCCCCCCCCCCCCTGCAAGTTAAATGGTCGATCCCCTAGTACACCGTACAAAACCTAGCATACTGTGATTGAATACAAGATATCATGTGATTGAATACCACATTTCGTGTGATTGAATACTATATATCATGTGATTTAATATCACATATCATGTGATTGAATACCACATATCCTGTGATTGAATACTATATATCATGTGATTTAATATCACATATCATGTGATTGAATACCACATATCATGTGATTGAATATCACATATCATATGATTGAATACTACATATCATGTGATTGAATGCCATATATCAATGTATTTCTGTTGATTAAATAAACATGTTCTTTGACTTTTTATGTAGAGATTTGAAACTTAATATTTAATGTTATTAATAGTTATATTCATTATTTTCTCATGTTAGATTTGATTACTTATCTCATTATTTGATTAAAATCTAAATATTTGCAGTTTATTCCATAGTTGTTTACACGATATATAGCACAACAACCCCTGTTTTTATCGATTTCAATTAACAAGATTTTATTTATTAATTTTATATGAAACATGTAGGATAAATCTACCACGTAAATTATTGTATAGATGTAGATCTATGTGATAACAAAAGATGTCTCCTACATGGATCTGGTGTCTTTAGCTTAAAATACACGTGCACAATTAAGAGTTTAACAATCTAATGTGAACTTATAGGGGACCGACCAATTAATTATAGGGGAGAGGCCTGGCTATGTGTTTTATATCAAAAACAATTTTTTTTCACGCGAAACACATAAAAAATAGTTGTTTTTTCCATATGATATAAAAATATTTCGTTGACAACTGCATGGTTAGGCTATTTATTGTTAGGTTATTTATTTTTAGGTTATTTATTGTTAGGTTATTTATTTTTAGGTTATTTATTTTTAGGTTATTTATTGTTAGGTTATTTATTTTTAGGTTATTTATTGTTAGGTTATTTATTTTTAGGTTATTTATTGTTAGGTTATTTATTTTTAGGTTATTTATTGTTAGGTTATTTATTTTTAGGGTATTTATTTTTAGGTTATTTATTGTTAGGTTATTTATTTTTAGGTTATTTATTGTTAGGTTATTTATTTTTAGGTTATTTATTGTTAGGTTATTTATTTTTAGGGTATTTATTGTTAGGTTATTTATTTTTAGGTTATTTTTTTGTGTGCATTTTTCAGGTCAATTAAGTTGTTTTTGTATAAAATTGAGCGACAGATATTTGTTTACAAACATAACCCCCCTCTCAAGAGTTAAATGGTCCTCCCCTAACATTATTACTGTGTACATTTTGTAATCTAGAGTATCAGATCATGGTACTTATATCTTTACATTGCCGCGATCCAGTTTTGATATGCAGTGTATGTATATTCAGTTTTTAATTTTATCACGAAATGTGAATAATGATTTTCAAGACATTGTTGTCACCGACATAGGGTAGGTGGATCGAGGGGCCGTCGTGGTGGTAATCGTATGGAATGTTGGATTTACAACTTCATGTGCAATCAGTGCCTATCATTACTAAACTTGTGAATTCGAAACCCGTTCATGGCAAAGTGTACTCTTTACAACATTATGTGATAAAATTTGTCAGTGACTTGCGACAGATCGGTGGAATATTGTTGAAAGTGACGTTAAACACCATAAATCATAAACCAACCATAGGTGCATCAAAAATTTTCTTTGAGCTTAAATGTTCACACTTTTAGTTTACAGAGGTTTTGGGGAAATTTATCTGATTACATGATCATTAGTACATCGTTATTCTAGTTAAATGTTATTTCTACACAATAGAGAAATTATATAAAGAAGAATGTCCAAGTAACTCTCCATTCCTTAAAAATAATGGAGCCGAGGACCTTTGCTTCTAAGGAATGGAGAGATACGAGGACATTCTCCAACTTAAAATCCATCCATTGTACTTTATTAATTTGATTAATTATTAATCTTGTTACAAAAAAAGTCTGTGTATAGTATCTAAAGTAAAGAGAACAATAACTCTCCATTCCTTAAAAATAATGGAGAGTTTTGACAATAGATTTACATCACAGGTGGATTATAAATAGTAGTAATTCTCCAAGATTAATGATAAATATATATCAGGATTCACACACATGAAAAAATACTTATATACGTGTATATTACCGACTATAATAATTAAACTTCCCTTAAATCAATATAGAAATACTTTTGTATATCACTGATCAATAAAGTAGAAAGAGAAAGTAAATTTTCACCTGTTTTTACCTGTACTTTGACCACAACATGGTCATATATTACTTGAGATTAACATAAGGTATCGTCTAATATTGTTCTCAGCTTATCTCCTAGAGTTTACTAGCTGTGTTTGAATTCCACAATGTCCTCGTAGTTGAAGGTCAGGTTAGCTATGACGTGCCAGATGACCGCTGTTATCGGTAAACATGAACAATTCAATAATTTTGTCGATATTATTACATTAGTTTTTCAAGGCAGCAGTCTGTCGTGAACCCTCATTATTTTTATCAGCAGATAAAGGGCCTATTCAACACTTTCGACGAACACTTTTAACGAACGGATGCAAATATCAATTAAAGCTATCTGACGACAGACTTGATATATTTGACCATCAGAATGTGGCTACATGTACTTGTAGATAAACAATTTAATTATTAGACACGAACAACAATGACTGATAATATTCTCCTCTTTCGTGCATTCTCAATATCTCTAAAGTCAGTATAAAATATGACAAACGGACTGACAGACACAGAGAAAATCTAAAATCCCCATCGGCTTTGCATGTAGGGGACTAATAAACGATAATAAAATTAATTGGCATTTATCGACAATCGCATTAAATTTTCAGTTTGTAAGAAAAGTTTGAAGATACCGAAAGGGTAATCAGAAACAGTCAATCAAAGAAGTCCAGACAATACAATGACAGGGTAATCAGAAACTGTCAATCAAAGAAGGCCAGACAATACAATGACAGGGTAATCAGAAACTGTTAATCAAAGAAGGCCAGAAAATATAATGACAAGAGTAATCAGAAACTGTCAATCAAAGAAGGCCAGAAAATATAATGACAAGAGTAATCAGAAACTGTCAATCAAAGAAGGCCAGACAATACAATGGTAATTAGAAACTGTCAATCAAAGAAGTTCAGACAATACAATGGTAATCAGAAACTGTCAATCAAAGAAGGCCAGACAATACAATGACAAGGGTAATCAGAAACTGTCAACCAAAGAAGGCCAGACAATACAATGACAAGGGTAATCAGAAACTGTCAATCAAAGAAGGCCAGACAATACAATGACAAGGGTAATCAGAAACTGTCAATCAAAGAAGGCCAGACAATGCAATGGTAATCAGAAACTGTCAATCAAAGAAGTCCAGACAATACAATGACAAGGGTAATCAGAAACTGTCAATCAAAGAAGGCCAGACAATACAATGACAAGGGTAATCAGAAACTGTCAATCAAAGAAGGCCAGACAATACAATGGTAATCAGAAACTGTCAATCAAAGAAGGCCAGACAATACAATGACAAGGGTAATCAGAAACTGTCAATCAAAGAAGGCCAGACAATACAATGACAAGGGTAATCCGAAACTGTCAATCAAAGAAGGCCAGACAATACAATGGTAATCAGAAACTGTCAATCAAAGAAGGCCAGACAATACAATGACAAGGGTAATCAGAAACTGTTAATCAAAGATGGACAGACATTACAATGACAAGGGTAATCAGAAACTGTCAATCAAAGAAGTCCAGACAATACAATGACAAGGGTAATCAGAAACTGTCAATCAAAGAAGGCCAGAGAAGACAATGACAAGAGTAATCAGAAACTGTCAATCAAAGAAGGCCAGAAAATACAATGACAAGAGTAATCAGAAACTGTCAATCCAGCGCCGGAAGGGTGGGCTATGTGTTAGTATTATGATGTTTAACGCCACTTTCAACAATATTTCAGTTATATCGTGGCGGTCCGTTTTATTGGTGAGGAAACCGGAGTACCCGGAAAAAACCACTAACCTGTCGCAAGTCACTGACAAACTTTGTCACATAATGTTTTATCGAGTGGAAGGGTAAATAAATCCTGCTACATTAGTGGAATCACTTATGAAACCCAGTGATAAGTCATGAATGAAGAAATGACCATATTGTGATAACGACTAACGGATCTTACCCGTTGTCATCTTAGACACAGATATTCCGTAACGGTATATCAAGTTATGTTACGAAGTTACGAAATAATGATTTCAACTTAACTACATTTTTACTATGAACCCTCAATTCAGTAGCTTCCTTGTTAGAAGCAGCCCTCTATCAAGGAAATCAGGATATGAATATGGAATATCGTATCAACTAAGTTTACGCATATTTTCGCCCAACAGATTTTTAAGTCAGCGTCAACAGAAAAATTATCACTGATAAAAATAATATCATGATGTTTACAAAAAAAAAGGACAAAAAGTAAATTCATGAAAACTTAATAGAATGATACATTTAAAAAAAAAATCTTGATATTATATGTCAACATTTTGAATAAGCTGAAGAACACAATCATTTGAATTATTAGCAGTTCTTGTGGTAAAAAAAAATTAACACAATTTAAATGTAACTAGGGTACAAATAATTTTTAATAGCAACTTTACCCACCATGTCTACGGACCTTCTAAACAACTGTAATGTGCAATTTGAGTGATCTATGACAAATATGTTGGAGCTCATGATATAACATCGTTAATGCCTATTACGTATGAGGAAATGTCCCCACGTGCATTGTGTGGATACGCGATCCTTCTCCCGGTAAGGATGGTTTAAACATAAAGACAATTGGACGTTTCAGTTTTTGCTATTTGAAATATGGAAGCGCACGAAATCAATTTATTAAAAAATGGGCGAGAAATGGAAATCAAACTTTTGGCCCCAGAATGAAAATAATATCAAATATCTAAACGCATGTTGTTATCTTTATAGTGATCTGATTACAATACATGGTTAGGTACGTTCCAGGCTTGTATAAGTATAACGAGCCATGTTATTTGACAACGTAGCTTGAATTATCTTCATTTTATTGCGATATGTAATCTTGGGGAAAAGGTTGTATGATATTTCATATCTCAAAAGCATTCATTAATGCCATGTAATTAAAATTGAACGTTTGTTTGATATTTTCTTGGTTTTGTTAGCTGATATATAACATTATTAGGTATTAAATCACGTACCACCAATCAGCGACGAGCCTTTGAAATCTTGAGATGTTTACTCGTATACCGATTTTCGAAAAGAATAGGGAACTTCCGAATAGCTTTTCTAAAAGTCTATTATTATTGGCATTACAAGAAAAATATTGCTCAAGGGCGTATCTCGTTTTGTGTGGTAGAACTTAACAAAGGGGTGAGTGAGTGCGTGATCATTGTTTAGCGCAAAGTGAGCATTTCAGCTACATCATTGCATTACTGAGGCGGTTCCTTATTCAAGAGTTTGAAGATACCAAAGGGGTAATCAGAATCTGTACATCGAAGAAGAACAGACAACACAATGGTCAAAAGACAAGTACAAAAGGACAATCAACAATCTATAAAAACATACAAATAAAACTGAAGATCGAGTAAAACGAACCCCACTAAAAACCGGGAGTGAACTTAAGCTCTCCGAAAGTGTAAGCAGTTCCTGATCCACTAGTGGCACTCGTCGTGTTAATCTAGTTACAAATCCGGTGATAAGTCATGAATAAGGAAAGGACCGTGAAGTGCTTACAACAAGTGGAGCATATCCGTGGTCATTTGTGGCACAGATATTCCATAATCGTCAACTAAGTCATGGTGGCGGCCGTAAAAAGTTACATTATAATTATTTCAATAATACAAATAATAGATAAAAAAATGTAAGAAACCAAGAAAATGATCACATGCAATAGTATCTGACAACATTGACCCTTTTAGCTCACCTGGTTCATTTTATAAGACATTTTCGGGTTCATTGATGTTATTTTTTTTTTATCGTGGCGGTACTTTAGCTATTCTGTTTAGGATATTTGATATTGCCGCTTCCATAACTAATTAACTATTTGGCTTTCCAATCTTTTGACCTTTAGCCTATCTAATGACAGTTATTCCAAAAACGCGTCGTGCGCATTAAATTAGATATCTACGTTTTTATATGAAGATATACATTAATTCCATTGAATGGATGATCATCTGTCGCCTCTTCTCCAAGGTCAATTTTATTGGGCATGGATAACTTTGTTAATTAATTATTATCCTTGTTTGAATGATTGAGGAGGGATTCGTGAAAAGCATACTTTTTGACTAATTACGAACAGACGTTTAAGATTATTTTCTTGTCTTATTGATTATAGTTTTAAATGTTTAATCTTTATTAGAATTATGTATTTCGTGTTTCACAACACTGATATAGGTGTTTTTATTTGTTGGGAACAATGCTGTGTTGGGTTTAATTACTTACTACAGTAGATATTAGTATTTTAATGCGTGGATAAAAAATACAGCATATCTGATATGTAAGCATTGTTAGTCGTTAATAGTGGACTTCTGTACTTGTTGATTTCCCTTTTTACGAGTTTCATTTCAACAGGTATAATGCAATGCCGTATGTATAATTAATAACAATTCCAAAGTGAGATGTACATGTATGGAGTGGCTGTATTCATTAGTGAAGGTATGCTTTTCTGATATTTATTGCGTTCTCTAGGTTATGTACCATTTTAATTGAGAAATAAGATATCGGTAAAAATGTGAAAACAATAGTACCAAAATACCTTTAATTGGTTTTACTGTCTTCATATTATTTCAACATATACATGTATTTGTTGATATGTGTGAGGGTAATGGCTATTTTTTGCCTATTCTTACAGTTAGTATATAATTAAATTTGTGGTCTTCAAAATACTAGTTACCTGAATATCCCACAATAATAAAATGCAAAACAAAATGTATGAGGCTGTGGGAACAATTCCAATCGAAAAATCGTAGATATAGAGGCAAAATCGATCTTCAAAACACATATTATACATGACCGTTCTCTTTCTTGGTTTTGTGCAAACACTTCAATACAAAGTGACGGAATCAAACTATAGTTTTATGTGCCCAAACCTCAGTTCTCTGTGAAATGATGTGGTCATGTAATTGTTTTCACATGCTAATAACTGACATAAACATATTTCAATATTTGACTACATATTAAAAATAATATACATAACTTAACAATCAACAGATCATTAACGATCAACCATTTTGATCCATAGATCGATCGGATTTTATTATTGCCGAAAGTTGGTATGTGCAAATCGTTATGACGACAATTATTTGGTTTTCTGTTGTGTTTTTCATGCACAGATATCATACACATATTAATAATTATCCCTGGTTTGAAAATTATAACAACTTATGATTGGTTAAAACCCCGGGTATAAAAAACCCATATCACCGGGTGTTGCTAGGCCATATTACCAGGTGTAACTAGCCATTATCCAATCAAATGTTGTTATAATTTTCAAAACGGGGATAATATGACGTTAAAGCTCGCGACGTTACGCTCCAAAATCAAATTTAGTTAAGTTTAGCTATATATTGAATATAAAGTTGTTACTTTGATCAACTGTAGGGTTCTACCAAAGGTAGTACACTAAACCGGGTAAAAAGCACTCGAAAGTTTCATATTTTTTACTTATTCTTCCCAAAAACAAAGAAAACGTGACTTTTACGTGGGCCGCCGGGGTCTAAAATGTCTTATTTTTACCTATAACCGGGGATAAATTCGTTAGCTACGTTCCTATCCGTAGATATGGAGATTGTAACACCCTTCAGTAGCCTGTACACCCTTCGGCTGTGCCTCAGGATGTACTTGGCTACGTCAGGGTGTTAAAATCTCCATATCTACGGATAGGAACGTAGATAACTTATATTATTTCTTATGAAGCAAGAATCTTGCAATCTGATTGGTTAGTTACCCGGGTGTAAATAGCACCCCACCCCAACGAAACCATTTACACCCGGGATAAAAAAAAAAAAGGAATTTTGAACTACGCACAGCAATAGTATGATATGAAATGATACATTTACATAAAATTTGATGATTATAAACAATAATATGTGTAATATATGTAAAATCGAAAACAAAATAGCATTTTACTCAATGCGCTGTTTTTTTGTGTTTTTTTTGTGTTTTTTTTTGTAAAGGAAAGCTTCATAAGAAATAAATTCGTTATCTTGGTGCAATCAGATGTGTACAGAATTTTACACCGATGTTGAAAATTCATACACCCTTGCGCCTCAGGGTGTATGAATTTTCAACACCGGTGTAAAATTCTGTACACCCCTGATTGCACCAAGATAACTAATAGTATTACGTTATCTTCAGCTATATATAGTAAACTTGGTTGACCTCTGTATTTGACCCCAGTTCTTGTTGACTCGTCGGTACCGTAAGGCCTAAAAACTTCGTTCAACTGGTGTTTATATGTTGGTGTTAATCTCCAATAATAAATCGCCAGCTTAAATAGATTAACTAACCCTAATCCTAAAACACAAAAACCGAACAACATTTCAGGTACATCTCTCCTAATATATAATCAAGGTTGCAAAATATGTACAAGACAATTATGATTTATTTGTAATTGTTACACTCTACTACCTACGGGACCATAGTAGGTTCATAGCCACACTCTGCTAACAGCCTCAGTAGAGATCTCCTTTAGCGTAGTTAGAGGGTTGGTTTACAATGAGAGGTATCGGCATTGATTCATCGTCAATCGCTGTAAGTTGCTACGAGGTTAGTCTATGGTAAGGAATCGCTGCTCCATTAGTAGTGGCCGTGTTACTTATGTTAAAACTTCAGTGATAAGTTATGAACGAGGAAATACGAAGGTAATTGTGATTACGACAACCGTAATAAATTCGTGGTTCTGTAACACATATTTCGTATCTGTTAACCAAGTCATGATATCGACCGTAAGACTTCCGAAGTGATGATTTCACTTTTCCACTAGGAACCCTTAGTAATGTACAAAAAGTAGTTACCCTGTTAACATCATACTCTTATCAAGGAAATCAAGGAAGCACAACCCCCGGATTGTAAGATAACTATTCCAGATGCAGGTGTTGCTGCATATAATTGGAAAGTTCACAATGGGAAAATTGAAATCATCTCTTTTGTGGTAAAGTTTAATGTATTAATTGTTGTCGATTGTACCATTTTGTGTATGAATACTGTAATTTCCCACGATATTTAAAATATGTGTCAAAACAATATATTGTCAGTATGCAACTTTGTCCTTCGACTGGAGTTTTATTTACCCGTTTTGTTCAGATTTTTTAGATCCTGTGCTCCTTGGGAAACACCATCTCATTATGTATAACGTACCAGATTCTGATTACCCTTTTGGTATCTTGAAACTCTTCTTTTCCCATAATTATAGACTCATGTCATATAAGGGCCAAAAATACTACAAATCATGTAAAGTGCAAAGCCACACGACAACGCCGCTGCTGATTTATTTTAAACATGACATATCTCGAATACACAATCGCAATAACAATACACATTTATCCATTATCAAAATGCCCAATGGGAATAGTCTGTTCAGGTCCTATCAATCAATAAATAAAGACAAAAGTATGCCAAAAATAGGAAAATAATTAACAAAAAATAAGATTTTTTGCGTGTGACCACTTCGGCGCTGTCGTTCGTAATGAAAATATATCCCAATAAAAAACCCGCCAATTACTCATTTGAGCGGGAAAAACCCCGCTACCATTGCGCCACCTTCCACAATGAAAAACACCCAAGAGAAAATAATTTAATTCTAATTCCCTTCGGTCAAACGAATAAAATTATATTTATCTAGTAAACATATCACCATTAAAATGTAATCATAGTAGTTATATATACAAAATACAACGGATGCATTTAAAACAAAATATTCCGTTATAAAATTCTATGTCATTAATGCTATCGATTGTAGTATTGTTATCTGTGAATACTGTAAAACGGCATAAAAGGCAGAATTAGCATAATTGTTCGTGTTATATAAGGTTTAAAATCTAGGAAGGTGTCAAAACTATTTTTTAATCTGATTATAAATGACATATTTTGAGTAGAATCTAATGCAAAATCAAATTATATATATCTCTAAAATAAAATTAACTATGTTGATGATTGACGTAAATGCAGTAGTAGTGATATTTTAAACACCTTTTCTTAACCAATGTATTTCATATACAAATCTTGTTAACAGACAAATGTAGAACAACAATAAAGCGCCGTTCCTTTACTTTATTTAATCTGTGCCTAAGAGTTGGATAGTTCCTCATGTTCATCATATCCGTATGTTTTCTACTTATATATAGTTTATGTAGTCTATCTTGTTATACCTTCTCCAATGCATGTACAAGATTCCCAGAATGTATTGACGTTCTAAATTTTATGCAAAATTTCAGCGATTGCTGTACCAGTAAGTCAATTTTGCAACTGAAAGTTAAGAATTATACAGTAAATATACATATACTTTTTACTATTCTCTTTTGTGACCAAATTTAATTGCTATTTTTTTTCTCTCAACTTTTGACCTCTCGTGAAAACACAATCTAATTACAATGCAAACTTAGATCATTGTTACCTCCACTTATTTGCAGCAAATTAAATAGTTTATGTCATTAATAGCTGTAATGACTAATGAATTCCTGTCAAAAAGAGGCGTTGGGTTGTGGGTACACACCGTCACTTTCAACAATATCTCAGTTGTAAAGTGTCTGTCATTTTTATTGGTATAGAAGACTCGGTGAAACCCACAGACCTTTTATCAGGTACCTTCGGAACGGGCAACAATACAACTGATAGTTAGTAGAGATATATTCTGATTGGTGGGTAGATATACATCCGTCTACCAAAGTATCGTGATCATGAATACACTATATTACAAGTATTAGCTTTCCAAAAGAAAAGATTACCTGACTTATCACATATTATAAATTTATTAAGTAAGATATTTATCTGATATATATAGTTGGCTATTGGATTGTGTAATTAGCACACATGATCCAAAGGTCAATGTGAACTATTGTCACCAGTAAGCTTTCAAAGAAATTATTGACCTTGTCATCACCAGGCGAAATAAGAAATCTAGTTTGGGGATATTATTGTTTTAATGATACGGACACATACTAGATAAAGAATGTACTATTGTCAAATTAACGATACCTTATTCACGGTGTATATCCATAACGGAACCTTCGCGATGAACATCGACGTTACGCGATTCTTCGGGAACAAGTAACGGATCCTTGGTAGATTTTTGAGGTAAGTTGAAAAACCGATCTCTTTATTTTTACGATTTAATACGATCAAAGTTGTCTAGGAACTGTATATTAAGTGTCACGGAACTCAGCTATTATTACATTTGACATTTCTACAAGATTTGTCGCATCTGTTCATACGCAGAAGCGGCATTTATAAAAACAATTGCAGTTTTCACTGCATCAACATATTGAAAAGACGTTTTCATCACATAGTTTGTCTTATATCATCAATTTAACAGTATTCTGTTCTTTTATTATTAGCTAGAGTATATCTTGGATGTTCATTTCAATACCATGACAAATATGAAAACCAATTAATGTATAATAAAATCAATAATGATGAAACAATTTCATCTCTGCAAAGCAACGGATCTTTATGATTGTGGAACTGCAACCTTCGGGATTGCCAAAGGAAATATTCAAAGCGTTCTTACACTGGTAATTAGGGACCCCGGGGGGAGGAGGGGTAACAACCATACTTTTTACGGGGATGTACCACTGAATGATTGATTGATTGATTGATTGATTGATTGAATGGGGTTTAACGCCACTTTCAGCAGTATTTCAGCTATATCGTGGCGGTCTGAAGGATTGAAAACTGGCCCAAATTAATATATCCTAAACAGGTATATTATACACTATATTTGGTCATTTTTTACCAGAAAAGTAGAAAAATTGCCCCCAAATTTATATAATTGTTGCATAAGCTTACAAAACTTGTTACCCTTTCATATATTTGCACACCCCAGTATACCGTAAAAAATAGGAAGCTACCCCCTTCCTTATCAGGAAGCACCTTATTAAACCCCGTCATCGTTTTTGTAAGAAAAGTTTTAACTTATGAATAAACTCTTTATTTCTTAGTTAATGCAGGCTAATTAAGGGTTTGTTTGCGGAAATATTTTTTCCACAACATTTTACTTCCGCCTACAATATTTATATTTAGAATTAAATTAAAAAGCAGAATGTAACTAAAATAACCTTTTTCTGACTTGTCACCGTTTGATATCCGGGAGGGGATATCGATAAAATATGTAATTGTTGAAATCACAGGGGCTTGTAGCCGCAAAGCCCTACCCCCACCCCTTTTTGAAAAAAAACCAACATTTTTTTCCTTTTTATATTGTTTTTTTTTTTTTTACATTTCAAGACGAAATTCCCAAAAAGAAAGATATAACAAGAGGAGATATAAATTTTATTTTTTCTTTCTTTTCGGCAATTTTCTTCTAAAACGTGAAAAATACAATGAAAGGGAAAAATGATTTTTTTTTCCAAAAAGGGCGGGGGGTATAGGGCTTTGCAGCTACAAGACTCTGTGGTCGAGACACAGTGGGTCGAAATCAAAATAAAGAATAATAAAACAATTATTGTCGTAAAGGATCCGTTGCCTCCAAGTCGCGAAGGTCACGGTGCCACATTTTAACACGTTTTCTATAAATCGTAAAGGTGCCCTTACGAACCTTTTCTACTAAAAATCGAATTTAATGGGCTTTAATGGATTATTAACTGAAGACTGGGTTAGGAGTTGGTGCATTTAGGTTTCTTCTTTTAATAATTGTTAAAATTTGAGAGTTAAAAGGTGGAAAAAAGCAAATATTCATAAAAGATATGTTCGAAATTTCACTTTACATTGACAGTCATCTCGTTGGAAAGCGTGCGAAACGCATTTTCAGCAGACGTATGTGAATGGTTTTTGGTTTTGGATTGAATCATACATCAGAGAGTTCCGTGAGAGCAAAATATACGATATATTTACCTTCCTTCCTTGCAGCTATCCATTATGTGGCTTTCCCACTTTTCATCACAAAGGAACCGTTACTTATTCCCAAAGTATCGCGTAACGCATATTTGAGCTGAAAGGTTCCGTTATGGATATACACCGTGTTATTGAAAGAGCTCTGGTGTCACGAGGGACATGTATTATTACACACGACGTCTATTTCTTTTAATAAAATAGTGAATACATAATGTGTTTTATCGTTAGATGTGTAGTATGTACGATGTGAATTAGAGAACATTGGTGTAAATATTTGTATTTGAAATGTTGATTTCAGATAATTGTACATATTGTTTTTCTACATAAACAATTTGTACATGTTTCAATAAAAACAATGATAATTATGCACAGGTTAATACACGCTTTTGTTGGCAGGTCAACAATTGAACACTTACTATGTGTAATGCATGCATTGAGCATGCATTAATATCAAAATCACAAACTCTAAAAATAGATATAGACTACAATATAAGTCAATAACATAATGAATGAATGATTAGGACTTATAAAAAGGATTTATACTTCTTATACGGTTGTGTTGCTTTAAATTTAAACCTGAACGTTTTACTTTCACAAGTTATATGGCAATATTAGAATTGCACTTCAGACTGCATTCATATCTAAAGATTGGATGATCAATTAAACAGTAAAATAAAATAGTATATTTGCGACTGATATTTTGTATAGCGGTTACACTTTACAAATATAATTTCATATAAGCGCGAATTTGACAGAGCAAACCTACTACATTCCATGAAGTAAATTACATAGAGGTTCTCCAGACAGTGGAGGGAATAAATTTAAAAGAGGAAACTAATCAGAAATATTTACTAAGATATCTTATAAATATATTTGTTTAAAGGTTAGCTCATTTATGTAAAAGATTGACTTATATTTATTACTGTGACAAACATTGAGGACAAGGGTCTTGTTTAACATGGCGTTAATTATGCCTTCCGTCTTCTCGAGGAGACATATTGCTTTTATTCTATACCATATCCGTTACTGGTTTTCCTTTACGTAGAGCTTAGGAAGTGTGAAGACACAGAATGACTTATTACAAACCGTAGAAATAACTGACGTCATGATGTCATGCATCAATCGTGCCGTTTCTTCCAAATACCGAGGGTAAGAGTTTGATATATACCCATTACCAGTGGCGGATTTAGAGGGGGCGTGCGGGGCGTGCGCCCCCCTAAAATTCGCAAGGCATATGTTATATAACGTTAATTAAGCAGTTCAATAAATAACTTTTTCATGAATGGTTAACTCGTAACCTGTAGTGAAATATTCTTACACATTGTAAATACACGTTGGATGTGTTCGCTGATTCATATATGTATTCGCCGTCAGTAGTTCAAAGATTATTCCATTCTGATTGGTTCCGAGGTACCAGACATCAACTATTTTCTCACGCTAATTAAACATTATTTCTGCAGTCAATTTTACAACTACATGTACATGTGCTATTTAGAAATTATAAAATGGACGAAAATTCTAGGCCAAGAAAACAAGCAAGATTGGATACATTTCTTATTCCTCGACGAGACGAGAAAAGTCAAAGGTAAACTAAAAAGTAAATTCAATCAATACTTCGAATAATTAATTTAACAATTGATCTCATTTATAAAACATACAACGAAAACCTATAACGAGAAAATCAGATGATGAAAATGAGACAGTGTGTAGAAACTTGAGTGTCCCAAGAAAATGGTCACTTCTCTTTAAATAATGGTTCAAATAGTTCTTGAATTCGAAATTCTGCAATTTCGTATGAAAAAAAATTATAAATTTGATTTGTATACAAATACCCGAAAATGTTGCCTTTTACTTTTCAAGTAAAGATCAGTAAAATACGCGTTGGTATATTGTACATTAAAATACAAAAGTAACATATTAATAAAAAAAAAAAATTAGCGGCAATTTATTTGTAACAATCTCTGCATAAGAAAGTGTGAACAAATCCTTTGTCCGGGTACGTTTATATTATTTATATCTACCAATTGATGTCTGTGCAATTTTTTTACACATTAAAAAAAAAAAATTCTGACTACAATTTATTTGTAATAAATTAATATCTGCAACTGCACATGAAAGTGTGAAAATAATCTCGACAAAATGGTTTATGCATATCTCACACCTGATTTCCGTAAGCATATTTCTTGAGAATTTTGATACATTTTTGTTGTTTGATCTTTTAGTGTAATGAGGTTTTTACGCCCGTTGCTCAAACACTTGATGTCCGTCCGTCCGTCTGTAAGATTTCTGCAATCCGCAACTCCCCCTGACTGTAACCACGCAATTGATTGACTTAAACTATATAATGTACTTGAAATACATTGTAGTTGTGCACACGGGTTTTTAGATTTTTCATTGAAGGCCGGGTGGAGGGGGTAGGAGGATGATTCTGCAACCCGCAACTCTTAAATAACCACTCAATGGATTGAAGTGAAACTTAGACTACAAATTTGACATACAATGTAGTTTGCTCACCACGGTTTTATTTTTAAAATTGGAGGTTAAGGGTAGGAGGGAGATTCTGTAATCTGCTTTATTGGCGTAAAATCGTGAATTTTCACACGAAATACCCCACAAATTTTCGCGCCTCCCTCCGCTCGGCGCAACTTTTTAAGTGTGCCCCCCTAACTTGAAATCCTGGATCCGCCCCTGAATACATACATAGTATGTTGGTACAAAGACTTTGCATCAACTTGATTTCATTAAGATATTTTCATTATACTAGAAATATTACGAATGGTACCAGACAAGATCTGTGGATTTATACTTGTTAAAAGTGAATTTATTCAGACTTAAAATAATTGTATAATCTCCTTTAAGTTAATACTACACCAGTTAACTGAAGACGTATCTGAAATTATTGAAATCTGTAGAGGAAATTTTATTTCAAGTCAAATATAGCCAGATTATAAGTTTTGCTTTTTAGAACCACACTTTCTACTACAGGTGTCTATGGTCCGAATCCTGTGTATGTATCCCTACAATAAGTTCCACGATATAAATAGTATTTTACTGTGATTGGTGAAAATTCCTCATAATCCATACCTTGTCAAGAAACATTTGAAGATACCAAATGGTAATCAAAGAAGGACAGAAGAAACTATAGCCTCAAGTCAAAGAAGGACAAGAAACTATAGCCTCAAGTCAAAGAAGGACAGAAGAAACTATAGCCTCAAGTTAAAGAAGGACAGAAGAAACTATAGCCTCAAGTCAAAGAAGGACAGAAGAAACTATAGCCTCAAGTTAAAGAAGGACAGAAGAAACTATAGCCAAAAGTCAAAGAAGGACAGAAGAAACTATAGACAAAGGTCAAAGAAGGACAGAAGAAACTATAGCCAAAAGTCAAAGAAGGACAGAAGAAACTATAGCCAAAAGTCAAAGAAGGACAGAAGAAACTATAGCCAAAAGTCAAAGAAGGACAGATGAAACTATAGCCACAAGTCAAAGAAGAACAGAAGAAACAATAGACAAAAGTCAAAGAAGAACAGAAGAAACTATAGACAAAAGTCAAAGAAGGACAGAAGAAACTATAGCCAAAAGTCAAAGAAAGACAGAAGAAACTATAGCCAAAAGTCAAAGAAGGACAGAAGAAACAATAGACAAAAGTCAAAGAAGGACAGAAGAAACTATAGACAAAAGTCAAAGAAGGACAGAAGAAACTAAAGACAAAAGTCAAAGAAGGGCAGAAGAAACTATAGCCAAAACTCAAAGAAGGACAGAAGAAACTATAGACAAAAGTCAAAGAAGGACAGAAGAAACTATAGCCAAAAGTCAAAGAAGGACAGAAGAAACTATAGCCAAAAGTCAAAGAAGGACAGAAGAAACTATAGCCAAAAGTCAAAGAAGGACAGATGAAACTATAGCCACAAGTCAAAGAAGAACAGAAGAAACAATAGACAAAAGTCAAAGAAGAACAGAAGAAACTATAGACAAAAGTCAAAGAAGGACAGAAGAAACTATAGCCAAAAGTCAAAGAAAGACAGAAGAAACTATAGCCAAAAGTCAAAGAAGGACAGAAGAAACAATAGACAAAAGTCAAAGAAGGACAGAAGAAACTATAGACAAAAGTCAAAGAAGGACAGAAGAAACTATAGACAAAAGTCAAAGAAGGGCAGAAGAAACTATAGCCAAAAGTCAAAGAAGGACAGAAGAAACTATAGACAAAAGTCAAAGGACAGAAGAAACTATAGCCAAAAGTCAAAGAAGGACAGAAGAAACTATAGCCAAAAGTCAAAGAAGGACAGAAGAAACTATAGACAAAAGTCAAAGAAGGACAGATGAAACTATAGCCACAAGTCAAAGAAGAACAGAAGAAACTATAGCCACAAGTCAAAGAAGGACAGAAGAAACTATAGACAAAAGTCAAAGGACAGAAGAAACTATAGACAAAAGTCAAAGAAGGACAGAAAAAACAATAGACAAAAGTCAAAGAAGGACAGAAGAAACTATAGACAAAAGTCAAAGAAGGACAGAAGAAACTATAGCCAAAAGTCAAAGAAGGACAGAAGAAACTATAGACAAAAGTCAAAGAAGGACAGTTGAAACTATAGACAAAAGTCAAAGAAGGACAGATGAAACTATAGACAAAAGTCAAAGAAGGACAGAAGAAACTATAGACAAAAGTCAAAGAAAGACAGAAGAAACTATAGACAAAAGTCAAAGAAGGACAGAAGAAACTATAGACAAAAGTCAAAGAAGGACAGATGAAACTATAGACAAAAGTCAAAGAAGGACAGAAGAAACTAGACAAAAGTCAAAGAAGGACAGAAGAAACTATAGACAAAAGTCAAAGAAGGACAGAAGAAACCATAGACAAAAGTCAAAGAAGGACAGAGGAAACTATAGCCTCAAGTCAAAGAAGGACAGATGAAACTATAGACAAAAGTCAAAGAAGGACAGAAGAAACTATAGACAAAAGTCAAAGAAGGACAGAAGAAACTATAGACAAAAGTCAAAGAAAGACAGAAGAAACTATAGCCAAAAGTCAAAGAAGGCCAGAAGAAACTATAGACAAAAGTCAAAGAAGGACAGAAGAAACTATAGACAAAAGTCAAAGAAGGACAGAAGAAACTATAGCCTCAAGTCAAAGAAGGACAGAAGAAACTATAGCCAAAAGTCAAAGAAGGACAGAAGAAACTATAGCCAAAAGTCAAAGAAGGACAGAAGAAACTATAGACAAAAGTCAAAGAAGGACAGAAGAAACTATAGACAAAAGTCAAAGAAGGACAGAAGAAACTATAGACAAAAGTCAAAGAAGGACAGAAGAAACTATAGACAAAAGTCAAAGAAGGACAGAAGAAACTATAGACAAAAGTCAAAGAAGGACAGAAGAAACTATAGACAAAAGTCAAAGAAGGACAGAAGAAACTATAGCCAAAAGTCAAAGAAGGACAGAAGAAACTATAGCCAAAAGTCAAAGAAGGACAGAAGAAACAATAGACAAAAGTCAAAGAAAGACAGAAGAAACTATAGCCTCAAGTCAAAGAAGGGCAGAAGAAACTATAGCCTCAAGTCAAAGAAAGACAAGAAACTATAGCCTCAAGTCAAAGAAGAACAGAAGAAACTATAGCCAAAAGTCAAAGAAAGACAGAAGAAACTATAGACAAAAGGAGAAACAATGTAAACAACATAAAACTAAAGATTGAGCAACACAAACCTCACTAAAAATCGGGGATGAAATAATGTGCTCCGGAAGGGTTAGCAGTTCCTCCTCCACTAGTAACACTCACCACCTGTTAAACGACACGAACACCATTTGATATGGAAATGATCTTTTAAATTTTCAATATAAAACAAAGTGGTAAACAGGTGTATCCAAACAATGTATGGATTGGACAATCAGTTGTAAACAAATCGTAATGAGCAAAATTTATATCCTATCGTTGAAAGAATAATAGGAATTTGCTGGACGAAATGATCGTCTCTAAGGGATCTTCTGTTCTAAGGTTGAATTGTGACCAAAATTCATTCATGGTCTTTATACTTGATAATGTACTATTTACGTGTTTTCTACATTTACCAGTTATTCTGCTATAATTGTTGTTTTGGGATGGTTTATAATTATATGTACACATGGAAGTAAAATCTTATGTTCTGAGAGTAATTTTTGCTTTAATTCTAAAAAGAATCATATGCTTTAGAATTCAAATGATTCTCAAGTGTTGCAGGCCTTTATTAATTAACCAGAGGTGAAAAATGCGTCACAAACCTACCAAAGAGCATCACAGTTATAAATCCTAAATTCCCTTAGTAATAGAACAAACTATTTACTTTATGAAGCATATCACGTGAGTCCGATACCGACAAATATTTAGCCCTCTGTTGCATGTGTTTTTTTTAGTTTTCGTGAAAAAAAAATCGAAGAAAAAACATATTAAGACAAAACGGTAATATTGTTGACAGCAAAATCATATTCTCCTATATATATCAATATTTAGTGTCCTGTTTGTTGGTATAGCAGACGTATCTATGTACATGTAATTATAAAAAAGACCTTGAGGAGTGTTTGTTGTCTCTTTATATCTAATATTTCTAACAAAGCAATACTTTTATTTTTCATATGTATAAAAATAACCTATTTTATTCATTATCGGTTAATGCAAATAATTCTTTGGAATTAATAATTTTATTAATCACAATTTATTTGGATATTACGCTGTTGTGAGTCAAGCAAGTACAATTTCAAAATAAGAAACATACGTGAACATAATAAAAACGTAGATATCTAATTTAGTGCACACGAAACGTGTCAGGAATATCCTTCATCACGTACGCCCATAGTCAACAAGATTGTAAAGAATATTAAATAGACAAAGGTTGCATATGTCTAAGGTTAGTAAAAGTTATATGGCTTAGTCTGTATACCGTTGTACTTACAAAGGTTTATCAGAAATAAATATATATAGTACATGGAGAGAGTGTGTTGTCATTGCTAGGCGAACAATGCGCTTAGCAAAACTGGTAACAAATAATTTTCCAAAAAATAGTTACAGTTGATTTAATTACAATTATTTGTTAAAAGTAAGATCATTGATACAACTACGGCAAATGAAATAACCTTATCACGGAAGGAAAACCAATTCTAAAACAAATAGATACATGTTTATTAAAATGGTAATCCCTTATGTATAATATCAACAACTAACACATAGATTCCTTATCTGCATGGTAATACAAATATATGTATATTATCAGTCTGGATGGACCACAGCGGTGTTAAACTAGTTTTATTGGCCCAAATCTCCCATCTTTGAGAAATGATGCGGTTCTAGAGATGTATTCCACGTGTGAATAAAATGCCAACTGTCGTATATAACTATAAGAAGAGTTTGAAGATACCAAAGGGGTATTCACTGGTATTGAATCAGAATCCGTATATCGAAGAAGAACGGACAACGCAATTGCCAAAAGAAAAAGTATAAAAGGACAAACAACGATCTACAAAGCATACACATAAAACTAAAGATCGAGTAACACGAACCCTACGAAAAACCGGGGGTGAACTCAGGTGCTCCGGAAGGGCAAGCAGTTCCTGTCCCACTAGTGGCACCCGTCGTGTTAATCTAGTTACACACCCGGTGATAAGTCATGAATGAGGAAAGGACCGGGAACATATACATACAAGTCACGCATAAAGTTGTATATTAGGGAGTGTAAGAGTTCTGTAAGTTACTGATAATAGTACATAGTATATAGTACATCCCTATTATATATATATCTATATATAGAAACATACAGATACTACTATATTTGACCTGGAGTGTCGCGGTATCTACGTACTGGGACCTACATAGAAAGCCACACCTGCAACTGAATATGTCAAGATGTATTATTATCTTATACCGGGTATATCACAAAACATGGATAATTTATACGGGTAATAAATAATTTACCAATCCATATAAATAACAAAAAATATGCATTGTGTATTACTTACAAGTATCATTGACTTTCTTAATTGGGTCAACTAGTTATTGTGTTGATGAACTTAATACCACACTAAACATAAACTATAGAATATCAAAGGAACGACTGCTGCACTATCAAATTATTGGGTTACAAAGTCAGTGTGTCATGTAGTTATTGTATCTGTCTGAAACTCCTTTGATTGTGTATAAAATTAATGAATTACGTAAATATCTGAAGTCACCGACTGATTAATTACACGATGACCCACTGTCTATGTCAAATGATACATATATTCGCAATGATTAATTGTTACTTTTGAAAGTGATCCGAGTGAATAATACATTCGATACTGAAACGGACATCGTAATATTGAAATGGAGATATAAACTAAATAATTATAAGTGGGACATTTAGGACAACATATAATACATACATTTTTTGTTTATATGTTTTTTGCGTATTTTTTGTTGAGTTTATGGATAAGTGCTCTGTTAATTAAGCATATTTAGTCTGTGTGGCAGCTGCATATCTAGCCATAAAAAGGTGTGATAATATGTTTTATCGGTAATTTGTGTAGTTTTATTAGAATAAATTTTATTAGAATAAATTAGATTATACCCCGTGATAAAGTCAGTCCCCAAAACAAAATGACTATAGTCTGTATTTATCATGTCAGCTGCTCGTTGATAGATTAATTGCGCACAACGCGTTTCTGGAATAACCTTCGTCAGGTACGCTCTAAATCGAAAGATTGGAAAGCCAAATAATTTAAAGTTTTGGGAATAATAAAACCAAAGGACCTAAATAGGATAGACAAAATCGGCTCAGGTCACATATACCTGAGGCAGGAGAACCTTATTTTTTTTTTATTAATAATTACATTATTTAGGAACTGTAAATTTCAGTAATAAATATTTATAATAAACCATGTCAGTGCCGAAAAACGCGAGTGGTTCGTGTTTTTATATGCTTATAATGTTGACCATTTACAGTCGCTATTTAACTTCTTATGTTCAATGTCTTATCATGATTTTTCAGCATAAAAGTTACCCAGTAAGATAAAACTACACTGAACAATATTGATTTTTAAGAATACAACCATAATTTTGTTTTGCTTGGCCTACAATATATTATTAACATATATAGAAAAACACTTTTCAATCAAATATAAAACGGGCAATTTGATATAACAGAAGAAAACTCGTGTGAAATTTGATCTTAAGATGCATGGATTGGTTGTTCATATTGATTTCAAATAAAACTAAATAAAATTCCTGTTACTTCTGATAGTCTTTATAACCATCTTTATAACCATCCAGATTAAACGGTAAGCAATATATATATATATTTGGCATGGTTTTATGTTTTTTTTCCCATTGGGGGACTACTCTGACATATTTAAATTGATAATCAACTTGGTGTGGTCATAGTTAGGTGTAACGTTTTAGAAACTATATACCTTAATGGTCGTTATTTAATTTAATGCAACCACACGGGAACCCCGGGGTATAGAAATGGGACCGAGAGCTTCTTCGGCTTGAAGGGGAGTCCGTCGGTTGTGCGGGATGTAAAAATTCACAACCAACCCGTCCTGCGGATGAGACGTAAATAAAACCTAGGTCCCGTGTTGAGAGATTGCCACCCTCTCCGCACGTTAAAGAACCCAGTGTAACAGCTCATTATGAGCAATATGCTCATGATGAGTGGTCCATAAGAGACCCGTTGCACTGGCAAAATTATCCGCCCCTACCCATCATCTTTCCTTGTTTCGAGTCCCGTGGCGTTTAAATTTTTAAATGTTCTCGTCCTGAATATAGCTGAAAAATTGCTCGCTGGACCTTAAACAACAATCAATCAATCAATCAATCAATCAATCAATTAATTTAATGACATAGTAGAATTGAACTGCCTATCCATTTTTCAGCACTGAATATGAAATTATCAAGTTTTTTTGCCCCCAGACAATAGATGACTTTATACTTCTAAATGTATGTATTGTCCACAAGGAGGAAGGGGAGTTTGTCGTACTCATATTAACGTAGGTTCCCTTTTCTAACATATATCATATGGTAGCTGAATAAGTATATTCGTCTTGCAGCTAGATTATATTTTTACGTATTGTAGATTTACTTACAAGTTGTAGTATCTTAGCAATTTATCACAAGCGAATTTGCATAAGGAATCAAGAAGCCTGTAGTATAATATAGATTAATGTATTCATTTTTTTAGGTCGTTTTTACGACTTCTCGTACCGGGTCTGAAATTTATATGAAAAAAACATTTTTCTATGTTTTTCTCGCTTCCTCTGTTATATTTGACGCTCGCAACGATTAAAACGAGTGAATTTTCAACACTTGGTCGATGTATTCTAAAACGTGTCCGATTCCGGTACAAAAATGTATGTGACAAATCATTTGAAAAGACGCCATTATCGAGTCTGCTCTCCGACTGTTAGAACACTGAAATTACGAAATATTTAAGAAGAGTAAAAAAAAGAATGAAATTTTAGGAACATTGTGCTTTATAATGGATTTAATCATTTATCCAAATCATTTCCAGTTCATATTTATAACTTTAATAACTATATACAGTACTAGATATAATTATAGGTTTTTTTTTGCATATATAGTCTATACAATAAGTGTAGGTATGGGTATTATTAGATGGACATATGTCACTTTATATGATTTGACAATAATTATAAAACCAGATATGTTATTATCTTTTGATATGGTTAGAACTGTCAATATGTTTAGACGTCTTTTTGTACAAAATAAAATATAATTAAAAAAAATCGAGATAGGGCATTATAAACATTTATGTCATACATCAACATTTAGGTGTCAATCTTTGTAGACAAAAATACATTCTTTCATATATTTTTTTTTAATATCGGCATGTATATCACCATTGTAGTCACTACTCCAAAACCGTACATGATGATATTGAATCAAATCTTGGTCCTAATATATCTTAAGCTTCCTACCACATCATTGTCTGGATTACAGAGATCTGATATCATAGAGGAACTTTTTCTAAGCCATATTCACCCCCGGTTGTTGTGTGATTCGTGTTGCTCAATCTTTAGTTATGTGTGTAGTGTTTGGTAGATCCTTGTTTCTTCTTTTGTACTTTGTTGTTTTGGCCATTGTATTATCCGTCCTTCGGTTCTGATTACCCGTTTGTTCTATGATGGTCGATAGAATCGGACTACTTTAATAGGGAAATTTCAAATAACAGGTTAAATAATTTAAACTCGAAAACTCGAGATATATTTATTTGACAAAATCAAAGGTCAAGGTTATTCAAAATAAATTGTATCAACAACACTTAACATATGTAAGTCAGAATGATCTTAAATATTTATCAAGACTTCTTCATCGATTGTTACCAATTGAAAATTTGAAATGTCAAGGTCACATGGTCATTTCGTACATGGCATTGTATTCACGATTGTAATATATTTATACATGATATTGAAACAAAACTTTTTCAAAACAATAAAACTTTGTTCTATTTTTGAACTATCAGATTTGACGACTCTTTATATGAGTTGTCTACCCTTAAATACTTTAAGAACCACACCATTATTACTACTCATGAAATATGCGATACATTGACATTTGATCTCACCCTATAATTGTACCACACAGCGGAGAAAACTATGTCATATTGCTACAACCTGATGTTTCCCGGGGATTAATTTTATGTGACATTTAGCATGTGTTATGAAACAATAAGACACTGCTTAAACTTTAAAGACTACATATACTATCACAGAACTGTAGATAATGTAGAAACGGACACTATCATAGTAGACCCCCCAACCTTCATATGGGACTCACTGAGCTTCTGTAGTTGTAGTATTTCAGCTATGTTTATGACGTGAACAAATTTACAAACAGGTAAAATTGTCAAACGGTGACAATATGATGTGATTATGGAAATATGCTTTGATTTCCACAATGGTAATGTGATAATTTTTGCAAAGTATTGCTTGGCAACAGGCTACTGACGACAACTCATGAAAGAGTGTTATTAATTTGGAACGTTGAAAGTGGTGTTTTGGGTGCAAAGAGCATAGTGTTATCAAAACACATGGCACTCCACGTTTAAGTCAGTCCTTTGAAGAAGTTGTGCATCATAACCAGCATGGTAGCATACACCGCTTTAGGAAGGATTGTACATCACAACAGAGATATAATGCCCTATATCTATACGGTAAAGCCCATCTAAGTATATAAATTCACCATTGATACCTCGTATGTATTATTTGATGATTTTAAAAAAAGTTTAACATTTCATTCTGTGAATGTATTAAGGAAAAGAACAATTTTTTTACTATATTTAAAATGAACGATGTGGATAATAACTGATAAATAAATATCAAAATAAAAACTCGTCTTAACTTACAATAGTATTTTTGTGACTGTGATGTATTAAAGACAATCATTGGTTTTTCTATAAACCTTAATTCAAATTTGAAAAGCCACAGGTCGATATGTACAGCTTATTTATTTATTTATTTATTTATTTATTTATTTATTTATTTATTTATTTATTTATTTATTTGTATGTATGTTCACATCAAGAAAGGCATGTCTTTGTTGAGTAAATTTCAAACTTTCGTCCATATGTACAGATATAGAGCCTTATTTCTCGTCCATATGCACAGATATAGAGCCTTATTTCTCGTCCATATATACAGATATAGAGCCTTATTTCTCTGGCGGTGTATCGATTTTGCCTCTTTCTATGATTTTTCTATTGAATTTTGGATCTGTTCCGACAGTGTGGTATTTCTTGTTTGATTTTGGATCCGACAGTGTGGTATTTCTTGTTTGATTTTGGATCTGTTCCGACAGTGTGGTATTTCTTGTTTGATTTTGGATCTGTTCCGACAGTGTGGTATTTCTTGTTTGATTTTGGATCTGTTCCGACAGTGTGGTATTTCTTGTTTGATTTTGGATCTGTTCCGACAGTGTGGTATTTCTTGTTTGATTTTGGATCTGTTCCGACAGTGTGGTATTTCTTGTTTGATTTTGGATCTGTTCCGACAGTGTGGTATTTCTTGTTTGATTTTGGATCTGTTCCGACAGTGTGGTATTTCTTGTTTGATTTTGGATCTGTTCCGACAGTGTGGTATTTCTTGTTTGATTTTGGATCTGTTCCGACAGTGTGGTATTTCTTGTTTGATTTTGGATCTGTTCCGACAGTGTGGTATTTCTTGTTTGATTTTGGATCTGTTCCGACAGTGTGGTATTTCTTGTTTGATTTTGGATCTGTTCCGACAGTGTGGTATTTCTTGTTTGATTTTGGATCTGTTCCGACAGTGTGGTATTTCTTGTTTGATTTTGGATCTGTTCCGACAGTGTGGTATTTCTTGTTTGATTTTGGATCTGTTCCGACAGTGTGGTATTTCTTGTTTGATTTTGGATCTGTTCCGACAGTGTGGTATTTCTTGTTTGATTTTGGATCTGTTCCGACAGTGTGGTATTTCTTGTTTGATTTTGGATCTGTTCCGACAGTGTGGTATTTCTTGTTTGATTTTGGATCTGTTCCGACAGTGTGGTATTTCTTGTTTGATGTTGGAACTGTTCCGACAGTGTGGTATTTCTTGTTTGATTTTGGATCTGTTCCGACAGTGTGGTATTTCTTGTTTGATTTTGGATCTGTTCCGACAGTGTGGTATTTCTTGTTTGATGTTGGAACTGTTCCGACAGTGTGGTATTTTTTGTTTGATGTTGGAACTGTTCCGACAGTGTGGTATTTCTTGTTTGATGTTGGAACTGTTTCGACAGTGTGGTATTTCTTGTTTGATGTTGGATCTGTTTCGACAGTATGGTATTTTGTGTTTGTTATTATATTGGTTCATTCTTACACGGATATTGTATCATATTATTATACATGTGTGATGTTAATTTGTAATTTGTCAGATGGAGCAACACTGACGAGATTTGACTACATAGAAGATATTATATTTATCGTTATTAATAACTACATTATGTTATATAATAAATTCCAAAAAGCCTTTTGATAAAAGTAGGTAAAACATTGTGACATTTACAAGTATATGCAGTAGAAAATGTGCATCCACCATAACTTATAAGTGATAAAACAAATTATCGTATTTCATCTTATTTCCTATATTATTTAATGTGTTCCTCGAGTATAATGTGTAACCTATTATTTATGTTATTATTACCACGCTTCATAGATTACAGTGTTATCTAATTCTGTATTTGCAGGCTGTGAATAATGACAGATGACTGCTCTAGCCAACCATCCGTAAATATTCTGATGTTAGCCAAGTGTGACTATAATGCTCAATTTACCCGATCGAAATGATTGAATTACCGGTATTACAGTTTTCAGATCATCATGACATCGGACACCATGACATCGGTCAACATGACATCGGACAACATTACCATCGTAAAACAAGGAACATTATTATTTATTATTTTACTACTAACAGTATTTTGTACGGGCCAGTATGTCAGATGCGGCGGTCGTTTAACACAGAAACAAGGAGTTATTCAATCACCAAATTTTCCGGGGCCTTTCATGACCCCTGTTTTCTGTGAATGGGTTATACAAGCGCCACCACGACTTAAAATCGTTCTTTATCTGACTCAATACTACTTGAAAGGATTTTTTCATGTCTACGAATTTGACCATTATACGAATAAAGATGAGTATATAGGCGAGCGTAAGCTTGCCACTGTTAATTGTGAAGATGAAGTATGGTCAATTGTTGCACATAAACCGTTTATGGTGTTACGTTTTGCTGTTCAAGAAATGGGAAACATTCATCTGAGGGTATTAGATCATTTAATAGATGTTTATGGATTTAACATTACATACGAGATGGTCAATAAACTAGAAATGGATTCCAAATGGACATGTTCAGCTTTCGATTGTTCCTACCTCGGCAATTGTCTTGCAAGTAGTGATTTCTCTGAATACACATGTAATTGCTTTCCGGAATTTTTTGGACATGCCTGTCAGTATGGACCACATTGCAATCCGAGGATAGACAAAAATATGTGTCAAAATAACGGGAGTTGTAGGTAAGTAATAATTTTGAATTTCAATTATTTATGTTTTTGAATTAATGTCTATTTCATTACCATATAAGCATGTCAGTCAAGTATTTATTGACTATATATAGGAAAGTTGTATAATATAAACGTCTTTAGGAGCAACAGAACCAAAGGAAGTAAACAGGATAGCAAACATCGGCTGAGGTCAGCTATGTACGAGGGAGGAGAGTCTTAGTTTTAATAATAATTACATTATTGAGGAACTGTTGATTTCAATAAATATATCTAATAAACCATGTCAGTGGAAGTAACCAAGGCCACTGTAATCTTGATGCACATCAATGGTATACATAGCAGGGACGGATCCAGGATTTCAAGTTAGGGGGGGGGGGGGGGGGTGCGCTTAAAAAAATGGCGCCGAGCGGAGGGCGGCGCGAAATTTTTGGGGTATTTCGTATGAAAAATCACGATTTTACGCCAACAAATCATATTTTTTCCAATTGTGGAGGGAGGCGCGAACATTTTTGGGGTATTTCGTGTGAAAAATCACAATTTTACGGCAACAAATCATATTTTTTTCAATTTTAGGGGGGGGGGGGGGGCGCCGGGTGCGCCCCCTCCCTGGATCCGCCCCTGCATAGTACCCTAAAATAGGAAGATTATTATAAATACTAATTACTCAGTACAAAAACTCACAAACAGATGGGACAACACCACACTTAAATAAATATACAAGGAGTGAGACCTTGGGGACATTGCTAACCCGGGCGAATACGGTAACAATAGCAAAACATATAACTCACAAGTCCTTGGATATAATTAACAATAGGGAATATTTTTAAAAGCAGAAATGCAGACTTCAGAATGTTTTTTCAGGATGACAAAATGTACAACCAACGAACGTCGTGTGAGTTCCGTGTTGATGTAATGACAAACCAGTCTTATGAAGCTATTTGTGTAGCGGTTCAATACGAGGGTGATTCATTGGTCTGTTACAATATAACATAAACAAAGTTAATAAAAAAAAGTAAAGGTACAATATAACATTGTTCGACTCTATCCATTGAACTCTCTAATTAAATATCTACCTTTTTTATTTTTTAGCTCACCTGGCCATATGCCATGTGAGCTTTTGTCATGGGTAAGCGTCCGTCGTCTTTCGTCCGTCCGTCCGTCCGTCCGTCCGTTAGCTTTTCACATTTAAATCTTCTTCTCTGAAACCGCTGAACAGATTTCAACCAAACTTGCCAGAAATGTTCACTGGATGGTCCTCTACCAGATTTGTGTTTTTGGTGCTGATTTGAAATCCAACATGGCTGCCAGGGTCCATAATGTATTCTCATTGGCTGAAATTTTAAAAATCTTCTTGTCAGAAACCACTAAGTCAATTGAATTGTGACTTTGCAGGAATGATCATTGGGTGGTCCTGTACTAAAATTGTGAATCGCTTGCCGATCGGAAATTCAAGATGGCCGCCATGACTCGACTTAGTTTAACATTGGACCCTATGGGAATTTCACATTTTCATCTTTTTTTCTGAAACCACAAAAAGATTTGAACCAAACTTGGCAGAAATGTTCATTGGATGGTCATATACAAGATTTGTGTTTTTGGTGCTGATCGGAAATCCAACATGGCTGCCAGGGCCCATAATGTGTTCTGATTGGTCGAAATTTTAAAAATCTTCTTGTTAGAAACCACTAAGCCAATTGAATTGTGACTTTGCAGGAATGATCATTGGGTGGTCCTGTACTAAACTTGTGAATCGTTTGCCGATCGGAAATTCAAGATGGCCGCCATGACTTTACTTAGTTTAACATAGGACCCTATGGGAATTTCACATTTTCATCTTTTTTTCTGAAACCACATAACAGATTTGAATCAAACTTGGCAGAAATGTTCATTGGATGGTCATATACAAGATTTGTGTTTTTGGCGCTGATCGGAAATCCAACATGGCTGCCAGGGCCCATAATGTGTTCTGAGTGGTCGAAATTTTAAAAATCTTCTTGTTAGAAACCACTAAGCCAATTGAATTGTGACTTTGCAGGAATGATCATTGGGTGGTCCTGTACTAAAATTGTGAATCGTTTGCCAATCGGAAATTCAAGATGGCCGCCATGACTCGACTTAGTTTAACATTGGACCCTATGGGAATTTCACATTTTCATCTTTTTTTCTGAAACCACAAAAAGATTTGAACCAAACTTGGCAGAAATGTTCATTGGATGGTCATATACAAGATTTGTGTTTTTGGTGCTGATCGGAAATCCAACATGGCTGCCAGGGCCCATAATGTGTTCTGATTGGTCGAAATTTTAAAAACCTTCTTGTTAGAAACCACTAAGCCAATTGAATTGTGGCTTTGCAGGAATGATCATTGGGTGGTCCTGTACTAAATTTGTGAATCGTTTGCTGATCGGAAATTCAAGATGGCCACCATGACTCGACTTAATTTTAACATTGGACCCTATGGAAAAAATGTTTAAAGGTCTTCTCCTCTGAAACCAGTAAGTCAGTTTAAAGCAAACATGGCATGAATGCTCCTTAGGTGGTCAACTTTCAAAATTATGTCCTGTGACCCCGACCTCCATCCAAGATGGCCGCCATCAGCAAACATATTTTTAACATAGGACCCTATGGGGAAAATGTTTAAATTTGTTTTTCTCTGAAATCAGTAAGCCAATATGGCATGAATGGTCCTTAAATGGTCAACTTTCAAAATTATATCCAGTGACCCAAAACTCCATCCAAGATGGCCACCATCAGTGGACATAGTTTTAACATAGGACCCTATGGGAAATATGTTTAAAAATCTTCTTCTCTGAAACCAGTAAGCCAATTTAAAGCAAACATGGCATGGATGATCCTTAAGTGGTCAATTTTCAAAATTGTGTCCAGTGACCCTGACCTCCATCCAAGATGGCCGCCTTCAGTGGACATACTGTAGTTTTAACATAGGACCCTATGGGAAAAAATGTTTTAAAATCTTCTCCTCTGAAACCAGTAAGCCAATATAGCAAACATGTCATCGATGGTCCTTAGGTGGTCAACTTCCAAAATTGTGTTCAGTGATCCCGATCTCGGTTCAAAATGGCCGCCGTCAGCAGACATAGTTTTAACATAGGACCCTATGGGAAAATTGTTTAAAAGTCTTCTCTTCTGAAACCAGTCAGCCAATTTAAAGCAAACATGGCATGGATGGTCCTTGGGTAGTATACTTTCAAAATTGTGTCCGGTGACCACGACCTCCATCCAAGATGGCTGCCATGAGCAGACATAGTTTTAACGTAGAACCCTATGGCAGTATGGGATTTGAATAGTAACTTAGATGTATTCGGCATGCAGACATTCTTAAGAGGACTTATTTATGTCAGGTGAGCGATACAGGCTCACCCGAGCCTCTAGTTTATTTTTTTTTATAATTATCTACATAATTATGATGAATAAAGTTTATATTTTTTGCTTGAGCGTACCTGATTAAGGTTATTCCAGAAACGCGTCGTGCGCACTAAATTTAATATCTACGTTTTTGTTTAATTGTAAACTAAAGTTTCTAAAATACTGCTTGCAAGCAACCAATACACATATCGTACTTCGTGTCTGATTGATAACTACAGCGCTTTAGATAAATTAAATATGGGAAGGTTTTAATTATTTAAAGTTTTTACTATCATTGGTCAAGTTGGTGAGGTTTTGTATAATGCACGTGCCGATCTGATGTTTTCCTTTATGATCAAGTACAGACATATATATATATACACGTACTACATTTTTCAGAGACAGCTTTAGCTATTAGTTTATATTCATGGACATCTATATTTTGTAATAATATTTTGAATACTAATGTATTCGTTAAGATAGATCGTTCCCTGCAAAAAAAAAATATTTGAAAAATTCAGTTGATTATTTTAACGCTTAAAAGAGAGAATTGTGCGATTTGTGTGAGAGCAGCAGGTGTGCCGAAGTTTATTCGACATGCTGTAATAAATTATTATTATATATTTATTATTTATCTTTCAATTTTTGAACGCAGCGAATTAGTAAGAAATACTTAAGTTTCCGGATTTATCGCCCATGGTTTATAAGCTTTGTATTCATCCCAGTATCAATTAGGATTACAATAAGAACATATAAGTTACTATTATGGAACACTTGTTCCTATGTTAGGTTATTCTGACTGCAGATATTGTCAATTGACTCATAACCTCTCTAAGGACAGTACAATTAGGTATTAATATGTATTCATTAGACCATGGACATTCAAATTTACTTAATTGTATTAAAATGTAAATTACATTACTATCAACCTGTTACAAAAAAAAATGAAGGGCATGAACAATTTATTAACGTGTTATATGTTTATGTACATTGACATGAATATACTGTAGGCAACAAGCTACTTATAAAACATAAGGTTTGAATCTGAACTTTATGATAGATTAAGGAAAACAATTACGTGAAACGCATTTTCAATTGAAATGAAAAACTAAAACAAAAAAAAAAAAAAAATGTTGTAAGATTTCCTTAATCTGGTTATACAAATACTGTTTGGGGAATAAACTGTACAAACATTGCTTATATAATATTTTTGAAGTAGTTTTAAATTGAAAAACAAAACAAAATACCACGTTGTCGGAACAATGCCAAAATAAAATATCAAAATCGATACCCCTAACACATAAATACGTGACCGATCACTTTCTAGGCTTGGTACAGGCACTTCAATACAAAGTGGCGGGGCTAAGCTAGTTTTATGGAGCGAAACCTTCCAACTGAGAGAAATGATGCGATTATGCCAGTGCTTTCAACACGTAAAATGTCAACCCTCACATATCACAGGGGAGGGGAAGGGGGGGTTTGGGGGACAGCGTTATTATAAAGAGCGCTATAATAATCTTGATACTTATGCATAGCATATTATTATTATTATTATTGTTGTTATTAACCACCATCTAAATACTAGATTGCACACAAGGCCATAAGAAGTATATATTTATATACTGGTAGTGGAGATATACTGTGTCATGTTTATTGTCCCAGATATATGAACCTATTCCCGAAATAAAGCACAGAGGAATGGTTCAGGTAGAGGAGACATTAAAATTGCTATTTTCAGCATTTTCGGACTATCTTTCCAGACTATACTCTGTTTTATTATACTAGCGGAGGTCTCCTTTAGAGAAGTTGCATCCAAAAGCGGAGAAGCTAAGTCCTGTTTCTGTATAACAAAGGGTTGCAATGCTGATCCGAAAAACGTAAACAAAAATGAACGTTTTGCGTCCATTTTCCTTAAAAACTAAACCAATATGTCACATTTATTAATTTTATTTCCGTGCATCTGAACTTTAAAAATAATTAACTTTTTCAGATACTTATATGGTGATTATGTTAACATTTGTCAGTGCGTGCCCGGATATTATGGATCTATGTGTGAACAAAAGATAAATGGATTACACCCAAGTGGTAAGTCTTCATTTCAGTTTATTAGTCTGAAGTAAATATGAATTGTCTACCTGTTGTCGGGATATTCCCTTGATTACTACAAAATTGATACTTGAATACATAATGATATCGTTTGGTAATATTTTTTTTGCACAAATGCAGATGCTATCTAACACTGATAGAAAGTACAACGTAATGATAGCACGAGTTTGAAAAATTAAACACATTTTCCCTATGTATCGAAGGGGTTAAAGAAAATGACAAAGATTTTAAAATGTTATGAATGTAATTGTGTTGATCTATTGTACACTATGAAAGCTATAACATGCATCATTTTACAAAGAGATGAGGTTTCAACTCATGAAACTAATCAATCCCCGCCACTTTTTATTGAAATGCCGGTACCAAGCCAGGAAAGTGGGGGTCATGTATTTGTGTTAGTGGTATCGACTATTTCTACGATTTATCTATTGAATTTGGTAGTTGTTCCGACAGTGTGGTAGTTTTTGTTTTGTATTTTCATGATGCTAATAATGACATTGACAGGCTTGACTTAGCAGCTGATTTTAGCTTACCTCATCCAAAGGGTGATGCGAGAGCTTTTGCCATCACTTGCCATCCGTCTTCATCTGTCGTATACATTTAAAAAAAAATCCTGAAACCCTTCAACTGAAGATACACAATTTTATATAAGTGATCATTGTACTGTCCTTTTCTAAATTATGATTTCATTTGAAGATCAAGAATCTTGGATAACACTCTTTGCTATATATTATATGATTAAATGTTTGATTCTATATCAAAAGTCTTAAACAAATTGTTTTTTGGGATCGCATATTTGATTTTCATAAATGGTCCTATTTCTAATGAAATGTCTGTTCCAAGGCAGGAAATTGAGTGTTCATATATATATATATATATATATAATGTTAGCACAACGATATCATAAAAAGATGTTAAAATGTAACAAAAATAACTATAAGTCTACAAAATTAGATTACAGACGCTGATGAAGCTTGTCGGTCAAGCGAAATATCCGTCGATTTAATTATAATTATAGTCTTTTTGTAGACTTATAGTTATTTTTGTTACATTTTAACGATACCGTTGTGCTAACGTTTTAGACGTTTATTTATCATTTTTGTTTGTTTGCACAGTATCGTTAACACTTGTTTCCGATCCGACATGTCGTAGGTTCATACGTTGGCTTCTTTTTCAGACGTTTATATATATACGTCTGAAAATTAAACCAAACAGTGTTAGAATTAGATTTTAGAGCTGTCAAATTTTTGTTCTTCCCTCGACGGGATTTGAACCCACACCATTGATACACTGCAGCACCATTCGCTTAGCCTTACGTCCAGCGCCCTAGACCACTCGATCACATCCACTCCCTTAAAAAGGAACTTCAATAATCGTAGTGTTACCTTTTCTCGTAAGGCAAATCTAGGGATAGGCGTAAGACATGTGTATAAGCGTGTGTAGATGGTACATATATACTTAATATTATAATTTGAAAGCAATCTAACTCAGCAATTTTTTATATATTGTATAGGATAATGAAGAATTCATTATACAGTCACAGGAAATAAAGTATATATATATATATATATATATGTATTAGGGGTGTCGAATTTGCCTATATTTTTACGAGTTTTTCATTAGGTTTTGGAAATGCTCCGACATTTTTTTTTTTTTTTTTTATATTTATTATTAATGAACCGTATACAATTATTGGTTGATTTATTGTTCATTCAATGAAAGGTGATATTCAGGTGAGCCACAAAGGCTCCTGTGACCTCTTGTTTAAAGATAAAACAGTAAAATTTCATCCAATAAAAATAAAAGCTACCAAATTTATATTTTCCTAAAGAAAACAGTAGGATATATCCATACATTCCAAATCAAATATAGGTAACTCTTTCTCTGTTGTTACACTGTTGAACAGGTACGAACTGATTTATATAAATTTGTGTCGAATTTTTCGTATTAATGTTAGCAATTGAACAAACATTACTTTCTCCAGTGTTTTGAACATATGTCTTACACTGAACAAAAAATGACAGTTGATGTTAAACAGTGTGACGTTGTTAAATTAATGTCAATATGACAATTTTCATTGATTCTTTCAAATCGAGTCAAATGTTTGTAAACATTTATGAAAAGAAAGTTTAAACAGCGATGGTCTTTTTTTTTTTTTAGTTTAAACATATTTTTATTTGCTAAATATAACAAATAGGGATCGGACACAAGTTTTTCCAACTTGTGAAGTCTTCTCCCGAATACAATAATTTACAATATGGGTTAGCATGCGCAATGAAATGATATAATATGTATATAATAGCATAGAGTTAAATATACAAAGAATGATTATATACAAAAACATAGGTTTAGACAATATACGAAAATAAAAAGAAAAAAGAAAAGAGAATAAATACTTTTGGAGATGTGTGTTGGTTCTTTAGATCATTTAGACAATTGTAAATTTTTTGGAGTCTTTCATATATTTAAACGCATGTTTAAAAATAGTTATATTTTCTTGATATGTTAGGAGATCACTTCCTTTTGTCAGTAGATTTACATCAATATTAATGTTAGAAGGTACCCAATTAAGACTATTAAATAATATTTCTCTATTATCTGTATATTTATCACAATCAAAAAAGAAATGGTGAGAATTTTCACATGGTGCGCCACAGTTACATGAAGCATTTGATAACATTTTTACTTTACATAAATCGTAATTCAAGAAGGATGCATTGCAGCGAAGCTGTGTTAGAATCATATTTAGTTGTCTAGGACCAAAAGAATAGTGTCTCGGAATTGGCATTGAGATTGAACTGCCTTTTTAAATTTAGATAGTGTGTCAAGATTACGCACTGAAAGATTAAGGTTATTCCATTCCCTTACTGTAGCTGAGACGAAAGAATCTCTAGTTAAAGATAGTCTACAGAATGGAACAATAATATCGTTGCCATTTCGAAGGGGATACATAGTCGTACTTTGGATTGTTGGGGGGATAAGATCGAGTAAATAAGGGGATGTGCTACCGTTTTGGATATTATATAATAATTGGAGCTTTCTCCTAGTTCTTCTTTCTTCCAATCTCTCACAGCCAGTTTCTCTCTATATATATTCTGTGTTGGTAAAGATTGGAAGTCCGGTGATAATTCTAGCTGCCTCCAACTGTAACCTCTCCAATTTCCACGAATTAGAGACACCACAGTTGTCCCAGACCTCACATGCATACTCAAATATTGGTTGAATGTAAATTAAGTATAATTTCTCTAAATTTTGTCTATTTAATTTATATTTCAATTTACGCAAAACATATATGTGTTTAGAGACACTTTTATTAAATTGTCTATATGTTTATTCCATTTTGCTTCCTCGCTAAATGTTATCCCCAAATGTTTATGGTCTGATGTAAGTGGAATTAATTTTCCATCAAAATGAAAATAAAAATTTGTTGAGTTTTCTACATTTTTAAAAAGCAGGATTTCAGTTTTGTCTGGGTTGAAAGACATCAACCATCTCTTTGACTAGTCACCAAGTTCATGTAGATCATGATTTATGACATATTTTATTTGATGGCGATGATCAACAAACAATTCCACCAATATCAACAAAACGTACAACTATACATGTTACCACTCACGTCTAACTATACATGTTACCACTGACGTTTAACTATACATGTTACCACTGACGTCTAACTATACATGTTACCACTGACGTCTAACTATACATGTTACCACTCACGTCTAACTATACATGTTATCACTGACGTCTAACTATACATGTTACCACTGACGTCTAACTATACATGTTACCACTGACGTCTAACTATACATGTTACCACTGACGTCTAACTATACATGTTACCACTGACGTCTAACTATACATGTTACCACTGACGTCTAACTATACATGTTACCACTCACGTCTAACTATACATGTTACCACTGACGTTTAACTATACATGTTGCCACTCACGTCTAACTATACATGTTGCCACTGACGTCTAACTATACATGTTACCACTGACGTCTAACTATACATGTTACCACTGACATCTAACTATACATGTTACCACTGACGTCTAACTATACATGTTACCACTGACGTCTAACTATACATGTTACCACTCACGTCTAACTATACATGTTACCACTGACGTTTAACTATACATGTTACCACTCACGTCTAACTATACATGTTGCCACTCACGTCTAACTATACATGTTACCACTGACGTCTAACTATACATGTTACCACTGACGTCTAACTATACATGTTACCACTGACGTCTAACTATACATGTTACCACTGACGTCTAATTATACATGTTACCACTGACGTCTAACTATACATGTTACCACTGACGTCTAACTATACATGTTACCACTGACGTCTAACTATACATGTTACCACTGACGTCTAACTATACATGTTATCACTCACGTCTAACTATACATGTTACCACTCACGTCTAACTATACATGTTACCACTCACGTCTAACTATACATGTTACCCACGTCTAACTATACATGTTACCACTCACGTCTAAATATACATGTTACCACTGACGTCTAACTATACATGTTACCACTGACGTCTAACTATACATGTTACCACTCACGTCTAACTATACATGTTACCACTCACGTCTAACTATACATGTTACCACTCACGTCTAATCATAGAACACACTAAAGACTACGATATATGGCGATTAAATCCAGGTCCTGGCTTGAAACAGCCACACAACAGGTTAATTCTTATATTGTTAAACGTTACATTGTGAAATCTATTAAAGATCATGAACGTATTGGTTGATAAAACTGTATTGTATCAATACGTTAATCGTTTAGTATTTTTGTACATTTTATATCCCGTTTGAAAACAATATCATATTGAACAATTATTAAAGCGTCAATACAAATATTTATTAGCAAAACAAAAGTGGATTGATAATAGGTCAAATGAGTCATTTTGGTGGCAAAATGTTTTGTTTTTATACTATTAATCATCTATTTTGAAACACATGGACAAATGATATGACTTAATTTAATTTAGCTTTAATGTGAACGACGTAAAAAAAGACAATTGTGTAATAACATTTAATAAGGGAAGATGAAATATGAGGAATCGACACCAAGATGAAGATTAAAAACAACATCTGTAGCCTCGATCGAACGAGATGAAATATATTCTGTTTTAAAATATGACAACAAATTGAAAATTCATCAACATAGATTTTTTTAATCGTTTTTTGTTTTTGTTTTCTTTTCCTGAAAACTACAAAAAATCATCTGCCTTAAGCAAGGATCAAGTGACCACATACTGCCCACATACTGACGGTTGTGATGAAAATTGAGATTTTGTTCATTTAGTAATATAACTAATTTTGAACATCTTCATTTTTAATGAAAGATATTTTAGCAGTATTTCGATATAAATTTTTATGAGCTGAGAAACTGAAAATCAAGGAAAATGTTTATATATGACTAAACAGATTACAGTAGATTGTTCCCATGACGATATTCATAATAATTTGAACCGATGTACATGTGACTACTGCCTTGGAAAAGAACACACACTCAACCGACTTATTGCGTGACGAATAAGGGTAATAACAAAATTACCGAACTCCGAACAATCTTCCAAAGGGAAAGTCAAAGAGCAAATGCAATGTGACTTCTCACGTGTATAACCCAACATGCTACATTTGCCGATAGAAACTTTTATATGTCCAATTATAAAGTTGCAAAATGGTAAATCATCTGTTTGACTATATTAACACTGACGTCACTATGTACATGATAGATTAATCACCTATAATATGGAATAAGATATTAGTTTCACATTATGTACTTATCTAATTTATATTTAAGTTCCAATACAGGAAACACTTGATATGGATGTCATTTGGGATGATTTAGGGACAATGACACAGCAAAAATGTGAAACACAACAATATAATAAAGATATATAATTTGTCTGAATACATCACGCAGATAGTATAATGAAATAACAAAATATGAAATAAGTTTATTCTTACCCGTATAAATATTTCAATAACAACTGTCATCATCACACGATTAAAAATGCCCCAATGTCGCGTTTATCGCCAGAAGTAAAGAATACCGATTAATTACAGGCTAAGGGCTGTTTCACGATCATTATAGGGTATAATTCATGTTCCTTGTTGAAAACCCTACTGTGACTGTGAAATGTAGAACAGCAATAAAAACGCTGTTCCTCTTATTTAAATTTCTGTCTAAGTGTAATGTTCGAGTGTCTCTCGTGTTCATTTATATCCACATCCATTCTGAGTAAGCATTCTAGATTCCAGATATTATGTAGAGTATTTCGTCATCATGGTAACATCATCACTCTAGACGTCTTAAGAGACGAGTTCTTGAAACGAAAACAATGTTCTTTTACTTTTATTAAATAGTGTTTGGCGTGATTAATTATGATAAATGTACTGTAAATGTTTAACATTTAAGATAATTGAAGGAACAAACATTTTACTTTAATCTAGGTTCGTCAAGAACCTTTCATTTGTTTTAATGATTTTGCATTCTCATAGTGTACAAATCATAACAAATCTAGATTTACTATTAGAAAGTTTTATGTACATTATGTGTTATCATGATATGTTCTGGCCTTGATGATTCGCTCCAGGAACAACTAATCATCGTAACTCAAAAAGGCCATAACAATATGTTTTGATCTTGTTACATATTATTATTATTATTATTATTATTATCATTATTATTATTGAGAGGACATTATCATTACGATTAGATTTTAGAATTGTTCCGACAGTGTGGTATTTTAGAATTGTTCCGACAGTGTGGTATTTTGGAACTATTCCGACAGTGTGGTATTTTCTGTTTTTCGTGCTATTACTAATCAATCGTTCTTAGATCTCAGCTTACAGCACGTTCCCAGATGGAAGATAATGGATGTTCTCTCGATGGGAGCTCGAGATTGCCAGATAATAAAATGGAAAACCTTATCATGGACCATGATGTACTCGCACGATGTATGGAAAATGACGACCACTTTTGTAGACTTCGAAAAAGAGTAGGCGTATCGTATCCGCTACAAATGTTATTTTTTGTCCCAACCCAACTATCCTGAGAGCCCGGGTGGCTCAATGAGCTAGGTAGTTGGATTAAATAGCAACTCATACGGCGTCTATCACTAATACGGCGTGGGTTCGCGTCCGGCTTTGTAAATTACAAAAAGGGTGCACTCGACTCGCAGCTGCAAGTGATAAAGTTTACCAGTTGCTTGCCCATGGTCGGTGGTTCTCTCCGGGTACTCCGGCTTCATCCACCACTAAAACTGGTCGCCATGATATAGCTGAAATATTGCTGAAAGTGGCGTTAAACACAATAAATCAAATCAAATCAAACCAACTATCCTGTGTCTTGTGTACCGTTTGTTTCCAGTGGCAGTCGGAAGTCGTTGTCCCAGTTGTCACATGCTGTCTTCATTTCCCAGTAATTTATTTTACTTCTTTTTATTCTAATTATTTGATACAAATTGTAGTTGTACATGTATATTAAAAACATTATTGTTAAGCTGTGTCCTGTGAATCACATTACAGGGAATCACATTACAGGTTTAATTGACAAACTTATGTTGGATCAGGCTAACTGTATTACTATAATAAATATTATAATTTTGTTTCAATAGCATGTGCAGTTCTGGATTGTGAGCAAACCTGTATTACCAGTGATACAGAACATGCATCGTGTGGCTGTAACAGTGGATTTAGACTGAGTTCAGATAACAGAACTTGTACTCATATTGGTAAGTAAGATACTACACGCAGAAATAAGTGATATTCATAGTTACATTGATGACTTTGCAACCAAAAACATGGATCTACTATTTTATTAATTTTTATTAATTAATACATTATATTATATTTTTTCTTTTGGCCACTGTGTTGTCTGTTCTTCTTCTGTTTACGGATTCTGATTACCCCTTTAGTATCTTCAAACTCTTCTTACCGAAATCTTCTTATATAGAATTATAATATGACACCCAGAATAGGCTATACTAACATGTTACAATTTATTATATATTATGTTTCGCTCATGGATATTTCCGGATAATTTGTGGTAATTGATTCGGATTGATTTCATAACTTTATACTCGATCAATGTCAGACATGTTACTACGACTGTCCTCTTCAAGGTTGGTAAGACCAATAATGCTTTCTGATTGGCTGAAATATCAAGTGTCTTCTCACAAGCTACATGTGATTGGAATGAGGAATTGAGAAATACGGTCTGATTAATAGAACACAGAACATATACGGTTAAACAATGGATCACACGGACAAAATGTATATAAAAATCATCTAGACCAAAGTTATTCAATGTTTTACATGTATTATGATAAATTTAGTAATTCAGCATGGCTTCTAGGCGAATTATGTTTTTTTTTTTAATTTGATCACGACAATTACCAGCAGGTTTAATTCTCTATTTATGATAAAATAAGATGGATATATTATTGATTTTATGTAACACAATACTATTTTCACGTTCTTGCCCGAGTTTCGAAAGAATCCTAAAATATTACAGACACATGCGATAGACAAAGTTTAACGAACATTTGAATTTCATGTTGATGTTTAACACAATCTAAGGGTTCATTGTGGCGGCGATCGTTTGTTTTACCTGGACAATCTGTTTGCATCACCACTGAAATTGTATATTCAATTCCCGCTGATTGTGATGGTTTGGTTAATGGTTATGGTGTTTAACGCCACTTTTAACAATATTTCCGTTATATCGTGGCGGTCAGTTGTATTGGTGGAGGAAACCAGAGTACCCGGAGAAAACCACCAACCTTTCTCAATTCTCTGACAAACGCCGATTGCGAAGTTTATTATATACCACATTATATTATAAAGTGTGTCAGTGCCTTTGTGGCAGCTTTTCTACTGGATAAACTGTCCGAAAGGATACAGCAGAACTATTGTTGAAAGTGACCTACAACAACAATAATTCTAAGAATTTCTATCGATGGAAGTAATTTTTGTAAATGACTATGTCATAAAAGATGGAAGACTGGTATAAATATTAGGTGTGGGGTTGTAAATACAACTTTGCCGTACCAGATCAAGGACATCATCATCTTGTATTACCTTGTTTTCATATACATTTTACATTAAGATGATATCGTTTAATCTAAAACCCTATAAATATTCAATTAAACATATTGCAATGAGCAGCTCTATGTAATTGAATAGGTATATACAGCTGTCGAATTTCATTAATATTGATGTCTTCGTTAATATACCTGCTTTCTATGACATCAATGCAGTTGAGAATCGATGGCTTAATTTCAATTGAATTAATCACATTTCAACGCTTTACAAAAAAAAAAAAAAAAAAAAAAAAATGAAATAGAAAAAAAACCCAAAAACCTCGAACCATATCCTATAACCTCGAACCATATCCTAACTCAACATATACTACCCCATAAAGGGTTACACAATCATTACTTTGAGCTTTGTTCAAGAAATAATTCATTGAAGCCACAGTGTTGGACATTTGACGCCGAGAATATTATTTTCGTAAAAATACTAATCCGAGCGATTTCGTTGGAGAAAATGCAACGAACAAAATGTCAAGCAAACTATGGTTTCCCTGAGTTATTTCGATGCTTTTAAGTGAAGTTCTAAATGAGAAGGCTGTTTTAGAAATGTATTCCATAGCAAAATTCACTAACCGTCATGTTTAGAGTTTTTTTGTTTTTTTTTTAATATATATGAACTACCCTGAATGACAATTGAGTCCTTTATAATATGTGTATTTTACAAATAAAGTGACAGAACTTTACTATAATATTATGTGTTATTTTAGTGCCTTGCCAATTACAAACATCTGTTTTCTTGTAGATCGCCATAAATATAACATCATGTGTGCTTTGACAAACAGGACAGCTTTTCTCAGTTTAAGAGAAAGAGAATCATTAGAAGACAGTGTAAGTTACATATTTGTTGTACTACATCACATAGACACTTATTAAAGACTTGTAATAGTTCCACTATGAAATGTGTCGACAAGAAATGTTATAATTATAAATACATTATATCCATTATTTTAGGTTTAATAACAGTTTTAAAAGTGTCGTTTATCTGATAATAACTGATAATAAACTGATAATAAAACGTTGCACATTTCCACTTTTACTCCCTTGACTCTCTATCAACAGCTGTGTCGTTAATTGTTAAATGTTAAAGAACATATGTACTTCTGGTTGTATCTTATTACAAACTGAAATATGCCTAAGGAATACAGAAGTCGCTAACTATTACGGAATATCTGTATCACAGATGACCACAAATATGTTCTGTTATCACAATTTCATCTTTTCCCTAATTTATGACTTATCACCGCGGGATACAAGAGTAACACGACGGGTACCACTAGTGCAGCAGGAACTGTCTACCCTTCCGGAGTACATGAGTTTACACCCGGTTTGTTGTGAGGATCGTGTCACGCAATGTTAAGATGTCTGTGGTTTGTATATCAATGGGTTTTTTTTGGTTCTTTTTGTGCTTGGTATTTTCTATCTTCCCATTATAATTAATGAAGTGGTCATTTGCCTGACAAACGGGTCATAGATAAATTAGGTTATGTCTGTACAAAGGTACACTCAAGAATAGTTCTGTTCAGTTGAGGAAGAAAAATAGATAAAACTATCGATCGTCTGTTAAGTACTGGCAAGTTTAATCACATAATCGTTTATTCAGTACACATAAAACAGGAAACGAACTAACGAACCATAGTGATGAAAGACGTTTTTTTCTCCTTGGTTGATTGATCAGGTCTTCTTGAGGAAACGGTAAGATGGCTTCCAGTGTGGACGCATGATCTATGACTCGGGAAAATGGTTTGATAAATAATCCAGCAATTTAAATATTTGATCATTTAAAAAATTAGTATTTTTAAATAAGAGTAAAAATGTCTATGCGATATTCTAAGTATTGTATTTTAACAGGACAGGAGATGCATGTCGATTATAAATATGAATAAAACGCTTTATACGTTATGATAATATTAAACAAATTAAATTTTTAAATGTACATTTGTAAAGTGATGTTACTAATTCTTATTTTTGAATGATATAAAGGAAAACAACCATGTCAAGGTCACAATAAACCATTAATAGACAGTAGATTAAAATGAACTGGGAAGTTAATGTCCGCATCATTTCAATAAAATGGGGGATTTGGTCCTATAAAACTAGCTTAACCCACCACTTTTATTAAAGTACCTGTACTAAGCCAAGAAAGTGACTGATCATGTATTTATGTGGTAGGTGTATCAATTTGGCCTCTTTCTATTTTTTTTCTATTGAATTTTGGAACTGTTCCGACGTTGTGTGTGTGTTTTTTTTTTTTTTTTTTTTTTTTTTTTTTTTTTATAAATAGTTATCACTAGTGAAATGGAGCGTGATTCACCTTCTAAGTTTACTAGGTGAACTTTTACCATCAAATGGCATCTGTCTCCGACTTCTGTCATTTTTAGCGTCCAACTTGTATTCTTATTTCCCTGTGAAAGTACAGAACCAAGTTAAGTAACATTTGGCTAGGACGAGCCTTATCTGGTCCCCTTTTGGAGTAATATACCATGACAGACTCCTTAAATAGCGAAACTAAACCTACATTTTAAGATGGAATCATCTCAATTTTGAATAAAACTGATGATAATAATAGGTTCTTCATTTGAGCAAATATTAGACAATTGTTAACCAAGTGAGAATTTCAGGCTCTATGTAGCCTCTAAGTTTTGTTTACTGATATACTGATGTTAACCTACTATAATTGCGTGACTTGATATAAGTACAATTTATAAACCATTTTGTGCAAACGTAAATAGTACATTCTTTCAAATGTATGGTAGACAACTCCGCATTGACTAAATACACCAATGTATAGAACGGTCAACTCGTTTTGATAGAATCCTAATCCATCTCAATGACTCACTTTGCCCACTCTTCATGAAAATTTATCATGTTTTTATTTTTCATTGCAGATAATCGTTAGACTTCAACAGAGAGGCGTTTTCTCAGTTGAAAACGTCACAATAAGGTAGGTTTCCACTCTGAACTAATCTTTAAAATCATGATTATCAGTGTTATTAAGAAAACTACAACGAAAAATAAAATGTGAGCTTTCAGTTTTTTAATTAGGATACCATGGAATGGATATATGATGTATTTGATATTCGGACAAATCACCATAGTGACATTAACGCTTGATAAAAAAATATAAAAAAAAACGTCAAAAGATGTAATGTTCTGTTGCGTTTCTGATTCAGTTCAATGTATCTTTTGTTGGTTAGAGGGTATATGGAATCTCCTATAGGAATTTCCGAGTAAAAGGCAACCATGAATACAGAAAAAACTACGGTACATACTCAACAGCAACACAATAAAAAATAGAAGAGGAGCTCCATAAAATTGGTAGTGAGATTAAGTGTTCTGGACGGATTAAAATGTATTGATTGAAAATATGAAATTGATCAGTGACTTGTTGTTGAGCTTTTGCTCTGTTTTATCAACCTGTGAAAAATTGTATAAATGAAAATTATCTTATTTTTTCAGACAAGATGCAATAGAGCACCTAAATATCATATTATATGTAGACTCATTTGAGAAACAAATAGTAGATAGTTTTCTCACAGATGTTATACTTAAGATTAAAGGACTTGATGTGGATATGGATTCAGTAAAGATTACCTCCATTCCAGGTAAGACTAGAAATGACATTAGCTGTTTAGTTTTCTGTGTTGGGTTGTGTTTTTGTGCTTTGTTTGTCTTCCTCCCGTGTACTAAATGCTGCCAGTGTCGTGTACTAAATGCTGCCAGTGTCATGTACTAAATGCTGCCAGTGTCATGTACTAAATGCTGCCAGTGTCATGTACTAAATGCTGCCAGTGTCGTGTACTAAATGCTGCCAGTGTCGTGTACTAAATGCTGCCAGTGTCGTGTACTAAATGCTGCCAGTGTCGTGTACTAATTGTTGCCAGTGTCATGTACTAAATGCTGCCAGTGTCGTGTACTAAATGCTGCCAGTGTCATGTACTAAATGCTGCCAGTGTCGTGTACTAATTGTTGCCAGTGTCATGTACTAAATGCTGCCAGTGTCATGTACTAAATGCTGCCAGTGTCGTATACTAAATGCTGCCAGTGTCGTGTACTACATGCTGCCAGTGTCGTGTACTAATGGTTGCCAGTGTCGTGTACTAAATGCTGCCAGTGTCGCTGGATTGTCCATTCTTGATTGCCCCTTCGGTTGTTTCTAACGTTTTTGTACTCTCAACATATTTTGTCTTCTCATTGTGATATGGAATCATGGATCTAATTGATTCATGGCTACCTTATGTTTATATTCAAACAATTTCAGAAGACAGTAAGAATTGATGTAAGAATAGAATTGTTAACATCAAATTTTATTTAATTCCTATAATATTATTTTTCTAAGATTCATTAACAAGGCTGATTGAATAAAATCATCAATACAATAATAGCTATATTAATTTTTAAATAGCTTTAGAAATGGTGTTACATTGATCAAATAAAAACGTAGATATCTAATTTAGTGCGCACGACACGTTTGTGGAATAGCCTTCATCAGGTACGCTCAACCTTCCAAAATGAAGCCTGTAATTAATTAGCTATGATACAGACATAGTTGTTTTTATATAGATGGTGCAATTTTTCATTGAGTCCAATTTCAACTTACTCTGTCGTTCTATGCGTCAAAAGGAGGCAGACATTTTATGCTTCAAGAGGGGCGACACATATCTGCCATGAACGATGAGTGAGATACAGTCATCACGTTTGTGCTAATCTTTCCCTTTGTCGTTGGTAGATAAATATCTTAATACCCGGAATTTTAATCGATTCATTCCCGAATATGAGTATAAGTTTATATCTTAAAACAATTCTTGTTTTGAATCGTTTGTCCAAGGTTCAGATATTCTAAAACAATGAGGAATCCGCTAAAATTGGATTTTGGTTAAAACTCAGGATCGCGAAAATCAAATACCGCTAAAAAAAAATCCACCAATTTGGAAGAAAATCGCAAAATTTGGCTCCCGCAAAAACCCCCACTTATGCGGTATATTTTCCGAGCATGTATACGTTTTGCATGGAAGTATCATTGGGTACAAACAAATAACTAGTGGAGTAGTAACTGCTACCCTTCCGGAGCACGTTAAGCAAACTTATGAAGTCTTATTTATTTTATGTACTATAAGTTGGAGTGTAAATGGTAGACACTTGCTTATATGGAAACATAAGATTGCAACACATCATAACATAGGAACTCTACCCCTCACACAAGCATAAAGTTATCTATTGCGTTTGATACTGTGTTTGTGAAGCAAAGTCATTGTATATCTCATACAATTAGCATGATACAGACTTAAGATTTGTATTAAAACCATTCAGAATACAAGCATAGCGGGGTCATATGGTACCGCTGTAGTTAAGTAAACAATTAGCGGGGGAAATTGGTTGCAATATCAGGTGAATTCACGATATCATAGAAACCGCTGTGCCATAGGATCGTGCTATACTAGTACAATAAATGTAATTACATGTTTATCCTTAACTTAGAACCTTTTTGATCTATATCATTTATTGAATAAAATCAATTAGTAATTAAAATGCTTTGTAGACAAGCTTGACAGTAAGTACATATTTTGCTTTAGATTGCATGAATTCCATAATATTTGATTTTTTGGGTTTTTGTTTTGTAATGCTTTTGTCCATAAGACGGCTTTAGCATGTATTCTAACAACAATAATACAACAGTTTATGAAAATCTGTGTAATGAAGATGACTTTGATAACAGGAAGAGACACTAAAGTTTGTAATGTATGTTCACTTCAATCAAATTTTAGAGTAATCTTACATGGAAATCCTAAATCTAACGCACCATAACCTCTCCATACCTTAGCAGCTTCTGGACAAACAAAAATGTCAAATTGCAATTGCTATCTAATATACACAATGTATACATTTTGTCATAGATTACATCACTAGCATAGTTCTTTCTTGTGAAGCAAATTAAAACAGTAACTACAGAGAACATTGTAAAACAGCAGTAATTAATAGAAATAATGTTTTAATCTAAAAAAAAATAACAGTCGAATATATAATATTGTTATACTGTTATAATTGTAATTATACAATGTCAGAAATTACGTGCTCCATTTCATCTTCAACATGTTTGTATTGGGTCCCATTACACAATAAGTCCCCCCCCCCCCCCCCCACACACACACACACACACACTTTTGCCTTTACAAAGCAAACTTTAGGTGATAAAATCAAACGAGTCTTATGCGGAAAGTATTTTGTATTGAGTGGCCTAATACATTGTGCAGGAGACAATTTCCTCACAGAAGTTGCATAAACGTTTGAAAGGTAACATAATGCATGAAACTCTGGAAGAACAATACTATCGAATTAAAACATGAATTGCATTCGTTTTTTCCCGAAAATTTTATTTTTCCATAATAACAGAGAATCGTAGTAAAGACCTAACAGAAAACAATAATATTTTGCTTGAAATTTAGTCATGATATTGTTGGTGACATTATAAATTAAAAATATACAGTTTTTGCTGATTTTCAGTAATCAGGCGAGAAACATAATTACGCCTTTTGCAAATTTATATCTGCTAATTATAAATATATTAATTAACTTCGATAGTAACTTTATGAATGTATGATCATCTCCAAATCGTATTAAAAAAATATAATCCAAATAGATAAATTAGTATTGATATACTTTTAAATGTATAAGACGAATGAAGTGGAGATTTATTGTCATTCGATTAGTACATATCACCCCCCTTTTACTATCGGAGAACTTCTGCCATAGCGGGAAAAGAAACACAAAGACACAAAATAATTACAACATCCACAAATGAGACCGTATTCGACAAACTGTGAAGTATACGATTATGTCACATTACACAACAAACACTATCAGGATACAATAGAATATTGAAACAAAGGGACAACTTGAACTTCACTTCATAAGCTAATTCGAAGCACATGCGCTCGTGGCACTGACTTACCACCCCCCTTTTTTCTAACTTTCTGTTTACAAATTTATTTTCAATAAAATTTCTTTATTTCTTTATTATTTCATCTCTTTTTCTTTATTTTAACTTGTTAGTGTCAATGTTCATACAATCTTATGCTAACATCAAATTGTATGTGTCGACCCTATATAGATACTAATAATCCACAAGCGTGGATTATTAGTATTTATATAGGGTCGACAATCTTATGTTAACATCAAATTGCATGTGTTGACCCTATATAGATACTAATAATCCACACACTTGTGGATTATTAGTATCTATATAGGGTCGACACATGCAATTTGATGTTAACATAAGATTGTATGAATATTGACAGAACAAGTTAAAATAAGGAAAAAGAGATGAAATAATAAAGAAATAAAGAAATTTTATTGAAAATAAATTTGTAAACAGAAAGTTAGAAAAAAGGGGGGTGGTAAATCAGTGCCGCGAGCGCCTGTGATTCGAAGCCCATAAGCAAATGGAAATAAAAACAACTCAACTTCAATAACCATTTATACCAATATCAACCATTCAAAAGAAAGATTTGAAAATATTTTTATAGAAATATACAGCATAATGTTCATGCTCACATAATGTTCATGCTCACATATATGTTTTATGTATATATTTATTGTATTTGTTATTTTGTTTATGTACATGTAATCTTTATGTTTGTATATGTATGATGTTTACGTGCAAATTTGTTTATAATGAAAAACAATTATACAAGTCAAAAACCTACACGTCAGAAAACAATTTAAGGTAAACAACACGTTGTTTGTAGACTATTCTGATAATACTATTTATCCTATTATTGAATTAAATCTATTTAGTTAGTCTGCATTAATCAATACATCTCCTGTCATAAGTCAAATCCCTGAAGGTTTTAATGCCAACTAGCAATAACAAAGTATATGCTATTAACAGTCAGGGCAATGTATTAAAGGAATCGTGTTAAGAGTGAGTGAGTGAGTGATTGTTGTTTAACGCCAATTCAGCAATTTTTCAGCTATATTAAGGCGAGAACAAGTTAATTTTCAATGAGATGATGATGAGGTCCACTTTATTATAGGCCAACACGCCGAGTTGGATTTATATAGTGCTAGTTCACTGAAACAACATTCCACGGTTAGACATGTCGCCCCACTCGGACACATCATCCTGATTCCGAGCCAACCAGTCTTTGCTCTTTCTCCTTAATGATGCGTGCTTAGCGGAGAAGCAACAAATACCAATTTTATAGTATTTGGTTTGACCCGATCGGGGCTCGAACCCATGATCTACCGCACTCGAGGCGAGCACGCTAACCATTACACCAATGATGTGGTTAAGAAACAATGAGACTAGTGTATCTTTATTAATGTCTTAATGCCAACTAGCAATAATAATTATATGCTATTAACAGTCAAGAACATGTATTCAAGGACACGTCTCAATATTCTATGGAGAAACTTCAATGTTACATAATCCAGTTACATATTAACAGTTGTGATGGACAAAATAGTGAAGTGTGAAGGACAATTTTTGCATATAATATAGATGTATTGTATTTGTGATTAGAAACGAGCTTTCATAAAAGCTTCCTAAGAGACATAATACTATCTTTATCACCACCCTGCATCTGTCATTGTCGCCTCCGTCCGTTAGCTTTCAACATTTCCTTGTTTTGTTTGCAAAGTACTGGACAAATTAATAACAAACTTTGCAAAAATGTTATTTGAGTGATCCTCACCATTTTATATGATTTCAGGGTCTGTCGTGGTCGTGATCTTATGCAATCAATGCCTATCACTACTAAAGTTGTGAGTTCGGGTACCACCCATGACGAGGTGTACTCGAGACCATGTTATGTCATGAAATTTGTCGCTGTCTCGCACCAGTCCAGTGGTTTTCTCGGAGTACTCCTGTTTGCTCCACCAATAAAACTGACTTTCACGATATAACTGAAATATTGTTAAAAGTGGCCTTAAAAACCATAACCCTCCTAACCCGTATATGATTTTCATTCCATTCAGAAACTCACAATTACTGCTAGGCTTCCCGATTAGCTTAAATCTTGAATTATTCCCTCAAACCACTGAAGCATCAAACAGCAAACTTTGTTGGAATGTTTCTTAGATGGTCCCTGACCAAATGCATGTTTTGTGCTAATCAGAATCCACGATGGCCGTCAACACAAATTTAACAATGTGGGCAATATGTTTCTTATTTGAAAACCCTCTAAATCATTTAACAGAATATATACCAACCTTCTCGTGATACTTGGTTTCAAATCCGGTTTTATGGGGACGGGGGGTCATGTATTCCGATAATTTATTGTTTGCCTTTTGCACTTTTTGTAGTCTAATTGTGATGTTTGGTACTGTGCTACATGTTACTTCTTTCTTACGCTTACAAACATAATAATATAAGTGACCAATCACATGGGATTTCACTATAACATCTTCTGGAGTACACAAAATCTACCTTGCTCTTTTATAATTATACCCCCGCTCCCCGAAGGGGGAGGAGGGTATACTGTTTTACCTCTGTCCGTCTGTCCGTCCGTCCTTCCGTCCATCCAAAATATTTTTCGTCGCATTTTTCTCTATAACTGTTGATGGCAGAAATCTGATATTTGGTCACAAGCGTCATATAGGTATACCATATCGTGGGCAGCGTTTTTGGACCCATCAGATTCCTACTTCCTGTTTGTCGATTTTGTTGATTTTTATACACATTTAACATACATTTGTATACGCACATTTTTCGTCGCATTTTTCTAAGCAACTATTGATGACAGGAATATGATATTTGGTCACAAGCTTCATATAGGTATGCCATATTGTGGGAAGCGTTTTTGGACCCGTCAGATTCCTACTTCCTGTTTGCCGACTTAGTTGGTTTTTATACATATTGAACATATACATGTATGCACATTTGTTCGTCACATTTTTCTCAGCAACTATTGATGGCAGAGATCTGATATTTGGTCACAAGCTTCATATAGGTACCCCATATCGTGGGAAGCGTTTTTGGACCCATCTGATTCCTACTTCCTGTTTGCCGACTTTGTTGATTTTTATACACATTGAACATACATTTTGTATATGCCCATTTTTAATCGCATTTTTCTCAGCAACTGTGGATGGCAGAAATCTGATATTTGGTCACAAGCTTCATATAGGTACCCCATATCGTGGGAAGCGTTTTTTGACCCGTCAGATTCCTACTTCCTGTTTGCCGAAGAGCGGGGGTATCATAAGTGAGCATTAGCTCACAGTTCATCTTGTTGTATATAATAAATGTTTCAAGTCATATGTCCGAACATTTCACTTACGTAATCAACACCTTGTACACCTTGTTCACTATTATTACAGAACTGTATTTATTGAGTGCTACCATGAGAGTTGATTCTGGAACTGGGTTAGCAGCCTTAGAAGACAAAAGCATGACGTTGTCGTGTGTAGCGAGGGGGTCACCAAATATTGTTTTTAGATGGTTCAAAGATGGATATTTACTAGATTTAAGCTTGTTCCAAAGACGTGCGCAGGAAACCTTGATTCCATCAAGCCGTGATGGCATTTTGCGGTCTGTGTTAACATTTGACCGTGTTAGTCCGTTAGATAGAGGTAAATGAAATCTTTATTTATTTAGATCTTAAGACAATAACACTGTTTGTATTCTCAAGCACATTCAGCTCATATCTTAATACATGTAGATTGTTACCTTTTTGCACTGATCAGAATTTGACTTTCACACCATGTATGTAGTGGATCATTGTCAAAGGGTTAGGGTTATGGTGTTTAACGCCACTTTCAACAATATTTTAGTTATATTGTGGCGGTCAGTTTTATTGGTGGAGGAAACCGGATACCGGATCGGAGTACACGGAGAAAACTACCGACCTGCCGCAAGTCACTGATGATCATTGTCAATCAGCTTGTTTAGGATGAGTTGATACATATGGTGGTTTATTATGTGTCACGTCAGATTTGTTAAGCGTATGAGACAGTTAAAATAAATTGAAAAACAAAAACACCACGATGTCGGAACAGTTCCAAAATCTAATAGAACAATCATAGTAATAGATGCAAATCAATACCCCTAACACACATGTACATAAACTCACTTTCCCGCCTTGGAAGTGGCACTTCAATAAAAAGTTGCGGAGTTAAGCTAGTTTCTTGAATCTTTTTTTAAAAAAAAATGATGTCACTAGACTGTATTTTTGTATCTAAAGTAATAGCAAGTTATTGCCCTTTATATTTCATAATTTAGTACTCATTATTACCAATCAGTAATCTTCTCCAGACCAACCAGATGATTTACAAGTGATCTTCTTTTTGCCATTTTAAAAGAAAATTAAAATGCTAGTACAAACAGACTGTAAAACGTCAATGAACATGTACATTTTGTATCTACGTTGTTGACCATATTCAGTTGTTGAAGGGAGTCAACTATTTATCTTTATTCTTTCAATTTTCTAGGAACATTCACCTGTGAAGCACGAGACTCTGGGATAGTTCAGAATAAATCAGTTATTGTAAATGTTATTACTGTGCCATTGGTTGACCTTTACCCTCTATCTGTATCCGTGGTGGAAGGAGAAAGCATGAGCATTATCTGTATGTCTCCTGACGACACAGCAAAGAATTTCACATACAGTTGGCACAGTGAGGGGTTACATATACAACTAGGACGATCTGACAAAATTGTCGAGGACCTATTTCCAACTGGGACAAGGCTTTACGTACCCAAAGTTAAAAAATCAGAAAATTATTCATGTACTGTGGACAACAGAGCTGGTGTATTCAGTTTAACTTCATATGTTTTTATGCAAAAAGGTAAATATAAGTAAAAGGAAATCTGATATTTATTTTGAACAATGTGATGTAATACAGTCAATTGTGTGCATGTCCCAAGCCTAGACATTGTGTACCTGTCCCAAGCCTAGACATTGTGTGCCTGTCCCAAGCCTAGACATTGTGTGCCTGTCCCAAGCCTAGACATTGTGTGCATGTCCCAAGCCTAGACATTGTGTGCCTGTCCCAAGCCTAGACATTGTGTGCCTGTCCCAAGCCTAGACATTGTGTGCCTGTCCCAAGCCTAGACATTATGTGCCTGTCCCAAGCCTAGACATTGTGTGCCTGTCCCAAGCCTAGACATTGTGTGCCTGTCCCAAGCCTAGACATTGTGTGCCTGTCCCAAGCCTAGACATTGTGTGCCTGTCCCAAGCCTAGACATTGTGTACCTATCCCAAGCCTAGACATTGTGTACCTGTCCCAAGCCTAGACATCGTGTGCCTGTCCCAAGCCTAGACATTGTGTGCCTGTCCCAAGCCTAGACATTGTGTGCATGTCCCAAGCCTAGACATTGTGTGCCTGTCCCAAGCCTAGACATTGTGTGCCTGTCCCAAGCCTAGACATTGTGTGCCTGTCCCAAGCCTAGACATTATGTGCCTGTCCCAAGCCTAGACATTGTGTGCCTGTCCCAAGCCTAGACATTGTGTGCCTGTCCCAAGCATAGACATTGTGTGCCTGTCCCAAGCCTAGACATTGTGTGCCTGTCCCAAGCCTAGACATTGTGTACCTGTCCCAAGCCTAGACATTGTGTACCTGTCCCAAGCCTAGACATCATGTGCCTGTCCCAAGCCTAGACATTGTGTGCCTGTCCCAAGCCTAAACATTGTAGGCCTGTCTCAAGCCTAGACATTGTGTGCCTGTCCCAAGCCTACATTGTGTGCCTGTTCCAAGCCTAGACATTGTGTGCCTGTCCCAAGCCTAGACATTGTGTGCCTGTCCCAAGCCTAGACATGGTGTGCCTGTCCCAAGCCTAGACATTGTGTACCTGTCCCAAGCCTAGACATTGTGTACCTGTCCCAAGCCTAGACATTGTGTGCATGCCCCAAGCCTAGACATTGTGTGTCTGTCCCAAGCCTAGACATTGTGTGCATGTCCCAAGCCTAGACATTGCATTCCAAAGTCATATGTCGTGGTCTTGTTTTCGTTCATTGAGTTACGATGAAAAGTGATTGTTCGTTTTGTTGATATTGATGATGTTGATGACCATCATTGTTTAAACTACCTCTTCATAATACAAATATCCCAAAGGGTGATGGTAACTTTCGAACCTCTCCAAGCTTATTTAATATATTTGCAATAAATATCAAAGTGAAGCATACGCTGGTGATAGCGTTCATATTTGCTTCAGATTTAGAAATATCACATAACTCTACATAGATACATATGGGGTTAATAGTGGTGTTGAAGGAAACTGGGTACTATACAGAGTTATATCATGTTATTGTTTTGGAATAACATAAGAAGAGTTTGAAGATACCAAAGGGGTAACCAGAATCCGTAAATGGAAGAAAGGACAGACAACAGAATAGTCAAAAGAAAATGATAAAAGGTCAAACAATGATCTACAAAGCACACTCATAAAATTAAAAAATCGAGTAGCACGAACCCCACTAAGAGCCGGGGGTGAACTCAGGTGCTTCGGAAGTGTAAGGAGTTCTAATTTCCTTTTCCACCACTCACAGCATTTCGTGAATTGAAGTTGATATCAGGCACTGATATTCATTGTATAACATTTATTTGAAACCCATGTTACAAAACAAAGCAAAACAAGTTAATTTTTTGTTGTATTTTTTTTAGCTTCATTGGTTAACATGACATGCGGCAGAAGTTATCATAAACAAGTATTATGGAAGAAGACGGCTGGGAATCATTTCGACAAAGAGAGATGTCCTTCCGAGACTGGTGGTATGTCCTGTTATTTATTTGTCTGAAATCAAGGAATATTAAATTTACATTCACTTTCCTGCAGATTTAGTTTATTTGTTTAAATACTATTATAAATTTCTTTCACCACCAATTCCAACTATTAATATGAATGAAAACCTTTGTGCAGATTTATGTTGTAAAATCCCAATGGATGAATATTCAAATAAAACACGATTGCTCAGTAAATGTCAGTAGGCTTTTGCTAGTATTCTAGTCTTTCTACAAATCTATTTTTAGTGTTTGAGGTTTGACCTTAGCTGATGAAGGTTATTCCAGAAACGGGTCGTGTGTACTAAATTTGATATCTATGTTTTTATTCTTTTTAATAATACCTTAAAATTGCTCTCATGATGGTTCAAATCTTGACTGATCACCTATATTTTACTATCAACATTTCTTTTCTGATTATATGTGGATAGTAAATATAAATGGTCAGTCAAGATTTCAACTTTCATAGAAACAGTTTATTTAAAGCAGTTATTAATAAGAAAGTGACGTGTATCAAGTCTAATTATATTTTAAAATTAAAAATTAATATGTTCATACGAAAGCATAGGACAGTGTATAGTACTCATATAAAAATAGATACTTGAAAAAAAAGTAAAATCTGCTTTTAGTATTGTTTTCTTTATGATCATATATAGATTACTGTTTATTCTAAGTAATTTATTATTCACATATTAAATATAAGCAATGCAGGCAATAGCAAGATTTTAAATATAAAAAAGTACATTAGGCAAAGAAGGACAAATATACCCAGGTGTTGCTCTATCAACTGATGTAAGGAATACCACTCCACTGCAGGCTAGGGGCTGTTTCACATTCTTGAAAACTCCACTAAGAAATGTAGAACAGCAATAAAAGTGCTGTTCCTTTACTTTAATTTGTGTCTAAGTGTAATGTTGGAAAGTCTCTCATGTTCATTTACATCCATATCCTTTCTTACTAATAAATTATCTCCTACAGTAGTGTCAGTCAGATTACCGAACTCCGAACAATCTTCCAAAGGGAAAGTCAAAACTTATAAGTATATAAACAGACAAAATGGATGTTTATCTTTTTATTTAATTATTGTTGAGTTGTCTGTTTAAATAATCTGAGCTAACAAAAATGTTCTTGTTATTGTTCTGAACTGACACAAAACTGGGAAATATTCATAGTAAATTAGCACTGTATCATTCTAATTATCTAAAAATAAATTGGTGTCCAAAAAATGAAATCAACATTTGTATAAAAAATGTTAAATGTGTAAAAAATGTTAAATGTGTAAAAAATGTTAAATGTATAAAAAATGTTAAATGTGTAAAAAAATGTTAAATGTGTAAAAAATGTTAAATGTATAAAAAATGTTAAATGTTTAAAAAATGTTAAATGAATAAATAAGCATTAGAGAATACAGAGGGGGCAATCAAAAATGGACAATATAGAGATACTGGCCACATATAGTACACAAGACAGATAAATATTAATATCAAATAATATTTTACCCATAATTCAGTCATAATTTATAGTCCTTGAATTAAAGAATTAAAGTTATCATGTGATAAATCAGATAAATACATGTACATGTATATTCCTTTGAAATCTCTAATTTCCCATTGGTTTGTTAATAGTCCATAACATTATTGAGAATATATAATGAGAAGATTCAATATTAAATGACACTTAGCACTACTGATATGTTATATGTAAATCACATATACAAACCTTTGTATTTGCAATCCCAATAACCCAACAAAATTATGACTGGCTTAGCTCTTCATTACCATAATACATGTATATTAATACATTTTCCTGTCTCATGTCTCATATGCCGTTCTTGATCTCTCATAGAAATATGTACAAAATTTAGTTTTTAGAAGGGGGCATCAGGTACATGGCATATTTGTATCCCATTTTAATGTTAAGTATTTAGTCAAGCATTACCACATACAATAGGTAATTAAACATAATTTGGTAATTAAACTGATCTCATACAAGTACACTTGCACTGATTATACTACTAAATAATATTTCATAATTAAGCAATATTTACAATTATGTACTTAAATCTAGACACATGTATATGATTCCCAGTGCACCATATTATATATATATATATATAAAATCTTTCAGGGTATGTTTAATGTCAATGAAAACATTGTAATTACATACAGAATATTGAGAATAAATATTTTATAAGATTCAAACAATTAAAAAAGGTTGTGCATTATATTGTAATATTTTTATTTCCATAAATTTTAATTAGAAAATAAATAAAATGAAAGAAAACTTAAAAATTTTGATTTTTTTTTCATTTGATCATTGGACTATATGGACCCAGGAAATATTCCAGTGTTTTAGGAGTAAACATAGAACATGCATTAAAATTATCGTTTCCGTTTACAAATTTAACATTATTTACAGGGCAATATTCATGGAGTTAGGGGGTAATCATTTTAGATTTGTATGTCACATGTGGTACTAAGTAGAAACTGAATGATTAATTTTGTTACTAATGAAAACAGTTTTAGCATGACATCAGATTCAGCCTTTCAAACAATGCGTTTTATAACTTCTAAAGCTTAAACGTTGCTAAAGGAGAAATACTTAATTTTTATTTCCTCAAAAAGGTGAAGCTTATGAAAAGAGTGTTTCAATAATGATGGCAAACAATCCCACTAATGTCAGCACAACAAATTGAGGGGGCCAAAAGGGTTAAACTCAAATTAATTTTTTTTTCATTTTATATCCAATTTTCACTCTATATTCCTCATGAAATTCATTCCTGCATTTGCCAAACAGATTCTAACTTATGATAATAATTGCAAGACAAACATTTTCAAGAAAGTCGGTAGAGCATGCGTCTGCTCACGTTTCTTCCATATTATGATCACTATCATATATTTATGGAATAAAACAATTTTTGTTATTACTATGGAAGGTAACAGTTGTTCACATATTAGTCATAGGGGTTAGAGTTATGGTGTTTAATGCCACATTCAACAATATTTCAGTTACATCATTGTGGACAGTTCTATAGGTCAGATTAGTTATAATTCTGTGTTTGAACTGGTTTTTTATGTGTTTTGTTGTATGTAGGTGGTGTAGCTTACTTATTTGAACTCATATGGCAGTTAACCTAACCATGAAAGAAAAATTGTAATATGTATATCTGCGAGAGAGCTAAACCAAGATACGCCTCAATAAATAATATGTTTTTTAGATTAATTTCAAGATAGGAAGTAATTACTATTATTTTACATAATTAACACCTTTTTATTTAATTTATCTTATTTGAAGTAATTCATGCATTTGAAAATAAGTAAAAAAAAATCTATATTCCTCTACTATGTGATACGGATGTGAAATAATATGTGAAATCGTGCAAAATATGATACATTTTATACAAATAACATAATTTAAAAACCTAATCTAACAACAGTTGGTGATGAAATTAGAAATTTGAAAATAATTGAAACTAAAATTATTTAAAAAAAAGGTTAATGAGAAAATACGTGTCAAAACGGCATACAGTAAGTTAACAGTGCATAAACTTTTAGTATTGCACATTCTTGCAAATGAAATCAGTTAAGGATCTGTATTTAGAAGTAATTTGTCAGCCGATAATGTAATGGAGAATACACTCCAACTGTCAGGGTCGAGTTGATTATTTTTAAGAATCTACAAGTTGGAGTGTATTCTCTTACATAATACATTTCCATCTGCAACAGTGTTGCCATTTTATATTTTTACCTTTCTAATGTTCAGAAAGATAAATAAGTCACAATTAACAAAAATTAAACAACAAAATTTTATCGGCATTCGTGCTTTCGATTCTCGTTTATATTTAGATATTTCAAGGTCTTTCAAGTGAAAAGAATCGTTTATATTTAGATATTTCAAGCAGCATGCCCATTTACCCTCTGCAGAGGGTTTTTTACCCCTAAAATAGGCCCTGTACCCCCAAAATTGTAGGGATTTTCTATATGCAGGGGTACAAAGTTAAGGAAAAACAGCAATTGTATCCCATTGTACCCCCAGTTTCAAAATTCAGTGGGCACCCTGTTCAAGGTCTTTCAAGTGTCCCAAATGTTCACCTGTGGTCTGTCTGATTTGTTATTACTTTCGGTCGGTTCGTTAGTTGTTTTTATATTATGAGAATACATTTTAAAAGTTCACATATTCGTCAGTTCTGAACATAAATCATGCCAGATCTGAAATACTTGTATCGTGTCTTGTATATATTGGTCAATTGCTTTTTTAAACAAATTGTTGATTTTTTTTTTAACAAAGCTTACTATCAAGAGTCATATATACTAATTATAAAGTATAGTAATGTGGTCACCGTAGCCGAGTGGTTAGATGGAAGTTTTGAAAGTCAAAGTAGACTTTGAAAAGCCCAGCAGTAATTCGATACCCGAAAGTCTCAAAATATGTATATCACGTCTTTAAGCCTAAATCAGTAAAAGGTTAAAAGTTCATATATTAAAGAACAAAAGAATAAACTGTAGATTCTTAAAATAATCCACTGTTCGAACAATAGTGTGACGTCAGAGAAATTTATTATACTAAGAAACCTACATGTACAAATTAAACTGTAGCCCATCTCATGTTTACGAATTAGCTCGGGAAAGCTGTCCTAATTCATAAACATTACCAGCACCAATGATAAAGTTACATGTATTAGTATATTGCAACAATCTTCTATTGAGTGGAAGCTACTGTCTATGTCTATGTAACCTATGATAATACAAAGCGAACTCTAGGACTTATGTCATTGATTATAGCTTTGATTTAATTAATTAGGTCTTAAACTGGAATCTTAATTACCATGTTCTACATTTTTCTGCAGTAAAATAATCCACAATGAAGAGATACAAAGGGATATAGTTAATTGTCATTGAACATGTCTTATTTGATGGTAGTTAATTGCTTCATAAGTATCTATTACATAAGGTGTTGGATATAAAACTCCTATTCTTTCTCCACTTAATTTTACTTTAAATGGCAGTGCGTCGTTTCTTTAAGGAATCTATATGTAAAGACATGTGTCATATAGTGACATTATATATATAGTGTATATGTTTTATATTGGTGGTGCGATGACATTGTATACTTTTACTCGAATATTGTCTTCATATCTCTGCTCTATCGTTCAGAATGTTTATGTTTTATTTACCACAATGCTTATTTTGAGCTACTTTACCGTTCAGAATGTTTATGTTTTCTTTACCACGATGCTTACTTTGAACTACTCTACCATTCAGAATGTTTATGTTTTCTTTACCACGATGCTTATTTTGAGCTACTTTACCGTTCAGAATGTTTATGTTTTCTTTACCACGATGCTTATTTTGAGCTACTTTACCGTTCAGAATGTTTATGTTTTCTTTACCACGATGCTTATTTTGAACTACTTTACCGTTCAGAATGTTTATGTTTTCTTTACCACGATGCTTACTTTGAACTACTCTACCATTCAGAATGTTATGTTTTATTTACCACGATGCTTATTTTGAACTACTTTACCGTTCAGAATGTTTATGTTTTCTTTACCACGATGCTTACTTTGAACTACTCTACCATTCAGAATGTTATGTTTTATTTACCACGATGCTTATTTTGAACTACTTTACCGTTCAGAATGTTTATGTTTTCTTTACCACGATACTTATTTTGAACTACTCTACCGTACAGCTTGTATATGTTTTTTCTATACCACGATGCTTAATTTGAATTTAGTACACCCCTTTTGTAAATGACAGTACATACATACCTGCCTGTTATATGGCTGTTCATTTCACCTTACACACCACATTTGTTATTTTATATATTAGCACTTTTTATATTTGTTTTGTAATAGAAGAAGCTTTGATTAACTTTAGATTTCAGTGTTTATGGGCCTATAGATGTGGGTAAGTGGTTACACAATAACCCACAGTGTTATTATTCATGCTTACAAACTGCACTTCAGTACGGTGAGTGAAGATTCTTCTTGTTCACATCTAGTTTGTTCCTTTTTTCATAATTACCTTTTGACTACTTTTAATAAACGTGACGAATTATGTTTTAAATCTAATTTTCCATTATAATATCACCAGTCTTCAAGTAATTTGAATTAAAAAAATATTGGTGGTACATTGTCAGATACTGCTGTATGCACGTATCAGTTGGTAATGCCACACTGCAGGAATGTCACCTTTTCAGATGTGTCGCCATTAAATGAAAATTTTGTGTCTGATTAAAAAAAAGAAATATGTTCTTTTCAACAACATAAAGTTGCGATATGAAAGATGGAATCGCAGGAATCAAGTTAACGCATTTAAGTTATAATCATTGAAATGATAAAAAAAAAAAGAAAAAAAAAATCCATTTAATGTTTTTTTCTTTAATAGAGTTGATATATAGCATTGTAATAGGTTTTTAGGTATTTGAGTATATAACAATGACGTGGACTGTATACATAAACAGTTATGCCATTTTTAATCTAACTACCATGGTTCCATAGGGCCCTCATATATCAATTTATTCCCCTTTAAAGTTAGTGGATATTTAATAGACATTGCGACTGCAACCAGTTGTATAACATGTCGTATCGTTCTTATTTGGAACCTCTATTGAAGATAACATGTTAGGCTATGAGATTATGCAAACTGTAGGAATATAAATATCCATTTAAAAGTTGATCTGGTACGTCTTCACTCGCATGTATTGAAGTATTCATAAACACTAAATGAACCTAACACATTGTTAAAGCATGCTTATGTTAATTGTTGCATGATATATTGAATATTTATTTTTCAGTAATTATGAATATAATAGACTATTTGCACATTTCCGACTTTACACGAGTTATTTCCCTTTAAGGTGGACAGAAAGGTCCCCTTTCATGAAAAAATCAATGGAAATACAAAAATGTAACATATAATTTCCTCCCATAATCTGTTCAAACTGTTAGTGTTGTAACTACTTGTGATTTTTCTATTTGCTATAGAATTATTATCTGACTTGGAAAAGATTCAAATATCTACAAATTATGAAAAAATATACTTACCGTAAATGCATTGTCCTTTCCATTGCTCTTGCTATATTGGGTACAATTTTGCCCATCGCAAGGGAAATAATTCGCTTAAAAATAGTACAAAAAAGTGTAATCTTATTGTCAAATCGGTAATGTGCAAAACGTCTATTGTAGTAATTATAGATTAATACATGGCCTTTTTCATATTGCCCTTGTTATCAGCACGAGACCTTGATATCGGCCCCGAGAAACGATATCAGTCGAGGGCTGATGACAAGGGCAGTATGAAAAAGGCCAGGTAATAATCTATTTATCACATATTTTGCCAGGGCAGATAACATGTTATTGCCCTCGTAAAATGTTATTGCCCCGGAGGCAAATAACACGCCACAAATTATGTTTTTATTACACATGTAAATTCGTCGTTATTTCAATAAAATATGTGATAATATATTATAAATGGAGAAATAACTGTGAATATAAATAGTATATGTATATTATTTTATATTTAACAAAATATATTTGACATTGTCTTAGAGTATGTATCATTCCTTCCACTGTAACAAGACAAACCTCGTGTGTCATGTGTATTAATAATATCTAAAAATGACCAAATTATATATAATATCACATTACATCACTACAACTTGTGGCAACATTTTACCAAGATAAATTAATACTTTTAAGATGATGTTATAGTGAGTCATGCTGCGTGTTTTAATGCCTAAATAATTAATTAAACTAATTATACATTTTACATTCAGAAGAATAGCTGTTAAGTGTTAATTAAGAGAAGGTCGATGGGTATTAAAGCACTAATAAAACTTCAAACCCCTATACTACTACATATAGCTTGGGTTAATCAGCTGTTTAATGTCTACTATAAATCCTTCCACTTTAATCTTGTATGATTCTCTACAAGCGTAGGCATCTAACATACTTTCCCCCACTGGTATTGGACAAAAACACTTCAGATTGCCTCATTTGAGGGTTTGTTTTAATACATGTATATATATAATCAAACCTGCCCATGCGGTCACCTCTACTAATTTATAAGCAGTCACCTGTATTAAAAGATCACATGTTTCTTGCCCTGTCATAGAACATTTCATATGAATTTATCCACGTTTAAGAGGTCACAAGTCTTAAAATACCACTATTTCTTTGTCCCAAAGGTGACCTCTTAATACAGGTTTGACTGTAGATGCCATATACAGGGGTGCAAGAAAATCAAATATTGCACATAAGTCTGGGACGTGTAAAATGTCTGCTTCTCATCAAATACAATACAAAACAAGAGGACGTACATGTCTATAATATAATTGTTCGGACGACTATACATCTTTCCAGCCACATTTGATTTTGTACATCAGTAAATTGTTGTTAAGCACAAAGGGAGACAAAATTATTTATGTTTTTTCTCACTGTTAGACAGTAAGTATATTTATGTGATCGATTTCACAGCGGATTGACGAGTTTAGGGCGTTTAATTTATGTTTAAACATATTCGTTGCAATCTGTTGTTCGTAATGCAGCTCCAGTACAAATTACTCAGTATATTTACAGTATAAAACCATGATTCCCATGTTATTGTCCTAAGAATACACGACTAGTGTCATGTATGAAACAGGAGCATTTCGAAGCATCTGGCTTAAACTCGAGAGTTTTTGTTGTCCGATTTCTTATATTCGTACTATCTTAATTTCATGTGTTGTCTATTAGAATTCTGATGGTTCACACTCTTCTCCCAGATATTGCCTGTTTACTTCATCATTTATAATGTCAAAACACAGGCATAGTAGAATATTTCGACCTATCAAGTTAATTAAAATATTAAAAAATAAAAAAGCATAATGATACCGTTTGTCCCACGGGGTCAACGTCAATTTATTATTGGTGTTAAGGATAATTTGTGATGTTGATAGCCAATTATATTTCAGATATGTCAGCTAAATAAACGCTAGAGAATACCGAAGGGGAAGTCATAAAAGGACAATCCAGAGAAAATGGCAACTAGGGTGCACAAGAGGAAAAAACCCCAAGGCAAAAACCCAATGCAATATGTGTTAGATATCACTATAATTTAAATATATTGATGTTTTTATAACATATAAACGTATTATCATACTTGATAAGTCACAGAAGTGTTCAATAATAATTTAGTAAGAATCCTCGTCGGTTTCAATTAAAAATTTCGTTGAAATGTACAGTGTAATAACAACACTTGTAGTATCTTTCAAGGATAACATTCCATTTTGCTTTTATCTAGGTTACGCAACAAGACACTGTGTATGCCTAGGAGAAAATTGTGCATGGGCAGAACCTAACTTTGCAAAATGTCAATCTGTATATCTTGTGTACGAGGTATACGATAAGGTAGGTCTATATAAATTGTCTTTGTTTCTTTTTATATCACATATCAGTTTTACAGATTATTAGGAAAATACAATTGAAAATATAAAAGGAGTAATCAGAAGCCGTAAATCACAAAAGCAACCAATGGCTGACAAAATTCTACACAGAAAACTAAAGACTGAGCAAATTGCCCAACGAAAAAGCGGTGAAGAACTCGGATACTCTGGAAGGGTAAGGAATTTCTGCTCTACTTTCGGCACCCGTAGTCGATGATAAGTTATGTAATAGGAATGAATGATGAGATTATGACTAACATACCCATGGTCATCAGTGGCATAGATATTCCATAACGATTAACCATGTCATAATAGCGACCGTAAAATTACTTCAAACTATAAAAGCACTTGAAATATTTGGTTCAATGTCTTTTTGTTAGCAGCAACACTCTATTGAGGACAGCGAGTAGGACGACAGGAACCTTTGAGATATTGTATCTACTGAGAGATAAATACTCCATATACAAGTGTTGCTGGAATACTGTATAGAAATAGAAAGTTCACAACAGGAAAATTAAAATAATCTTTAAACGCAAAGTTGAAATATTCTTCCACAAGTGTTTATAACACATGTAGGATATGTTTCACATGTGTATGAAATCCTGTCTTTCTCCGTGTAGGATATGTTTCACATGTGTATGAAATCCTGTCTTTCTCCGTGTAGGATATGTTTCACATGTGTATGAAATCCTGTCTTTCTCCGTGTAGGATATGTTTCACATGTGTATGAAATCCTGTCTTTCTCCGTGTAGGATATGTTTCACATGTGTATGAAATCCTGTCTTTCTCCGTGTAGGATATGTTTCACATGTGTATGAAATCCTGTCTTTCTCCGTGTAGGATATGTTTCACATGTGTATGAAATCCTGTCTTTCTCCGTGTAGGATATGTTTCACATGTGTATGAAATCCTGTCTTTCTCCGTGTAGGATATGTTTCACATGTGTATGAAATCCTGTCTTTCTCCGTGTAGGATATGTTTCACATGTGTATGAAATCCCGTCTTTCTCCGTGTAGGATATGTTTCACATGTGTATGAAATCCTGTCTTTCTCCGTGTAGGATATGTTTCACATGTGTATGAAATCCTGTCTTTCTCCGTGTAGGATATGTTTCACATGTGTATGAAATCCTGTCTTTCTCCGTGTAGGATATGTTTCACATGTGTATGAAATCCTGTCTTTCTCCGTGTAGGATATGTTTCACATGTGTATGAAATCCTGTCTTTCTCCGTGTAGGATATGTTTCACATGTGTATGAAATCCCGTCTTTCTCCGTGTAGGATATGTTTCACATGTGTATGAAATCCTGTCTTTCTCCGTGTAGGATATGTTTCACATGTGTATGGAATCCTGTCTTTCTCCGTGTAGGATATGTTTCACATGTGTATGAAATCCTGTCTTTCTCCGTGTAGGATATGTTTCACATGTGTATGAAATCCCGTCTTTCTCCGTGTAGGATATGTTTCACATGTGTATGAAATCCTGTCTTTCTCCGTGTAGGATATGTTTCACATGTGTATGAAATCCTGTCTTTCTCCGTGTAGAATATGTTTCACATGTGTATGAAATCCTGTCTTTCTCCGTGTAGGATATGTTTCACATGTGTATGAAATCCTGTCTTTCTCCGTGTAGGATATGTTTCACTGTGTATGAAATCCTGTCTTTCTCCGTGTAGGATATGTTTCACATGTGTATGAAATCCCGTCTTTCTCCGTGTAGGATATGTTTCACATGTGTATGAAATCCTGTCTTTCTCCGTGTAGGATATGTTTCACATGTGTATGAAATCCTGTCTTTCTCCGTGTAGGATATGTTTCACATGTGTATGAAATCCCGTGTAGAGTGTAACGGAATGAGCTCAATCGACCTCCAGTTAAAATAAAGATAATTATTTAAGAAAAAAAAGGTGTTTAAACGCCATACCTACATAGTTTTGAATATGGTGGATTCAAAATACCAACGTTTGGTATGACAAGCTACCCCATAGGACAGTGTCCCATGTGGCTGCCTTACATGTGCCGTCTCACCTGGAAATGCCCCGTTTACAGAATATGAGGCAATCGTTCCTGTATTTTCAAATATACAGTTTTGATTACTTTTGTATTCTTTGAGTTACCACTACCCATAATTCAACATGTGTTATCGTTTTATTAAAAGAATTTTCGGACAAGTCACTCAAAATACTTCACGTATAGCTTAACATACCAAAAATGCAGTCATATCGACGATTGGTGAACCAATATATCAAGTCATATCAACGATTGGTGAACCAATATATGAACAATGAATGTGTTTTATGTATTTTAGTTAGAGATGCTACGGCTTGGTTACCAGCAGACGACAATAAAGTATGTGTATGATAGACTGTGTGAATTTATAGTAAAGAACGATAATAATCTATATTCTGGTGACGTAGAATTAGCTGTCAGTATTCTTCATGAACTTCTTAGACACTTGGAACAGTTTCCACAGCTTGCAGTAAAAGATGATAAAATTAGAGTAACGGTGGGTACTATTTGCTCATCAAATAGATCACTAATATTAATGACATAAAGTACAAAGATATCCTCCATTATACATGTCAATCATCTAAATGAAACTTATTCAACTATTGGTGTTTAAGCTGTAGGCATAGTTAGTATAGAGCAGGCATTGTAATTGAGTTTACTGCACAGCGTTTATTATGTCACTGTCGCTTGGCATCGTGACATTGATAAAGTCTTTTTTTTACATAATTACAAAATGAAAAGCCAAAAAAATACCACATTGTTGGAATAGTTGCAAAATCCAATCGAAAAATCGTAGACATAATGTTTGATTAAATCTCATTATCAAATGAGAAAAAAAACCAATATTAATGTTAATACACAAACAGGTAATTACTAAATGGAAACATTGTATTTCACTTAAAGCCAAGAGTAGTGTACTTAATTATAATTTAAACATATCTCCACTGGTTTGTATCAAAATATTATTTAAACATTAGTTTGTTATTAACCAATAAAATAACACCATTTGGTCATTAGCAGATCATTGAACTAAGAACTATCTCTAACTTTGATATAATCAAATGTTGAACACAGACTTACACAAGTTAGTGATTGATTGTTGCGAAGCTACACAAGTTAGTGATTGATTGTTGCTATATAAAAGTGCCAAGTGGGCAATTTGTAAGATATATCATGCAGAGAACAAGTTGCATTTTAATGGGTTGAGTTACATTTTATTAGTGATAGCTGACTGATAGTTGACAGGTGGAGTTGTCTCTCCACTCGTGTGATTGGATACCTTATCTTTATTCAAGTCAACTAGTATTTGTTTTTACTCCTTATTGCTGTGTACTTAGTGTTGTTTTTACTCCTTAATGCTGTGTACTTAGTGTTGTTTTTACTCCTTGATGCTGTGTACTTAGTGTTGTTTTTACTCCTTAATGCTGTGTACTTAGTGTTGTTTTTACTCCTTAATGCTGTGTACTTAGTGTTGTTTTTACTCCTTGATGCTGTGTACTTAGTGTTGTTTTTACTCCTTAATGCTGTGTACTTAGTGTTGTTTTTACTCCTTAATGCTGTGTACTTAGTGTTGTTTTTACTCCTTAATGCTGTGTACTTAGTGTTGTTTTTACTCCTTATTGCTGTGTTACTTAGTGTTGTTTTTACTCCTTAATGCTGTGTACTTAGTGTTGTTTTTACTCCTTAATGCTGTGTACTTAGTGTTGTTTTTACTCCTTATTGCTGTGTACTTAGTGTTGTTTTTACTCCTTAATGCTGTGTACTTAGTGTTGTTTTTACTCCTTAATGCTGTGTACTTAGTGTTGTTTTTACTCCTTAATGCTGTGTACTTAGTGTTGTTTTTACTCCTTAATGCTGTGTACTTAGTGTTGTTTTTACTCCTTAATGCTGTGTTACTTAGTGTTGTTTTTACTCCTTAATGCTGTGTACTTAGTGTTGTTTTTACTCCTTAATGCTGTGTACTTAGTGTTGTTTTTACTCCTTAATGCTGTGTTACTTAGTGTTGTTTTTACTCCTTAATGCTGTGTACTTAGTGTTGTTTTTACTCCTTAATGCTGTGTACTTAGTGTTGTTTTTACTCCTTAATGCTGTGTACTTAGTGTTGTTTTTACTCCTTAATGCTGTGTACTTAGTGTTGTTTTTACTCCTTAATGCTGTGTACTTAGTGTTGTTTTTACTCCTTAATGCTGTGTACTTAGTGTTGTTTTTACTCCTTAATGCTGTGTACTTAGTGTTGTTTTTACTCCTTATTGCTGTGTTACTTAGTGTTGTTTTTACTCCTTAATGCTGTGTACTTAGTGTTGTTTCTACTCCTTAATGCTGTGTACTTAGTGTTGTTTTTACTCCTTAATGCTGTGTACTTATTGTTGTTTTTACTCCTTAATGCTGTGTACTTAGTGTTGTTTTTACTCCTTAATGCTGTGTACTTAGTGTTGTTTTTACTCCTTAATGCTGTGTACTTAGTGTTGTTTTTACTCCTTAATGCTGTGTACTTAGTGTTGTTTTTACTCCTTAATGCTGTGTACTTATTGTTGTTTTTACTCCTTAATGCTGTGTACTTATTGTTGTTTTTACTCCTTAATGCTGTGTACTTAGTGTTGTTTTTACTCCTTAATGCTGTGTACTTAGTGTTGTTTTTACTCCTTATTGCTGTGTTACTTAGTGTTGTTTTTACTCCTTAATGCTGTGTACTTAGTGTTGTTTTTACTCCTTAATGCTGTGTACTTAGTGTTGTTTTTACTCCTTAGTGCTGTGTACTTAGTGGAGATGCAGCAAATAACAATTTTATATTTATTGGTTTGACCCAATCAGGGCTCAAATCACCTACCACACTCGCAGAGTAGTAAAGTGATATTTTATATTTATTGGTTTGACCCAATCAGAGCTCAAATCACCTATCACACTCGCAGAGAGTAATAAAGTGATATTTTGTATTGTTGATGACACATATATATTAGATTGCATACCTTAATGTTATTGGAATTCTTCAATTCTTCATCCCCCGGTTTTTTTTTGGGGTAAGGTCTGTGTTTCTCATCTTTGCAGTTTTTTGTGTTTGCTGTGTCATTTGTTTTGTTTTCATTCTGTTTCTTGTGTGCCCAATGTTGCCGATGTCTCCTGATTGTCAATTCTTGATTGCCCTTTCGGTTTCCACTAACCTTTATCTGACAAAAAAGGGAATGTGCGTTTCTTACATAGTTATTCGATTTTATCAACATAAAAGGTGAAAGGGCAGTCGTGGTCGTGATCGTATGGTTACAAGTTGGATTTACAACTACCTATGCAATAAGTGCCTATCACCATTAAAGTTTTGAGTTTGAACCCCGTTCATGGCGAGGTGTACTCGATACAACATTATGTGATAAAAGTTGTCAGTGACTTGTGACAGGTCGGTGGTTTTCTCCGGGTACTCCGGTTTCCTCCATCAATAAATCTGACAGCATTGATATAACTGAAATATTGTTGAAAGTGGCGTGAAACACCATAAACTAAACCCAAGCCAAACATAAGAAGTGAAATACGATTATTTTGTTTTGGTCACGCTAAAAGGAAAATACATACGTCTGTTTACATAACATTCCAATAATATTGTAAACATATCTGTTTGCTTACATATGTTAATGTGATATAATATCTTATTATAGTCGCTGGTAGAACTATTGGATATAATGATAAATGCTGCAAACCAGTCAACGTGGGAAGAAAAACAGGTGAGAAATATTTTAGACTAGACAAATAACATGGCTACAGTCACTTCTCATAATTACTGATGGAAACATACATTATAATTTATATACTGATAAATAAATGAGAAAAAAGAAGGAGTAATCAGGAATGCACAATATTAGGACACATGTACCCTTGGGCACAGGACACAGAACTACAAAAAAAGGACAGCAAACTAAAAAGACTAGGAAAAAGGACATGTCCCTTAAAGGGGCATTGTCTGCCAAATTCGTAAATTTTTGTTACCCATAAAAACTATCAGATATGATTGATGCCTTAATAAAACGTGTTTCTGTAACTTATACATGTTATGAAATGTACGTGCATCGGGGAAAAAAAGTGCAACTGCTGTGTTTTGAGAGGGGCCGTAGCTATAATCCGATAGTCCGATAGTTCGATAGTCCGACCGTCCGATAGTTCGACGGTCCGACAGTCCGATAGTCCGACAAATGCTTTAAACTGATGAAAGTTTTGAAAAATAATTTGGCCAAAAATGATATATTCGTAATTTCAGGATATAGGCCATTCATTTTTATACGCCCATCAAAATACGGGCTTATTATGGCATACCGCTGTTCGTCCGTCCATCCACGCCTCGTACGATAACATCTCTCACTTGTTCCCCCTTTTACTGATAGGTCACGTCGTGACATACATTGTATTGATAAAAGGGGGAGCAAGTGAGAGGTGTGATTTTAGTCAGTTTGGAAAACGCCAGTTTGCATATGGTACATGTATATACAATTAATTGGTTTAAAAAAGTGCAGAATATTAATAATTACTGTTCTCACGCTGAGCAACCGACCTTCAATTGACATAAAAGAGGGGGGGGGGGGGGGGGGGGCGTATCATGGCACAGTTGTTTATTTTGTCATATTCCGATGCTGTTTCTTTCCGTGATATAAGGAGTCACTTAGGGACAATTCCTTCAATCGTAACTTTTTATATATGCGTTTGTCGTAGAAGGAGACTATAGCAGGGTCACCCGTCGGAATCCCGGGGAATAAAAATAGAACCAACTTGTCGTCGGAAGAGACAGAAAAATAAGTTCCCGTGTTAAGCCGTTGCCCATGTTGACCCATCCCAGAGTCCCCTCTTTCTGATTTTTTGTTTACAAACTTTTCTCATCCTGAATATGACTGAAATATTGCTTGCTGGACCTTAAGCAATCAATCAATCAATCAATTCGCACACATTATTGTATCCAGCTCTATTGGTGTGTCGACATTGCTTTTTAACATAAATATTCCATGATAAAGGGCGGGGGACACTGGTATGCTCTCCTTTTGGTTTTTCCTTTTTTTTTGTATTTCTTTTTTTTGTGTATTCATTTATTTCATCTTTCTTTTTAATAGTGACTTTTCTTGGCTGGACTCGGCTACTCGCTACTTAAATAAAGCCTGAAGTAGTCGCTACTAAAAAATATAAGGCATACTTACCCTACCGGTTCATCACGATTGGATCAAGGTCTTTATGGAGTCCGCGTTGTTCATATATGTGTTTTTTTTAGCTCTTGTGTGGCCCTGCCAATTGTTTGTCCGTCTATGATATCGTGTTTCCGATGTTCTGGACCTTTCTTTGGTGAGTAAATGGTTCGGTTTCTGGCCCCATCTTACACATGTTATAGTGTTAACTTTCAAATAAATATAGCATTTGTCGGACTATCGGGCCGTCGGACTATCGCACTGTCGGACTATCGGACCGTCGGACTATCGGACTGTCGGTCTATCTGACTGTCGGATTATAGGTCGGACCCCGTTTTGAGATCATCAAGAAATGGACGCCATCTTATTAATTATTGGCATTGTTTACGGAATTTGCCGAATCGTCATTAAATCAGTACAACAATACACTTATTTCTTATTTTCTGTGAATCTGCTTTTAGTCGGCGTTAATTACGAACAAAGAACCATGCAAGTTTGCAGTTAATAAGCGACAAAATACAAATTATTCGTTTTTACCTGTCACTAGTAAGGCCAGTTGCATACGGAGAAAGTGAGGTCAAATTATTTGCTTGCAAGGAAATAACAAATCGATGCTAATTTTCGTTCTCAAAAGGCGAAAAGTGGTATGATAAGCTGTTTAATGTGAAATATTTACCTTTATTTCATCATTTTAAAGCTATTTACCAATTTCCAAAACATATTTGTTTTGGTCAAAATCGTAGCTAATGCCCCTTTAAGTTTATAATATGGGGGTTATGGTGTTTAACACCACTTTCAACCATATTTATAAAGTATTGGTAATTTCATATACGATATAGATACACTACCATGTAAACTTCAATGATGATCCAAGTGAGGAAAGGATAAAGTTATATACTAAATAAAGATGTTTAATTTTATTACTGAGAGTCATCAAGGATTTATATAGTAGAAATATAAATCCTTGGAGTCATGCATGAATCAAACTGTGAGTTCTGTTCGTAGCCCAAATCGACGACACCAGTCCTGTACTTTTAGATCACTTATTTCAATGGTGTAATCATTCAGTGTAAAACCAATAAAATATATAGCCACTAGTCTGAATGATGATACGAGGTGTAACAGTCCACCTTGACAGTGAGGAGTAACAGTCCACCTTGACAGTGATGATATGTATTGTTGTAAGATTACAATAATCAGTTGTAGGAAATGTTTGATGATACCAAAGGGGTAATCAGAAATTATAAATCAACAAACAAACAATGCAATGGCCAAAGGAAAAAAGGAGAAAAAGACAAACAATAATCTACAAAACACTGCAGAAAACTAAAGATGGAGCAACACGAACCCCACTAAAATCTGGGGCTTAACTCATGTGTTTCGGAAGGATATGCAGTTCCTGCTTCACTAGTGGCACCTGTCATGTAGAATTTCCCTTTATCATCAATTTGTAATTGTAATGTTAAAATGTTTATTTTATATTTACAGGATATGAAGGCAGCACCATACTTTTTAAGGATTTGTCAAATTATTTCCAAAAGTATTGATAAAGTTTTACTCGTGAATCCAAATACTGAAATCACATCCTCCGCGTTAGGTAAAATGTTATATTTGAAGACCTTACATTTATACTGATCAAATTGTAATAGTTTTATGCATGCTTGGTATTGCGAAACCCTGTTAAGAAAACAACAGTAAAAGGACGATGCTACACTGGTTTTAAACCCATAAATAAGATATAAGATAATGTTAGCTTCTTTTGTGTTTTAATGAATCTGTTAATTCACATTTACAAAAACATTTCTGCAATTTGAAGAAGACGAAAATGTTCTTAGTAGTGTGGTTCAACCGTACACTCGCATGCTGCACGATACAGAGTCTGGTTTCAAATTGTTTATGAAGTTTTTTACTGAAAGCTGGCAATAAATATAGAAAGGTGGAGTAATACCGTTAATAAACATGAGCAAAAGTTAACATAATAAAATGCTGAAAAGTCTCAGTTATACCAAAGGTCATCATAAACATATCATCTAGTTCTTCTTCTTCCAAATACAGGACTAGACTCTAAGGATAGAGTGGGTAACCTTAATTATATATATTAATGTATTAGAGAGGAGAAACGGTTATAATTATATGCACGATAATTAAAGTACTAAATGAATATATTTCGTGTTTAATTTCACTAGAAACTGTCATCCTGTTCAGTATTGTCTGCTCATGAGATGGTTATGGTGTTTCAAAATAAGTTAATAAGTCTTTATCAGATATATGGAATTATTTTTTTTGTATGTATGTATGTACCATGTTATGTAATTTTAATGGTTAAAACATTTTACTAATTAAATAAATTTTGCACGGACGAAGAAACCTTAACATTTAATGATGTAAATTTTGCAGGAACAAAGAGCCTTTACCTTTAACAATGTAAATATTGTGTTGTAGATGTCTTAACATATGAGGTACAGATTGAGAATCATACCATATCAACTACTACCTCTGTCTTAGATGAACCTTTGTCAGATTCTACAAGTAAGTACATATAACATGAGGAAATTGGGGAGGAGGTGAAAATTAAAATGACATGTTAAGATGAATAATTGACTAACACAACTTTTTTGTTAGTGTTGTTTTGACCATATGTATATTAATATATTGAGTAGCATGTTTTGATGTCTGATGGAAGGCATGCTTAACTTTGTAAATCTGTGTATTTCAAATAGTAGTGTATGCTTGTAAAATATGTCATGTAACATCAGCCAGATAGTAGTTTAAGCTTTTCCGATGGCAATTTTATGTACTTATAAATAAAAGTTAGAGAATAGCGATTTGGGCAATCAAAAACACACAATCCAGAGAAACTGGCAACATTGGATACAGAAGATGATGAAAACAATCAAAAACACACAATCCAGAGAAACTGGCAACATTGGATACAGAAGATGATGAAAACAATCAAAAACACACAATCCAGAGAAACTGGCAACATTGGATACAAAAGATGATGAAAACAATCAAAAACACACAATCCAGAGAAACTGGCAACATTGGATACAGAAGATGATGAAAACAATCAAAAACACACAATCCAGAGAAACTGGCAACATTGGATACAGAAGATGATGAAAACAATCAAAAACACACAATCCAGAGAAACTGGCAACATTGGATACAGAAGATGATGAAAACAATCAAAAACACACAATCCAGAGAAACTGGCAACATTGGATACAGAAGATGATGAAAACAATCAAAAACACACAATCCAGAGAAACTGGCAACATTGGATACAGAAGATGATGAAAACAATCAAAAACACACAATCCAGAGAAACTGGCAACATTGGATACAGAAGATGATGAAAACAATCAAAAACACACAATCCAGAGAAACTGGCAACATTGGATACAGAAGATGATGAAAACAATCAAAAACACACAATCCAGAGAAACTGGCAACATTGGATACAGAAGATGATGAAAACAATCAAAAACACACAATCCAGAGAAACTGGCAACATTGGATACAGAAGATGATGAAAACAATCAAAAACACACAATCCAGAGAAACTGGCAACATTGGATACAGAAGATGATGAAAACAATCAAAAACACACAATCCAGAGAAACTGGCAACATTGGATACAGAAGATGATGAAAACAATCAAAAACACACAATCCAGAGAAACTGGCAACATTGGATACAGAAGATGATGAAAACAATCAATAACACAACACAATATGTGTTGGACACCACTATGTGTAAACAAACAGAAATAAGATAAATAAGACATGAGCCTTATAACTGAGGACAAAGGATAATATTGGCTAATCACTTGTATACACTGATACATCTAAGACATGGGCTTAACTAGATATGAGTACTGTTGACAAAACAATAGTACATAATGCCGCCATAAGTCAGTGGCATGATGGTACACCTTTCATATATTTTGATTATATGCATGCATTCATTTGTATTTTAATAGTTTGAAAGCTCATTTTGATTTATTTGTAGATATGAACAAATTGTCGGTTATTTCATTCACAAATAAAGCGATACAGTCCATGTTATCTGCAAAAATACTGGATCACAGGTATTTCTGATAAACCTCCTTTATATCATGTGTATGACGAGATCTGATCAGTACAATTGAACTAGAACTAAATATATATACCTGATAACTATCACAATATAATTACATTATATGTTAATTTCATTTGGAAAGCCTCGTATGATTGGTCAAAAGGCTGGCACGTAACTTCGGCATTGAAGAGTTCAACATTTCAATCACTTCCAGGAACTATTTTCGAACTAACTACGCACACTCAGAACAGGTGGAAATGTTGAATATTGAAATAAAGAATAACAATTTTAATTGTATTTAATCATTTTAGTGTTGAATGCATTGCTTGTAGAATTATAGGATTGTAAAAGTGCGGACAAAAATATATTTGTATATGAAGTGCTATCCGCTTTATACAAAATGCACTTCTTAGGTCAACACTTTAACAGCCAAACTACAAAAGATTGTGCTCAATTGTTAAGTAATTTAACAGGAAGGAATATTGTAAGAAATGACATTATTCATGATGTTATGTCTATTGTTAATCTAATATTTAATTATGTCATTAACCAACGGAATAATGAAATGGCATTAGAGTATTCAAGATTTAAATAGCAAAAATCTGCTTATGGTGTTTTAAATTGTTCACCTACGTTTGTAACATGCTAGAACAAAACCAAATATAACAAAATAAGAACATCATTATTTATTTTACCTATTCATCCGCTAAAATAGTGAATACTTCTCTAAGCGAAGCATATTACCGTTATAGCTTGGTGTTAAGGTAATGTTCATGTAAGGGCACATGCACTAGATTATTACTTTTATAATATAACTTCTATATACTTATAAGCTGAAATGAAAACTTTCCAAATATGTGAGAGCATAAAACTTGAAACAATTAAGAAATGTTGAAGATATAAAAATCAAGGAAAATTAGGAAAATAAGTACATGTATATGAAACATACCGGGTAAGTTGTATTATGAAAGTAATGTTTATGATAGTTGTGATGTCATTGGGTTGAATTTTATTATTTGAAAATAAAATATATTTTAATTTGAAGGTAAATCTAAATTTATTGTGTAATGTCTATTTATTTCTATTTTTAAGTTTATATTATTGTATGTTATTTACAAGCAACTGTTGTTTTACTCCACAGGATCAAGACGAATAATCCAATTTCTAGTATTCATTCAGTGTTCCCTGTAAAGGGCAACAAGACTTATATCCAGAATCTCATGGCTTACATTCCAATAAAGCATACTATTCCGGTAATTATTAATTATTGAACATTGAATCACTTAAGAATTTCAGTAAGGGACCGACCATTTAGCTTGAAGGGGGGGTTATGGTTTTTTGTTTCGTTCAGAATTTTTTTTTCGGACAACACAAGAGTTGGAATATTTATTTTTTTTGTCGTGCAAAGCGCAATTTTTTTTTCCAGAATTTAACATTAGGTTATATGACAAAAACTCTGAATCAGATTATTTTTTTTTCCTCCATCAAAATCAGAATATTTTTTTCAGCAACATTGGGAATCAGAATATTTTTTTAGAAAAAAACCATAACCCTAGCTCTGATACTAATACGACTAACTACTTACACATGTACAGCTCTGATACTAATACGACCAACTACTTACACATGTACAGCTCTGATACTAATATGACTAACTACTTACACATGTACAGCTCTGATACTAATACGACTAACTACTTACACATGTACAGCTCTGATACTAATACGACTAACTACTTACACATGTGCAGCTCTGATACTAATACGACTAACTACTTACACATGTACAGCTCTGATACTAATACGACTAACTACTTACACATGTACAGCTCTGATACTAATACGATTAACTACTTACACATGTACAGCTCTGATACTAATACGACTAACTACTTACACATGTACAGCTCTGATACTAATACGACTAACTACTTACACATGTGCAGCTCTGATACTAATACGACTAACTACTTACACATGTACAGCTCTGACAGTAATACGACTAACTACTTACACATGTGCAGCTCTGATACTAATACAACTAACTACTTACACATGTACAGCTCTGATACTAATACGACTAACTACTTACACATGTGCAGCTCTGATACTAATACGACTAACTACTTACACATGTACAGCTCTGATACTAATACGACTAACTACTTACACATGTGCAGCTCTGATACTAATACGACTAACTACTTACACATGTACAGCTCTGATACTAATACGACTAACTACTTACACATGTACAGCTCTGACAGTAATACGACTAACTACTTACACATCCACCACATACTCCTAAGACATAGTAAACAAATTGTGAAGATATCTAAGTAACAGAAAATAGCAAAATCCTACAATTATACATACATGTATATATTTCTTACTTAGACATGTTGAAAACAATATGAAGTTTAGGTATAAGAGGCGAAATAGCTAGGTTTTAAGCTGAAATACTTTCTTCCAATTATTTTGTTCTAGAAAGCAATAAAACTTCATTGTTGCAGTACGTGCTATATTCTGAAACAAAAAAAAACCACAAACAGAATAGAACACAAGTACAATACACCATAGCAATATGCGGAACATTGCCGAGTGAGTAAATTATGGGTCTTATAGAGTTGTATATGTAGTATATCATTGTTCAAATGATTGAAGTAAATGTAAGAATATTAATGTGGAAATATGGTTGAAAGTAAACAATGGTCATTAACTGTCTAAAGTAGGAAAATGATCATCATTATGATGGACAATTATTTTTTGAAAAGTTAATGAAATAAACAGGTGGATATTTAATGTAGTGTGCACGACGCTGGTTCTTGAATAACCTTCATCTGGTATGCTCATAACCAAAAGATCAGAAGGTCAAAAATACTTCAACAGCATACATTTATTTCACTGCAATCTAGGTCACTATTGTCAGTAACGGAAAGATCCAATATTACCTTGCTAGCTCTATATACAATGTACCAAGCTAAAAGTCAGTCTTTGCATGCTTTTAGTAGATGAAGGAAAGATATAGAATTATATGATAAATCTTTGATTAAGACTTCAGAAGAACTGTGTTTCAAATCTTGACTTTCATTACTTATGTTCTTTATTAAATATCATCAACATCATCAAGATGTATCATAATCTTCTTGGATTATTGGGTGGTCGTGATATCATAATCTTCTTGGATTATTGGGTGGTCGTGATATCATAATCTTCTTGGATTATTGGGTGGTCGTGATATCATAATCTTCTTGGATTATTGGGTGGTCGTGATATCATAATCTTCTTGGATTATTGGGTGGTCGTGTTATCATAATCTTCTTGGATTATTGGGTGGTCGTGATATCATAATCTTCTTGGATTATTGGGTGGTCGTGATATCATAATCTTCTTGGATTATTGGGTGGTCGTGGTCGTGATATCATAATCTTCTTGGATTATTGGGTGGTCGTGATATCATAATCTTCTTGGATTATTGGGTGGTCATGTTATCATAATCTTCTTGGATTATTGGGTGGTCGTGGTCGTGATATCATAATCTTCTTGGATTATTGGGTGGTCGTGGTCGTGATATCATAATCTTCTTGGATTATTGGGTGGTCGTGATATCATAATCTTCTTGGATTATTGGGTGGTCGTGATATCATAATCTTCTTGGATTATTGGGTGGTCGTGTTATCATAATCTTCTTGGATTGTTGGGTGGTCGTGATATCATAATCTTCTTGGATTATTGGGTGGTCGTGGTCATGATATCATAATCTTCTTGGATTATTGGGTGGTCATGGTCGTGATATCATAATCTTCTTGGATTATTGGGTGGTCGTGATATCATAATCTTCTTGGATTATTGGGTGGTCGTGATCGTATGGTAGTTAGTTTTATTACTATACCTATGCAATCAGTGCCTATCACCACCAATGTTTTTAGTTTGAACCCCGCTCAGACGAGGTGCACTCAATACAACATTATGTGATAAAGTTTGTCAATGACTTATGACAGGTCGGTGGTTTTCTCCTGGTACTTCGGTTTCCTCCACAAATAAAACTGACCGCCACGATATAACTGAAATATTGTTGAAAGTGACGTTAAACACCATAACCATTAACCGCTCGTACTCTCCTTACATGTCCTACATATTCTTAGTTATCTAATATTTATACAGATACAATTTACATTTTTTATAGGTATTTCTAGAATTAATCATGCAAAAACATATTGTATTATTTTCAGTCCACCTCCAATAAATACAATCAAACAGTTTGTGTTTCCTGGGAATTTGATGATAGGTAATATTATAATAAATATATGTTAATGGCTTAGGTGAGTTATTGTGTCCAGATTTTAGAGAACAAGTTGCAATATTCTCAATATACATGTATATGACTCCAGTAAAATATAAGTTTAAAATAAAATCATATATGAGAACAAACTGAATATTTGTAGGACATCTTGTATTAACTTGTTATTTAAACTGCATGTTAAAACTTTATTAAAGGTACATGTTTAATACACACTAGAGAGGAACACACCGTTATTTATCATCTTGATATTTGTTGAAAAGGGATGGCGTCTGAATATGACTCCGATACTGTGATTCATTGCTGTTTAATATCATTTGAACTGTATATTAAATGTATTCATGTAGATTTCAAACAATAAATCGTGCTGGCAAAAGAAAAAGTGGCCTTGGAAATATAGATTGCCACAAGAGAAGGGTGGAGATAACAGATAGATCTGAACATTCTGCCTTGTTACATGCCACAAATGCCACTTCAAAAACAACATTTACAATTTCTATACCCTGATATCCCATCAGTTGTGGTGCAGTATAAACTTCTATTAACTAAGCCGTCTAACAAGATTGAAGTGAAAGGAACAATGTTTTATATTTCTTGTGTATTTTCAGAATCTCTCAATTCGGTCGTTGGACAGACAGTCAGTGTACAGCTGTAAAATCAGAGAATTCTCATACTGTGTGTAAATGTACTTTACCAGGCCATTTTATGGTTATTTCTGTAAATACAAATAAAACTGTAAGTCGTCTTATTTGGTGCACTGTTATAGTTTATTTTTGTTACCATGGGACTACATCTGACAAAGGAGTTTCTTGTTAAGGAATACAAAACGAAAATTTATTCATTGCAAATTTTAGGGTCATAATCATGGATTAATCGGTCATATAGATTTGTATGTCATAAATGGTTGTCGACATGTTATCGCCATTGTACTATATATCGATTTCGTGATGACTTCACGATGGGTACCATTCATGGAGCAGTTTATCATTTAGAAACATTTTTTCTCTCGGAAATTTGTTATTTCATTTTTTTTGTTTCTATTTCACGGATGTTGTCTTGTGTATTCAAAGTTTAAGAAAATTGCTTAGTCGTGTGTCATAGGCACCATAATATGTAAATATACAGTGATTTGTCATTCTGAGATTAATTATATCCATTTTTGTCAGTTTTATATTACATGCGATGTAGACGTTCTATATGTACACACGATATGATATTTAAAAAATAATATCACTTTTTATGATGATTATGTAAATCTATTTCAAAAGGCTAGGATTGATTTTTCCTACTGTGTTCCACGGATTATCTAATATGGATAACTTCTTATACATACTATAAGCAAATAAGTGTAATAGAAAAACATTTTCTTCTATGACAATGTTGCATACAGTAACTATATGACATATCACATTTGCCTTATAATTAACATGGTTTCCTCACAGATCTTTACTCTGTTAATTTGATCATATAATATGTAAAATTAACAAACATTTGTTAGACAATAAATATTACATTTTCATCCTGTAATTTGTGGAAAAATATTAATATTACATAAAATGCACATGATGACAGATTTGGACCAAGAGAGCTGATCCAGATTATCAAATTCCTAATGAAAATATTTATGATAATTACTTTGAACATAAATTTTCATTTCTAATATGATCAGTATGATAAATAACTGGGTTCGGTTGGGTTATGGGTACTTAGCTTCTGTTTAAAAATATATCAGTTATATTGTGGTGGTCAGTTTAATTGGTGAGGAAATCGCACAAAACCTACTTGCATGTCATGTTCACAAACTTTCTCACATAATGTTGGATTGAGTATTCCATAAAGTAGATTTACTTCCAACTGCCATACTCTCACTTTTACAACCCCGCCTCCACCCCCACCCCCAACTGCATAGGCAATATGACAGTCATTATGCTTCATTGTTTTATTAGAATTATTTGGTTAGAATCGCAACCATATCAAACTTATTATATGAATGACTCTAATTATAGCATTATTTTGTGTTTTATTGCAGGTCATCCCCATCGTCATAGAATCTTATCCAGGTTTACCTATAGTCATTGCCTGTGTCATTAACATTATTATCCTTGGTGGTGCCATGATTATTTATGTAATCAAAAGAAGGTAAACATGTATACAAATACAACCTTTCAAACATATGTCATTACATTTGGCTCTTCTGTTTCTGTCTTGGCTTCTTGCTTTCTAGGAATCAAAGAACAATATTACTTTAGTAACACAACCAATATATTACTGAATATTAAATAAACGTTAGAGAAACCTGAAGGGGCAATCAAGAATAGACAATCCAGAGACACTGGCAACATTGAGGACACAGGATGAAGACAAACAGAACAAATAACACTACACAGGAAACCAAAAAGATGAGCAACACGGATCCCACCAAAAACCGGGATGAAATCAGATGCCCGCAAAAGGTTAAATGTAGTTGGACATGCTATGCAAATGTGTCCTGTTCACTCGGTATCATTCACCATTTGCTATAGGTAGTGCTATCAGATATTTTTTTTACTGTTGTTGTTTTGTATGTTTGACTTTTTATACAAGTAAACATTTACACATTTTAGACTTTTTAAGACCATGACTTATATTGAATTATTTAATTTTCCAAATTGTTATATGTTTTTTTTTCTTTTCAGGTGGTTAATTGGAGATGAATATTCTATTCATTTTAGTTTTATGTTGTCTGTATTGATCAAAAGTGCCACATTTTTAATTTGTCTGAGAAACACTAATAATACTGTAAGTAATAATATCCAGAAGCCAGATATATTAAAGGTTGTCAGTGATATGCGACAGGTCTGTGGTGTTCTCCGGTTTACTCCAACAATAAAACTGACCGCCACGATATAGCTGAAATATTGTTGAAAGTGGCGTTAAATACCATAACCCTAACCTAACCAAGATATATTGATGTATATCAAAATTCTGAAGATGTCTTAATCGGTAGTAAAATAAAACTCAATCACATAGAACTGTAATAGCGACTTTTCTGGTGAGAAGAATTCATTTTCAGTCCATTCATATATATCATATAGGTGAATCAAAAGTATGCAAAATCTACAATAGATTATATATGTATCACAATTAAATTGAGGCCGTTCTTCTGTCGTAATTGTCGATAAAGTTTGTGAGTTCGATTCTGGCCCGTGGTGAAATGTACCGGAATAAGCTGTTTGCGATAAAGCTTGGCAAATCGTTGGTATTCTCTTTGTATTCCGGTTTCTCCATTAATAACACTGATCAGCACGATGTCATATTAAATATTGTTGAAAGTAGCATTAAGCACCCATAGCCCATCCAAAATCATAACTGAAAACAATGGCTACCTATAAATATATTTTTACCTCCACACAGACGTGCTACATTTTAATTGTCCTGTAGTTCCAGTGTAAAACACTTTATAATGGAATTAGTAAAAATGTATAAATGATTCCAAGTGTAAATTAAGCTATGGTAGGATCAAATATTTAGAAAGTGTAAATGAAGGACAAGTACAATGTATTACATAAAATGTATGTTTACTTAAAATAAAAGTACAGTATATACATTTGTGTAACTGTAAGTAATTTAAACAATGACTTATTGATATATAATTGCAGATTTTGTGTTCTATTGGACGGATTGTGGTGTATTTCTGTTTCATGGCTGCACATTCGTTGCTCTTTGCTGAATCTATGCATATATTCATAACCACAGGACGAAAACAACAAATTAGAAGACAGTGGTATAAATATATGTGTATTGGCTGGGGCAAGTTATCATTTCATATATAATATGTTTCTTATTTTGTTGTTGTACTCTATGGTATTCTAGTAATACATGTATGTGAATTATTCGTTTTATGCATAAAACACAATTCAACAATTATTTAGATATGCAAACAATATACATTCCCTATTTCTATAGTTTTGTGAATGTTTAAACACCAAATAATATGCTTCCTTTCTTGTAAATAACACATGGTGTAAAACTATATAACAGTTCTGCACCATATATTTATTTCTAATGTCTTCTTGTCTATATTTATACAGGGATACCATCAGCCTTAACGACGTTCTTTGGTATAGCCTCCAGAATATTCCAAGGAACAGATAATTGTAGATTGTTGTAAGTTATCATTATTGTTATGAAATTAAACTTTCTGTTTTTGTTTTACTGTCATAAAACTGTCGAGTATGATTTTCTTACTACAAAATTCGTCCAATCGGTGGACAGTATCCAATATATACTATGTTCTGATTAAATTATATTAAAGTATGATTACAATAATGGCACTTGAAAGTTTTATCACCGTAAGATTAGAGCAGAGGAGATGAGATGCGTGCTAGCAAATCTAGTCAACTAATATTAAATAGCTCTATTAAAAAACCCAGAAGAGATCAGATCAGTGATAACGAATCTGTTCATATAATATGTTTAGATGAAAACCTTTCAATAGAAATAAAAAAAAATTCTTCAGTCCTGTCGGTTGATGTACATTGATATAAATAAACTAACTTATTGGTAATGTTTCTTTTTTTCTTTCTTTATTACAGATGCTGGATAGAAAGAGGTCATTGGCATTATTTTGGATTCATTATTCCTATCATTGCATTCGATTTTGTAAGTTATATACACATTATGATATATAAATATTAATGAAAACATATTTTGTTTTATGGAATTGTAATCCTAGATTATTCTATAATGAAGATCATCTGTGCGAATACACTTAAGTGAATCTTTACTAAACCAATCTCTTGTACTTAGTTTAATATTATTTTATTCCAAAATAAAACAGCAATGAGATTGGACAAAAAGTTATCACAACCTATGAACTGTTCCCTCTCTACAAATAATACACATATAATAATGTCAACAAATCTAGCACATACACAAGTATAGATAATATTTAACACAATAAAGTGAAACATGGGAAATAAGTTGTACAAAGATATAGTAAGGATATATATCATGAAGTATAGGAGTCTGATAAGATGTTCACATAAAGTAAGAGTCCGATAAGATGTTCACATAAAGTAAGAGTCCGACAAGATGTTCACATAAAGTAAGAGTCCGACAAGATGTTCACATAAAGTAAGAGTCTGACAAGATGTTCACATAAAGTAAGAGTCTGACAAGATGTTCACATAAAGTAAGAGTCTGACAAGATGTTCACATAAAGTAAGAGTCTGACAAGATGTTCACATAAAGTAAAGAGTCCAACAAGATGTTCACATAAAGTAAGAGTCCGACAAGATGTTCACATAAAGTAAGAGTCCGACAAGATGTTCACATAAAGTAAGAGTCCGACAAGATGTTCACATAAAGTAAGAGTCTGACAAGATGTTCACATAAAGTAAGAGTCCGACAAGATGTTCACATAAAGTAAGAGTCTGACAAGATGTTCACATAAAGTAAGAGTCTGACAAGATGTTCACATAAAGTAAGAGTCCGACAAGATGTTCACATAAAGTAAAGAGTCTGACAAGATGTTCACATAAAGTAAGAGTCCGACAAGATTTTCACATAAAGTAAGAGTCCGACAAGATGTTCACATAAAGTAAGAGTCCGACATGATGTTCACATAAAGTAAGAGTCCGACAAGATGTTCACATAAAGTAAGAGTCCGACAAGATGTTCACATAAAGTAAGAGTCCGACAAGATGTTCACATAAAGTAAGAGTCCGACAAGATGTTCACATAAAGTAAGAGTCCGACAAGATGTTCACATAAAGTAAGAGTCCGACAAGATGTTCACATAAAGTAAGAGTCCGACAAGATGTTCACATAAAGTAAGAGTCCGACAAGATGTTCACATAAAGTAAGAGTCCGACAAGATGTTCACATAAAGTAAGAGTCCGACAAGATGTTCACATAAAGTAAGAGTCCGACAAGATGTTCACATAAAGTAAGAGTCCGACAAGATGTTCACATAAAGTAAGAGTCCGACAAGATGTTCACATAAAGTAAGAGTCCGACAAGATGTTCACATAAAGTAAGAGTCCGACAAGATGTTCACATAAAGTAAGAGTCCGACAAGATGTTCACATAAAGTAAGAGTCCGACAAGATGTTCACATAAAGTAAGAGTCCGACAAGATGTTCACATAAAGTAAGAGTCTGACAAGATGTTCACATAAAGTAAGAGTCTGACAAGATGTTCACATAAAGACAAAGTTCAGATACATAAAAACAGCATTTGATATATTAAAAATAATGCTGACTTTTATTTCTGATACAAGTTTTAGTGCTCTTTTGTATAGCACTAAATACAACAATTCGCTGAAATAAAATCGTACATTGATATTAATACTTTAAATCACAAAGGCAAGAAAACTGGTTTAATCCCAAAACAAACGTCATTTGTTAATAAAATGACAAACAGAAAACAAATACATCATATTATGATATGTCATAGTCAATACTGGTTAATGTTACCAAGATGAATGATGCTGCTATAATGTAAAAAACGTAGATTACAAATGTAGTACACGGGTACGCTCAAAGGCAAAACGTAGATTACAAATGTAGTACACGGGTATGCTCAAAGTCAAAACGTAGATTACAAATGTAGTACATGGGTACGCTCAAAGTCAAAACGTAGATTACAAATGTAGTACATGGGTACTCTCAAAGTCAAAACGTAGATTACAAATGTAGTACACGGGTACACTCAAAGTCAAAATGTAGATTACAAATGTAGTACACGGGTATGCTCAAAGTCAAAATGTAGATTACAAATGTAGTACACGGGTACGCTCAAAGTCAAAACGTAGATTACAAATGTAGTACATGGGTACGCTCAAAGTCAAAACGTAGATTACAAATGTAGTACACGGGTACGCTCAAAGTCAAAACGTAGATTACAAATGTAGTACATGGGTACGCTCAAAGTCAAAACGTAGATTACAAATGTAGTACATGGATACACTCAAAGTCAAAAGATTGGAAAGGCAAATAATTTGGGAGCAAGAAAACCAAAGAGTTTAAACATAAATGGGATAGCAAGCCAAATTTGGCTAAGGTCACCTATACCTGAGGGAGGAGAACCTTAGTTTCAATAATAATTACATTATTTACAAACTGTAAATTTCAATAATATACTAGTTTCGGTGAACTTATATGTTGAATATTTTTTTATGTGGATGATATTACCAATACTTGAGAAATTATCTCGTTGCATCCATTAACTTTTCGTATTCTCTACTTATCGAGTAATTATTAGATCATCAAAGTAATCTATTTGCTTCAGTTATATATAGTTACAGAGAAAACACGCATGCATATTATCAATGTTATTTTTTTTATTTTCAGGCTATTGCTATTATGCTTATATTTGCATTACGATCATGCATAAAATTCCAAGATGAAACCAAATACATATCAAAAAAGACTTTTTTGTAAGTTTTAATTTTTAATTACAACTCTTACCTTACAATAACTTTCCACTCATGTTGAGGTATACTTGATACAGTATTATGTGATCAAGTTTGTCAGTGACTTGTGGCAAGTCTGTGGTTTTCTCCGGATACTCCGGTTTTCTCCACCATAAAAAATTGAATGCCCTGATATAACTGAACTATTGTTGAAAGTGGCATTAAACACCATAAACCTAACCCTAACCCTACACTTACATGAGCAGTTTGCATAATAAGTATTTAATATGATATATGTAATAGGTACGTGTATGCGAAATGACCTCGACTTGATCTCTCTCTTTTGCATTTCATTGAGATGCATGCAATTAAATTTGAACTGCACAATATTTTTTCTTTAACTAAAATTTAAATATGATATAAAGTAATAACATGTAAACGTAGATTATAAAAGTCAATAGTAATACAGTCAAACCTGTATTAAGAGGTCACCTTTGGAACAAAGAAAAATTGTCTTATAAGACAAGGTTGCCTCTTAAAAAATGGTTGATTCATATGTAATTTTCTATGACACGACAAGAAAAAAGTTTACTGCTTAAAAGGCATGATCGAATGGGCAGATTTGAATGTATATATGCTTGTACAAATGTATGTATATTTTCTTTTTCAGTTTATCTTGCCTGAAATCCATTTCTATTCTCATCTTGTTAAATGTATGTAGTTATACAAGTACTGGTATAATTCATGATAAACATAATGGAAACATCATATCATATTCCACAGCAACAGTTTTAATGGTGAGTATAAAATAGGTTCCCAATTATTATTTTTTTGTATGGACAATTATGAAGAGTGTGTGAATTGATCACCGATAAGTAAGCAATTTAATGTTCACAAATTGTTCCTGAAATATTTGGATAATAAACGTTAAGAGAACACGGAAGGGACAAGCAAAAATGGACAATTTAGAGAAACCGTCAGGTTGTATAAGACCAGCATTTAGCACATGATTTTCACTTTTGTTCATAGTAAACATGACACATAATTAGAATATCAATCTACATAACACATAATTAGAATATCAATCTACATAACAGACTGGACACAACTTCCTCTACGTTCTTATAGTGACAGTGGCTCGAATCTCTATCTACTACATTATATCTATAAAAAAAGACAATTCTAAAAGGTATTACAGATGCCCCATGTCATCATGCTTTCTCTATATATATTACATAAACACTAGAGAACACCGAAGGGGCAATCAAAATAGACAATCCAGAAAAAACTGGCAACATAGAGAACACAAGATAAATAAACGTTAGAGAACACCAAAGGGGCAATCAAAATGGACAATCCAGAAAAAACTGGCAACATGAGGTACACAAGATAAATAAATGTTAGAGAACACCAAAGGGGCAATCAAAATGGACAATCCAGAAAAAACTGGCAACATAGGGTACACAAGATAAATAAATGTTAGAGAACACCAAAGGGGCAATCAAAATGGACAATCCAGAAAAAACTGGCAACATAGGGTACACAAGATAAATAAACGTTAGAGAACACCAAAGGGGCAATCAAAATAGACAATCCAGAAAAAACTGGCAACATGAGGTACACAAGATAAATAAACGTTAGAGAACACCAAAGGGGCAATCAAAATAGACAATCCAGAAAAAACTGGCAACATGAGGTACACAAGATAAATAAACGTTAGAGAACACCAAAGGGGCAATCAAAATAGACAATTCAGAAAAAACTGGCAACATAGGGTACACAAGATAAATAAACGTTAGAGAACACCAAAGGGGCAATCAAAATAGACAATCCAGAAAAAACTGGCAACATGAGGTACACAAGATAAATAAACGTTAGAGAACACCAAAGGGGCAATCAAAATAGACAATCCAGAAAAAACTGGCAACATAGAGAACACAAGATAAATAAACGTTAGAGAACACCAAAGGGGCAATCAAAATGGACAATCCAGAAAAAACTGGCAACATGAGGTACACAAGATAAATAAATGTTAGAGAACACCAAAGGGGCAATCAAAATGGACAATCCAGAAAAAACTGGCAACATAGGGTACACAAGATAAATAAATGTTAGAGAACACCAAAGGGGCAATCAAAATGGACAATCCAGAAAAAACTGGCAACATAGGGTACACAAGATAAATAAACGTTAGAGAACACCAAAGGGGCAATCAAAATAGACAATCCAGAAAAAACTGGCAACATGAGGTACACAAGATAAATAAACGTTAGAGAACACCAAAGGGGCAATCAAAATAGACAATTCAGAAAAAACTGGCAACATAGGGTACACAAGATAAATAAACGTTAGAGAACACCAAAGGGGCAATCAAAATAGACAATCCAGAAAAAAGTGGCAACATGAGGTACACAAGATAAATAAACGTTAGAGAACACCAAAGGGGCAATCAAAATAGACAATCCAGAAAAAACTGGCAACATAGGATACACAAGATAAATAAACGTTAGAGAACACCAAAGGGGCAATCAAAATAGACAATCCAGAAAAAACTGGCAACATGAGGTACACAAGATAAATAAACGTTAGAGAACACCAAAGGGGCAATCAAAATAGACAATCCAGAAAAAACTGGCAACATAGGGTACACAAGATAAATAAACGTTAGAGAACACCAAAGGGGCAATCAAAATAGTCAATCCAGAAAAAACTGGCAACATAGGGTACACAAGATAAATAAACGTTAGAGAACACCAAAGGGGCAATCAAAATAGCAATCCAGAAAAAACTGGCAACATAGGGTACACAAGATAAATAAACGTTAGAGAACACCAAAGGGGCAATCAAAATAGACAATCCAGAAAAAACTGGCAACATAGGGTACACAAGATAAATAAATGTTAGAGAACACCAAAGGGGCAATCAAAATAGACAATCCCGAAAAAACTGGCAACATGAGGTACACAAGATAAATAAACGTTAGAGAATACCAAAGGGGAAATCAAAATAGACAATCCAGAAAAAACTGGCAACATAGGGTACACAAGATAAATAAACGTTAGAGAATACCAAAGGGGCAATCAAAATAGACAATCCAGAAAAAACTGGCAACATAGGGTACACAAGATAAATAAACGTTAGAGAATACCAAAGGGGCAATCAAAATAGACAATCCAGAAAAAACTGGCAACATGAGGTACACAAGATAAATAAACGTTAGAGAACACCAAAGGGGCAATCAAAATAGACAATCCAGAAAAAACTGGCAACATGAGGTACACAAGATAAATAAACGTTAGAGAACACCAAAGGGGCAATCAAAATAGACAATCCAGAAAAAACTGGCAACATAGGATACACAAGATAAATAAACGTTAGAGAACACCAAAGGGGCAATCAAAATAGACAATCCAGAAAAAACTGGCAACATGAGGTACACAAGATAAATAAACGTTAGAGAACACCAAAGGGGCAATCAAAATAGACAAACCAGAAAAAACTGGCAGCATAGGGTACACAAGATAAATAAATGTTAGAGAACACCAAAGAGGCAATCAAAATAGACAATCCAGAAAAAACTGGCAACATAGGGTACACAAGATAAATAAATGTTAGAGAACACCAAAGGGGCAATCAAAATAGACAATCCAGAAAAAACTGGCAACATAGGGTACACAAGATAAATAAACGTTAGAGAACACCAAAGGGGCAATCAAAATAGTCAATCCAGAAAAAACTGGCAACATAGGGTACACAAGATAAATAAAAGTTAGAGAACACCAAAGGGGCAATCAAAATAGACAATCCAGAAAAAACTGGCAACATGAGGTACACAAGATAAATAAACGTTAGAGAACACCAAAGGGGCAATCAAAATAGACAATCCAGAAAAAACTGGCAACATGAGGTACACAAGATAAATAAATGTTAGAGAACACCAAAGGGGCAATCAAAATAGACAATCCAGAAAAAACTGGCAACATGAGGTACACAAGATAAATAAATGTTAGAGAACACCAAAGGGGCAATCAAAATAGACAATCCCGAAAAAACTGGCAACATGAGGTACACAAGATAAATAAACGTTAGAGAACACCAAAGGGGCAATCAAAATAGACAATCCAGAAAAAACTGGCAACATAGGGTACACAAGATAAATAAATGTTAGAGAACACCAAAGGGGCAATCAAAATAAACAATCCCGAAAAAACTGGCAACATGAGGTACACAAGATAAATAAACGTTAGAGAATACCAAAGGGGCAATCAAAATAGACAATCCAGAAAAAATTGGCAACATAGGGTACACAAGATAAATAAACGTTAGAGAATACCAAAGGGGCAATCAAAATAGACAATCCAGAAAAAACTGGCAACATAGGGTACACAAGATAAATAAATGTTAGAGAATACCAAAGGGGCAATCAAAATAGACAATCCAGAAAAAACTGACAACATAGAGAACACAAGATAAATAAACGTTAGAGAACACCAAAGGGGCAATCAAAATGGACAATCCAGAAAAAACTGGCAAGATGAGGTACACAAGATCGATAAACGTTAGAGAACACCAAAGGGGCAATCAAAATAGACAATCCAGAAAAAACTGGCAACATAGGGTACACAAGATAAATAAACGTTAGAGAATACCAAAGGGGCAATTAAAATAGACAATCCAGAAAAAACTGGCAACATGGGGTACACAAGATAAATAAACGTTAGAGAATACCAAAGGGGCAATCAAAATAGACAATCCAGAAAAAACTGGCAACATAGGGTACACAAGATAAATAAACGTTAGGGAATACCAAAGGGGCAATCAAAATAGACAGTCCAGAAAAAACTGACAACATAGGGTACACAAGATAAATAAACGTTAGAGAACACCAAAGGGGCAATCAAAATAGACAATTCAGAAAAAACTGGCAACATAGGGTACACAAGATAAATAAACGTTAGAGAATACCAAAGGGGCAATCAAAATAAACAATCCAGAAAAAACTGGCAACATAGAGAACACAAGATAAATAAACGTTAGAGAACACCAAAGGGGCAATCAAAATGGACAATCCAGAAAAAACTGACAACATGAGGTACACAAGATAGATAAACGTTAGAGAACACCAAAGGGGCAATCAAAATAGACAATCCAGAGAAACTGGCAACGTAGTGTACACAAGATAAATAAACGTTAGAGAATACCAAAGGGGCAATCAAAATGGACAATCCAGAGAAACTGGCAACATAGAGTACACAAGATAAATAAATGTTAGAGAACACCAAAGGGGCAATCAAAATGGACAATCCAGAGAAACTGGCAACATAGGGTACACAAGATAAATAAACGTTAGAGAACACCAAAGGGGCAATCAAAATGGACAATCCAGAGAAACTGGCAACATAGGGTACACAAGATAAATAAACGTTAGAGAACACCAAAGGGGCAATCAAAATGGACAATCCAGAGAAACTGGCAACATAGGGTACACAAGATAAATAAACGTTAGAGAACACCAAAGGGGCAATCAAAATGGACAATCCAGAGAAACTGGCAACGTAGGGTACACAAGATAAATAAACGTTAGAGAACACCAAAGGGGCAATCAAAATAGACAATTCAGAAAAAACTGACAACATAGGGTACACAAGATAAATAAACGTGAGAGAACACCAAAGGGGCAATCAAAATGGACAATCCAGAAAAAACTGGCAACATGAGGTACACAAGATAGATAAACGTTAGAGAACACCAAAGGGGCAATCAATATAGACAATCCAGAGAAACTGGCAACGTAGTGTACACAAGATAAATAAACGTTAGAGAATACCAAAGGGGCAATCAAAATGGACAATCCAGCGAAACTGGCAACATAGGGTACACAAGATAAATAAACGTTAGAGAACACCAAAGGGGCAATCAAAATGGACAATCCAGAAAAAACTGGCAACATAGGGTACACAAGATAAATAAACGTTAGAGAACACCAAAGGGGCAATCAAAATGGACAATCCAGAAAAAACTGGCAACATAGAGAACACAAGATAAATAAACGTTAGAGAACACCAAAGGGGCAATCAAAATAGTCAATCCAGAAAAAACTGGCAACATAGGGTACACAAGATAAATAAACGTTAGAGAACACCAAAGGGGCAATCAAAATAGTCAATCCAGAAAAAACTGGCAACATAGGGTACACAAGATAAATAAACGTTAGAGAATACCAAAGGGGCAATCAAAATAGACAATCCAGAAAAAACTGGCAACATAGAGAACACAAGATAAATAAACGTTAGAGAATACCAAAGGGGCAATCAAAATGGACAATCCAGAAAAAACTGACAACATGAGGTACACAAGATAGATAAACGTTAGAGAACACCAAAGGGGCAATCAAAATAGACAATCCAGAGAAACTGGCAACGTAGTGTACACAAGATAAATAAACGTTAGAGAATACCAAAGGGGCAATCAAAATGGACAATCCAGAGAAACTGGCAACATAGAGTACACAAGATAAATAAATGTTAGAGAACACCAAAGGGGCAATCAAAATGGACAATCCAGAGAAACTGGCAACATAGGGTACACAAGATAAATAAACGTTAGAGAACACCAAAGGGGCAATCAAAATGGACAATCCAGAGAAACTGGCAACATAGGGTACACAAGATAAATAAACGTTAGAGAACACCAAAGGGGCAATCAAAATGGACAATCCAGAGAAACTGGCAACATAGGGTACACAAGATAAATAAACGTTAGAGAACACCAAAGGGGCAATCAAAATGGACAATCCAGAGAAACTGGCAACGTAGGGTACACAAGATAAATAAACGTTAGAGAACACCAAAGGGGCAATCAAAATAGACAATTCAGAAAAAACTGACAACATAGGGTACACAAGATAAATAAACGTGAGAGAACACCAAAGGGGCAATCAAAATGGACAATCCAGAAAAAACTGGCAACATGAGGTACACAAGATAGATAAACGTTAGAGAACACCAAAGGGGCAATCAATATAGACAATCCAGAGAAACTGGCAACGTAGTGTACACAAGATAAATAAACGTTAGAGAATACCAAAGGGGCAATCAAAATGGACAATCCAGCGAAACTGGCAACATAGGGTACACAAGATAAATAAACGTTAGAGAACACCAAAGGGGCAATCAAAATGGACAATCCAGAAAAAACTGGCAACATAGGGTACACAAGATAAATAAACGTTAGAGAACACCAAAGGGGCAATCAAAATGGACAATCCAGAAAAAACTGGCAACATAGAGAACACAAGATAAATAAACGTTAGAGAACACCAAAGGGGCAATCAAAATAGTCAATCCAGAAAAAACTGGCAACATAGGGTACACAAGATAAATAAACGTTAGAGAACACCAAAGGGGCAATCAAAATAGTCAATCCAGAAAAAACTGGCAACATAGGGTACACAAGATAAATAAACGTTAGAGAATACCAAAGGGGCAATCAAAATAGACAATCCAGAAAAAACTGGCAACATAGAGAACACAAGATAAATAAACGTTAGAGAATACCAAAGGGGCAATCAAAATAGACAATCCAGAAAAAACTGGCAACATAGAGAACACAAGATAAATAAACGTTAGAGAACACCAAAGGGGCAATCAAAATAGACAATCCAGAAAAAACTGGCAACATAGAGAACATAAGATAAATAAACGTTAGAGAACACCAAAGGGGCAATCAAAATAGTCAATCCAGAAAAAACTGGCAACATAGGGTACACAAGATAAATAAATGTTAGAGAACACCAAAGGGGCAATCAAAATAGTCAATCCAGAAAAAACTGGCAACATAGGGTACACAAGATAAATAAACGTTAGAGAACACCAAAGGGGCAATCAAAATAGTCAATCCAGAAAAAACTGGCAACATAGGGTACACAAGATAAATAAACGTTAGAGAACACCAAAGGGGCAATCAAAATAGACAATTCAGAAAAAACTGGCAACATAGGGTACACAAGATAAATAAACGTTAGAGAACACCAAAGGGGCAATCAAAATAGTCAATCCAGAAAAAACTGGCAACATAGGGTACACAAGATAAATAAACGTTAGAGAACACCAAAGGGGCAATCAAAATAGTTAATCCAGAAAAAACTGGCAACATAGGGTACACAAGATAAATAAACGTTAGAGAACACCAAAGGGGCAATCAAAATAGTCAATCCAGAAAAAACTGGCAACATAGTGTACACAAGATAAATAAACGTTAGAGAACACCAAAGGGGCAATCAAAATAGTCAATCCAGAAAAAACTGGCAACATAGGGTACACAAGATAAATAAACGTTAGAGAACACCAAAGGGGCAATCAAAATAGACAATCCAGAAAAAACTGGCAACATAGAGAACACAAGATAAATAAACGTTAGAGAACACCAAAGGGGCAATCAAAATAGACAATTCAGAAAAAACTGGCAACATAGGGTACACAAGATAAATAAAAGTTAGAGAACACCAAAAGGGCAATCAAAATAGTCAATCCAGAAAAAACTGGCAACATAGGGTACACAAGATAAATAAACGTTAGAGAACACCAAAGGGGCAATCAAAATAGTTAATCCAGAAAAAACTGGCAACATAGGGTACACAAGATAAATAAACGTTAGAGAACACCAAAGGGGCAATCAAAATAGTCAATCCAGAAAAAACTGGCAACATAGTGTACACAAGATAAATAAACGTTAGAGAACACCAAAGGGGCAATCAAAATAGTCAATCCAGAAAAAACTGGCAACATAGGGTACACAAGATAAATAAACGTTAGAGAACACCAAAGGGGCAATCAAAATAGACAATCCAGAAAAAACTGGCAACATAGAGAACACAAGATAAATAAATGTTAGAGAACACCAAAGGGGCAATCAAAATAGACAATTCAGAAAAAACTGGCAACATAGGGTACACAAGATAAATAAAAGTTAGAGAACACCAAAGGGGCAATCAAAATAGTCAATCCAGAAAAAACTGGCAACATAGGGTACACAAGATAAATAAACGTTAGAGAACACCAAAGGGGCAATCAAAATAGTAAATCCAGAAAAAACTGGCAACATAGGGTACACAAGATAAATAAACGTTAGAGAATACCAAAGGGGCAATCAAAATAGTCAATCCAGAAAAAACTGGCAACATAGAGAACACAAGATAAATAAACATTAGAGAATACCAAAGGGGCAATCAAAATAGACAATCCAGAAAAAACTGGCAACATAGAGAACACAAGATAAATAAACGTTAGAGAACACCAAAGGGGCAATCAAAATAGACAATCTAGAAAAAAACTGGCAACATAGGGTACACAAGATAAATAAACGTTAGAGAACACCAAAGAGGCAATCAAAATAGTCAATCCAGAAAAAACTGGCAACATAGAGAACACAAGATAAATAAACGTTAGAGAATACCAAAGGGGCAATCAAAATAGACAATCCAGAAAAAACTGGCAACATAGGGTACACAAGATAAATAAATGTTAGAGAACACCAAAGGGGCAATCAAAATAGACAATCCAGAAAAAACTGGCAACATAGAGAACACAAGATAAATAAACGTTAGAGAACACCAAAGGGGCAATCAAAATAGACAATCCAGAAAAAACTGGCAACATAGAGAACACAAGATAAATAAACGTTAGAGAATACCAAAGGGGCAATCAAAATAGACAATCCAGAAAAAACTGGCAACATAGAGAACACAAGATAAATAAACGTTAGAGAACACCAAAGGGGCAATCAAAATAGTCAATCCAGAAAAAACTGGCAACATAGAGAACACAAGAAAAATAAACGTTAGAGAACACCAAAGGGGCAATCAAAATAGACAATTCAGAAAAAACTGGCAACATAGGGTACACAAGATAAATAAACGTTAGAGAACACCAAAGGGGCAATCAAAATAGACAATCCAGAAAAAACTGGCAACATAGAGAACACAAGATAAATAAACATTAGAGAATACCAAAGGGGCAATCAAAATAGACAATCCAGAAAAAACTAGCAACATAGAGAACACAAGATAAAAAACGTTAGAGAACACCAAAGGGGAAATCAAAATAGACAATTCAGAAAAAACTGGCAACATAGGGTACACAAGATAAATAAATGTTAGAGAACACCAAAGGGGCAATCAAAATAGTCAATCCAGAAAAAACTGGCAACATAGAGAACACAAGATAAATAAACGTTAGAGAACACCAAAGGGGCAATCAAAATAGTCAATCCAGAAAAAACTGGCAACATAGAGAACACAAGATAAATAAACGTTAGAGAACACCAAAGGGGCAATCAAAATGGACAATCCAGAAAAAACTGGCAACATGAGGTACACAAGATCGATAAACGTTAGAGAACACCAAAGGGGCAATCAAAATAGACAATCCAGAAAAAACTGGCAACATAGGGTACACAAGATAAATAAACGTTAGAGAATACCAAAGGGGCAATCAAAATAGACAATCCAGAAAAAACTGGCAACATAGGGTACACAAGATAAATAAACGTTAGGGAATACCAAAGGGGCAATCAAAATAGACAGTCCAGAAAAAACTGACAACATAGGGTACACAAGATAAATAAACGTTAGAGAACACCAAAGGGGCAATCAAAATAGACAATTCAGAAAAAACTGGCAACATAGGGTACACAAGATAAATAAACGTTAGAGAATACCAAAGGGGCAATCAAAATAAACAATCCAGAAAAAACTGGCAACATAGAGAACACAAGATAAATAAACGTTAGAGAACACCAAAGGGGCAATCAAAATGGACAATCCAGAAAAAACTGGCAACATGAGGTACACAAGATAGATAAACGTTAGAGAACACCAAAGGGGCAATCAAAATAGACAATCCAGAGAAACTGGCAACGTAGTGTACACAAGATAAATAAACGTTAGAGAATACCAAAGGGGCAATCAAAATGGACAATCCAGAGAAACTGGCAACATAGAGTACACAAGATAAATAAATGTTGGAGAACACCAAAGGGGCAATCAAAATGGACAATCCAGAGAAACTGGCAACATAGGGTACACAAGATAAATAAACGTTTGAGAACACCAAAGGGGCAATCAAAATGGACAATCCAGAGAAACTGGCAACATAGGGTACACAAGATAAATAAACGTTAGAGAACACCAAAGGGGCAATCAAAATGGACAATCCAGAGAAACTGGCAACATAGGGTACACAAGATAAATAAACGTTAGAGAACACCAAAGGGGCAATCAAAATGGACAATCCAGAGAAACTGGCAACGTAGGGTACACAAGATAAATAAACGTTAGAGAACACCAAAGGGGCAATCAAAATAGACAATTCAGAAAAAACTGACAACATAGGGTACACAAGATAAATAAACGTGAGAGAACACCAAAGGGGCAATCAAAATGGACAATCCAGAAAAAACTGGCAACATGAGGTACACAAGATAGATAAACGTTAGAGAACACCAAAGGGGCAATCAAAATAGACAATCCAGAGAAACTGGCAACGTAGTGTACACAAGATAAATAAACGTTAGAGAATACCAAAGGGGCAATCAAAATGGACAATCCAGCGAAACTGGCAACATAGGGTACACAAGATAAATAAACGTTAGAGAACACCAAAGGGGCAATCAAAATGGACAATCCAGAAAAAACTGGCAACATAGGGTACACAAGATAAATAAACGTTAGAGAACACCAAAGGGGCAATCAAAATGGACAATCCAGAAAAAACTGGCAACATAGAGAACACAAGATAAATAAACGTTAGAGAACACCAAAGGGGCAATCAAAATAGTCAATCCAGAAAAAACTGGCAACATAGGGTACACAAGATAAATAAACGTTAGAGAACACCAAAGGGGCAATCAAAATAGTCAATCCAGAAAAAACTGGCAACATAGGGTACACAAGATAAATAAACGTTAGAGAATACCAAAGGGGCAATCAAAATAGACAATCCAGAAAAAACTGGCAACATAGAGAACACAAGATAAATAAACGTTAGAGAACACCAAAGGGGCAATCAAAATAGACAATCCAGAAAAAACTGGCAACATAGAGAACACAAGATAAATAAACGTTAGAGAACACCAAAGGGGCAATCAAAATAGACAATTCAGAAAAAACTGGCAACATAGGGTACACAAGATAAATAAACGTTAGAGAACACCAAAGGGGCAATCAAAATAGTCAATCCAGAAAAAACTGGCAACATAGGGTACACAAGATAAATAAACGTTAGAGAACACCAAAGGGGCAATCAAAATAGTCAATCCAGAAAAAACTGGCAACATAGGGTACACAAGATAAATAAACGTTAGAGAACACCAAAGGGGCAATCAAAATAGTCAATCCAGAAAAAACTGGCAACATAGGGTACACAAGAAAAATAAACGTTAGAGAACACCAAAGGGGCAATCAAAATAGACAATTCAGAAAAAACTGGCAACATAGGGTACACAAGATAAATAAACGTTAGAGAACACCAAAGGGGCAATCAAAATAGTCAATCCAGAAAAAACTGGCAACATAGGGTACACAAGATAAATAAACGTTAGAGAACACCAAAGGGGCAATCAAAATAGTCAATCCAGAAAAAACTGGCAACATAGGGTACACAAGATAAATAAACGTTAAAGAACACCAAAGGGGCAATCAAAATAGTCAATCCAGAAAAAACTGGCAACATAGAGAACACAAGATAAATAAACGTTAGAGAATACCAAAGGGGCAATCAAAATGGTCAATCCAGAAAAAACTGGCAACATAGGGTACACAAGATAAATAAACGTTAGAGAACACCAAAGGGGCAATCAAAATAGTCAATCCAGAAAAAACTGGCAACATAGGGTACACAAGATAAATAAATGTTAGAGAACACCAAAGGGGCAATCAAAATAGTCAATCCAGAAAAAAACTGGCAACATAGGGTACACAAGATAAATAAACGTTAGAGAACACCAAAGGGGCAATCAAAATAGTCAATCCAGAAAAAACTGGCAACATAGGGTACACAAGATAAATAAACGTTAGAGAATACCAAAGGGGCAATCAAAATAGTCAATCCAGAAAAAACTGGCAACATAGAGAACACAAGATAAATAAACATTAGAGAATACCAAAGGGGCAATCAAAATAGACAATCCAGAAAAAACTGGCAACATAGAGAACACAAGATAAATAAACGTTAGAGAACACCAAAGGGGAATCAAAATAGACAATTCAGAAAAAACTGGCAACATAGGGTACACAAGATAAATAAACGTTAGAGAACACCAAAGGGGCAATCAAAATAGTCAATCTAGAAAAAACTGGCAACATAGGGTACACAAGATAAATAAACGTTAGAGAACACCAAAGAGGCAATCAAAATAGTCAATCCAGAAAAAACTGGCAACATAGAGAACACAAGATAAATAAACGTTAGAGAATACCAAAGGGGCAATCAAAATAGACAATCCAGAAAAAACTGGCAACATAGGGTACACAAGATAAATAAATGTTAGAGAACACCAAAGGGGCAATCAAAATAGACAATCCAGAAAAAACTGGCAACATAGAGAACACAAGATAAATAAACGTTAGAGAACACCAAAGGGGCAATGAAAATAGAGAATCCAGAAAAAACTGGCAACATAGAGAACACAAGATAAATAAACGTTAGAGAATACCAAAGGAGCAATCAAAATAGACAATCCAGAAAAAACTGGCAACATAGAGAACACAAGATAAATAAACGTTAGAGAACACCAAAGGGGCAATCAAAATAGACAATTCAGAAAAAACTGGCAACATAGGGTACACAAGATAAATAAATGTTAAGAGAACACCAAAGGGGCAATCAAAATAGTCAATCCAGAAAAAACTGGCAACATAGAGAACACAAGAAAAATAAACGTTAGAGAACACCAAAGGGGCAATCAAAATAGACAATCCAGAAAAAACTGGCAACATAGGGTACACAAGATAAATAAACGTTAGAGAACACCAAAGGGGCAATCAAAATAGACAATCCAGAAAAAACTGGCAACATAGAGAACACAAGATAAATAAACGTTAGAGAATACCAAAGGGGCAATCAAAATAGACAATCCAGAAAAAACTAGCAACATAGAGAACACAAGATAAAAAACGTTAGAGAACACCAAAGGGGAAATCAAAATAGACAATTCAGAAAAAACTGGCAACATAGGGTACACAAGATAAATAAATGTTAGAGAACACCAAAGGGGCAATCAAAATAGTCAATCCAGAAAAAACTGGCAACATAGAGAACACAAGATAAATAAACGTTAGAGAACACCAAAGGGGCAATCAAAATAGTCAATCCAGAAAAAACTGGCAACATAGAAAACACAAGATAAATAAACGTTAGAGAACACCAAATGGGCAATCAAAATAGACAATTCAGAAAAAACTGGCAACATAGGGTACACAAGATAAATAAACGTTAGGGAAGACCAAAGGGGCAATCAAAATAGACAATCCAGATAAAACTGGCAACATAGGGTACACAAGATAAATAAACGTTAGAGAACACCAAAGGGACAATCAAAATAGTCAATCCAGAAAAAACTGGCAACATAGGGTACACAAGATAAATAAATGTTAGAGAACACCAAAGGGGCAATCAAAATAGACAATCCAGAAAAAACTGGCAACATAGGGTACACAAGATAAATAAACGTTAGAGAACACCAAAGAGGCAATCAAAATAGTAAATCCAGAAAAAACTGGCAACATAGGGTACACAAGATAAATAAACGTTAGAGAAGACCAAAGGGGCAATAAAAATAGACAATCCAGAAAAAACTGGCAACATAGGGTACACAAGTTAAATAAATGTTAGAGAATACCAAAGGGGCAATCAAAATAGACAATCCAGAAAAAACTGGCAACATAGGGTACACAAGATAAATAAACGTTAGAGAACACCAAAGGGGCAATCAAAATAGTCAATCCAGAAAAAACTGGCAACATAGGGTACACAAGAAAAATAAACGTTAGAGAACACCAAAGGGGCAATCAAAATAGACAATCCAGAAAAAACTGGCAACATAGGGTACACAAGATAAATAAATGTTAGAGAACACCAAAGGGGCAATCAAAATAGTCAATCCAGAAAAAACTGGCAACATAGGGTACACAAGATAAATAAAAGTTAGAGAATACCAAAGGGGCAATCAAAATAGACAATCCAGAAAAAACTGGCAACATAGGGTACACAAGATAAATAAATGTTAGAGAACACCAAAGGGGCAATCAAAATAGTCAATCCAGAAAAAACTGGCAACATAGGGTACACAAGATAAATAAATGTTAGAGAACACCAAAGGGGCAATCAAAATAGACAATCCAGAAAAAACTGGCAACATAGGGTACACAAGATAAATAAACGTTAGAGAACACCAAAGGGGCAATCAAAATAGACAATCCAGAAAAAACTGGCAACATAGGGTACACAAGATAAATAAACGTGAGAGAACACCAAAGGGGCAATCAAAATAGACAATCCAGAAAAAACTGGCAACATAGGGTACACAAGATAAATAAATGTTAGAGAACACCAAAGGGGCAATCAAAATAGACAATCCAGAAAAAACTGGCAACATAGGGTACACAAGATAAATAAATGTTAGAGAACACCAAAGGGGCAATCAAAATAGACAATCCAGAAAAAACTGGCAACATAGAGTACACAAGATAAATAAACGTTAGAGAACACCAAAGGGGCAATCAAAATAGAGAATCCAGAAAAAACTGGCAACATAGGGTACACAAGATAAATAAACGTTAGAGAACACCAAAGGGGCAATCAAAATAGAGAATCCAGAAAAAACTGGCAACATAGGGTACACAAGATAAATAAACGTTAGAGAACACCAAAGGGGCAATCAAAATAGACAATCCAGAAAAAACTGGCAACATAGGGTACACAAGATAAATAAATGTTAGAGAACACCAAAGGGGCAATCAAAATAGACAATCCAGAAAAAACTGGCAACATGAGGTACACAAGATAAATAAACGTTAGAGAACACCAAAGGGGCAATCAAAATAGACAATCCAGAAAAAACTGGCAACATAGGGTACACAAGATAAATAAACGTTAGAGAACACCAAAGGGGCAATCAAAATAGACAATCCAGAAAAAACTGGCAACATAGGGTACACAAGATAAATAAACGTTAGAGAACACCAAAGGGGCAATCAAAATAGACAATCCAGAAAAAACTGGCAACATGAGGTACACAAGATAAATAAACGTTAGAGAATACCAAAGGGGCAATCAAAATAGACAATCCAGAAAAAACTGGCAACATGAGGTACACAAGATAAATAAACGTTAGAGAACACCAAAGGGGCAATCAAAATAGACAATCCAGAAAAAACTGGCAACATGAGGTACACAAGATAAATAAATGTTAGAGAATACCAAAGGGGCAATCAAAATGGACAATCCAGAAAAAACTGACAACATAGGGTACACAAGATAAATAAACGTTAGAGAATACCAAAGGGGCAATCAAAATAGACAATCCAGAAAAAACTGGCAACATAGGGTACACAAGATAAATAAATGTTAGAGAATACCAAAGGGGCAATCAAAATAGACAATCCAGAAAAAACTGGCAACATAGGGTACACAAGATAAATAAATGTTAGAGAATACCAAAGGGGCAATCAAAATAGACAATCCAGAAAAAACTGGCAACATAGGGTACACAAGATAAATAAATGTTAGAGAATACCAAAGGGGCAATCAAAATGGACAATCCAGAAAAAACTGACAACATAGGGTACACAAGATAAATAAACGTTAGAGAATACCAAAGGGGTAATCAAAATAGACAATCCAGAAAAAACTGGCAACATGAGGTACACAAGATAAATAAATGTTAGAGAATACCAAAGGGGCAATCAAAATGGACAATCCAGAAAAAACTGGCAACATAGGGTACACAAGATAAATAAATGTTAGAGAACACCAAAGGGGCAATCAAAATAGACAATCCAGAAAAAACTGACAACATAGGGTACACAAGATGAAGAAAAACAAAATAAAAACACAACACAATATGTGTTGCACACCAATGTACACAAACAAATACAAATAACGTACAAACAACTGGAGGTAAAGACAAACAGAACATCAACACTCATACATTTAGACAACCACTTGTCATTTCTACAATACACTATTAATTTATGTAAACAAAATTACAGTTTATATAATTTAACATATTTTGATTATTTTAATACTATTTTTGCAGGTTATAATTGTATTTATGACACGATGTATATTAGATAAAGAGGTAAGAACATCTATATAAAAATATATGTGGGAAAGTACACAGAAATATTAGCTATTTCAGTACAAGCAATTTAAAAGCTAGCTACTTGACCTACAATTTTCTCTATTTGATTCTTATAAAAAATTTCCATATTAGATTATTCTACTCTTCTACTCTTTGGAACAATCTTCCCGGTGACTTAAGGGTTCTAGACTCTGTTGATATTTTTAAATCTAAACTGAAAACTCATTTATTTGGGCTATCTTATCATGACTTTTTATGAACTTTTCATATCATTTTGGTTTTATTGATGTTTCAGTGATATTTTAGCATACAGTATATTTTTTCAGATACCGTCTTTTTGTAAGGTAATTTTAAAAGTGCATTTTCACATTTTAATTTCGACTGCGTAGATTTTAATTTTCTTTTTCTTATTGATTTTGGTTATAATTGCTATTTCATTGAGGTTTTATTGAATGTTTCAGTGTTTTATGGTACTTTTCACACAGTATAATTTTATTAGATATATTTATTTGGTTAACATGTTAAATTGTTTTATGTTTTAGATTGTAAAGTGCTTAGAATAATTTTTAATTTGATAATGCGCTATATAAATACTGTAAATAATAATAATAATAATAATTAAGACCATGGTGGTAAATTGTGATGAAACAGCAAAAAAATGAAAGATTTGTCTTGTGTCATTTGTGCTGTCTTATAGTGTGCCAACCTTGTTTCGAATATGTAAAACTTGATAGTGGTGAGGTATCCCATAAGTTGATATACAACCGCTATTCATTATGATTCTTAAAGTTGAATTTTTTTTAATAATCTTTGTACGATCTACTTGGGGTTTTCATATTATATTGAATGAAAATAAAACGTCTCTGGATTGTGTTAAGCAGTTTTATTATTTTTTTTAACAGATATTTTCTATACTCTGGACATGGATTGTGTTAAGCAGTTTTATTATTTTTTTTACAGATATTTTCTATACTCTGGACATGGCAGTCAACATTAAAAGATTCACAGCCATTAAAATCAATGGTAATTATAACTAATAGTGTTCATTTATGCTTTAAAAAATGGGAGCAGGACAATAGCCCCCTGGACAATAGCCCCCCTAGGACAATAGCCCCCCTTGGATAATTGCCCCCCACAATTTTTTTTCAGTTTTATATTTAGTTTCTGATTATCCCTTTCTGACTCTATGAACTATATTGCACTACTATACTTTCACTTCAAAATACACTCCTATTTAAGCCAGTTCTAAGTTTGTACTTACCTTGCAATCATTTTTTCTCAAATTTTTTTTTAATGATTAACCTTTGTACTTTAATAGCTATGATCATTGTTTAATCAAATTCCTTTTTATTATTTTTCTTTGAAGACCAATTTGTAAGGTAATTAAACTTAATTGGGAAATCATTAAACTCTATCTAAAAATAAAATATCTATAAATAATAAGAGAAAGTTATTTTTATCATAGCTTGTCCAAGCTGTATGATCCTTTTGATGATTAATATCACAGGGGCTTGAATCGCTTTCATAGAGGTCACACGGCCTATATACCATATATACTAACGTTAGTATATATATATATATGATAAATAGGCAGTGTGACCTCTATGAAAGCGATTCAAGCCCCTGTGATTAATATACAAAGAAGAAAATCCAACTTAAAAGTAATTTGAATAATTTAATCTGAGTTTATGCATATTTATTTCTCATTTAAAAAATAAATAAAAATGAAATAAAAAAATTGGGGGGGTGAGGGGCAATTGACCGGGGGGCTATTGTCCTAGGGGGGCAATTGTCCAGGGGCTATTGTCCAGGGGGCAATTGTCCTAGACCCTAAAAAAATACAGTCAAGGGAAATAGGATGAAAAGGGTGCATGTTTCGTAAAGTTATTTGGCTAATACGTTTCTTGAATAATCTTCTAGGATTCAAAAGACGTAAATTAAAGAGTGAGAGACAATACAATGGTCAAAAGCAAACTGACAAAAGGACAAAAAACGATCTACAAAATGCTACACAGAAAAAAAAGGTTGAGCAACAATAACCCCACTAAACGATCAACTACATTCAACTGTAATTCAGGTTAAATATAAACAGGTCCAAACATAGTCCAGACCAAAAAGAGGACCATCTTATGCCATATTTGTAATTCATTCGGTACATTCATTGTATCTTGATTATGATACAATTGTAAAACTGGACTGTTCATAGAGACCTATCCCCCCAAAAAACCTATTAAAATGAAGTTATTCATGATATATAATGTCATTACTGTTTTTGTGGTATATTTACCGTTGCTATGACAAATCATTGTCTGTATTATAATTATATACATAGTAATTTACATGGGCAAATTTGGGAATGTTATGCAAAAATAGTTATAATACGTTTTTTTTATGCAAAAGTGACAACTCAAATTTCTGTCTTGATTTTCAGAAACGGAATAATAGCAGTTCCTTCAAAGGTAAATAGTACATATTGAATAACATATTAATGATTAACGTCAACTTAACAATATTTTGCCAAGATGGGGACCACAAACAGCTACTCCTAATAAACTGTCAGACATGTTGATTGGTTCGAAAGTAGAATCCAAAGAAATGTTTTTGTCCTGAATAATTAATCTGTGAGAGGTGATAATGAAAACTGTCGCTATAATTAGTAGCTGTTGCAATTTGTCTTCTATTTTCATTGAGCATTGTATTCTCCAAACCAGAGGCAGACATTAAAGTCCTGTAAACAGGAGACAAGATTTGTATTGTGTGAAACACAACAATAATATAATTGTATCCTAGAAAGAGAAACTAAATTCTATGTGTATACCAAGATGTTCCATGAGAGGAGGGTTACGATTACGGTAGATATGTCGACTTGTGGCTGTGAATCATAAAGACGGAATATTTTGCATTATAACTGTCCAACAACAATTAATAAGTTTAACATTGTTTAAACAGTATGTCTCATATATTTCTTATGCAAGTATCATCTCTGTAAACATGTGAGATGAGAACATATCACGGTATGTTGTCAGACAAATCATTTAGAATCAATTCTTGAAAATATTGCTATAATACTTCTTAACTTTCTATATTTATTTTATTTTAAATTGTTTGCCAAGACGATTGAAATGACAAATTTAATAAGAGTTTGAAGCTACCAAAGGGAGATAATCAGAATCTGTATATCCAAGAAGAACAGACAACACAATGGTCAAAAGAAAAAGTACAAAAGGACAAACAACGATCTACAAAACATACATATAGAACTAAAGATCGAGTTAACCTGAACCCCACTAAAAACTCTGGAAGGGTGAGCAATTTCTGCTCCACTAGTGACACCTGTTGTGTTAATCTAGTTACAAACACGGAAAATATACTTACATTGTATTACAAAAGATGGCTAATTCTATATATATATATGTTATTTTTTAATTTTTTATTTAAGCATATATGAAACCTGAGGTGGTTCAGCAGTCAGTGCCTGAGAGAGAAGGTATAAGTCAGCACTATGATCGTGTTAACCGAACAAAATTTACTGATGAACGCAAAAGGCAGCTTTCATTTCTTCTCGGGAGTTCTCAATCAGGTGGTGACTTAGTGACTCAAAGTCAGGAAAGACATTCAGACAAAAGTATATCATTTTGTATACCGTCAGACAACGGAGCAGCAGATAGTGGAATATTTGGTTCAGAAAGTGAACGATTTCTGAATGGTTTCGATTCAAGTAATCAGATGCCACTATTCAACCAAACAACAACAGTTGATGTTCACTCACCAGATATGCAAAATGGATTCATTGTAAGTGAGGACTTCGGACCATTTCCGGAACTTATTCAGCAAAATGCCTGCAAAGATATAATTTTACAAACATCTCGATCAAATATAATTGTTCGTACAAAATTCACAGACCCAAAGGCTAATCAAGTGATCTCAGAGTCTGGCGAATCTACAGCCATGTTACTCCCTGAAAGGAAACAAGAGGACAACAGTGATGAACATGAGTCTGACAGTCTTTAAACAATCGGATCAAATCAAATATTAAAGACAGTAGTGTTCTCTGGGAGATATTTCTGTTCACTGTTGTCATAGAAACGTAAAAAGTATCAAATTAATAATTGACAATTGTAGAAATCAAATTATGTGATTAACAGTAATTCGCTTAAAAAGAATTATCTAAATGTGTCCATATACTGTATAACCGGTAATTTCTGCGGTGTGAAATTTCTGCGGTTTTGGTCTAAAAAGAAGACATTTAATTTTTGCGAATTTTTTTTTCTGCAGATTGTAAATCTTGGCACCGAAAAAAAATTTGTTTGTATTACAGGAAGCAACAAGTGAAGTGATGTTGCGATAAACAACTGGTCCTTAGAAGTAAAAACATATTTAGTTCTTTAGAAAGTTTTCAAACGTTACAACTTCTGAATACGCATTTGGTTAACTTCAAATTTGTCTTGAGGAGCTAATTTTTCACTGTTTTCGTGATTTTTTTGTTGACAGGAAATACGAAGTCAACAGTTGGATCGATATCGGTATAAACTTTGATATATTTCGGATATATATTTTTAATGTCGAATTTTCAAACTTTATCATATAACAATTTTTTATTTGTATTCAATTCTTTTAGTATAATGTAGACATAAAACCTCAGGTTAACCGGAATACTACTACCAGTACATTTCTATTTGTTTGGTTTTTAGATGAATCCTGAGATCACACAGTTTGATATTATTCAATCGAGGCTACATGTACTACAACAATTAAAAAAAAACAAAAAAAACTCATGTTAATTTATAAAATAACAATTTTAAATATTGCTTTAATAAACTTTATTATGATTGTAAACATTTAATCAGGCGATTGTTTCAATTATTGTCGGTGTCAGCTTGGTACAATCATATTTCTTGATCTGGAGTAATTGTAATTAACAGGTAAAAATCATCATGCCACAGCTAAATAACCTTTTATTGTTGTGTAAACATTTATATAGTACCAGGTTTTGTTTATCTGGATATAGTAATTACGACTAATTAAATATTTGACACTTACGGCGGAATCGGAGTTAGAGTTTGAAAACGTATTTTGTACGGGACGTTAAACATTTATTTTACATAATATTCTGCGATTTTAATTTCTGTGTTTCGCAGTTGACCACAGAATACCACAGAAATTAGATTGCCGCAGAAATTACCAGTTATACAGTAACTATTTTTGCCAAGGCTTTGTTGGCTTTAATGAAATATAGTTGTAATTAAAATGGTCAATGAGGTCATGGTAATTGATGTCCTTATATATGATATCTTATTTTTAAATGATATGTTTTACTGGGGCATCTCAAAATTATTATAACCATATTGAAGTGATTCGTAAGACTATTGTAGAAAAATTATTTTGGCCACATTTAATCAAACAATTATTGAAACATGAAAGTTTTATCTATCCAGTATTATATTTATTTAAATATAATCAAATGATCTTTGTAGGTTTTGTTGGTGATTGGCCACTTTTGCTATGATAATCTTAATTAACAGACTTTAATTTAATATTTTAAGTCTGGTGATACAGAAATCCGGTGTGAGCAAATTGTGCATATTTATATATCTTTATGTATTACTAATATATTGTATGTTCTTTTTAAAAGGTGCCTTTTGTAGTGGAATCATAGAAGAATTCAATTTTTATTGTTTACAACTTGTTTGATTGTGTTAATAATTAATTACATTGACAAAAATATTCAACAAATTCTGTTCCTAATAACAAACACAAATCTATCATACATTTGTATTTACTGTTTACTTTTATATAAACGTTAAACTATAAATATGTTGGAGACAGAAATCTCTTTCTATGAATACAGCATATCAGGGACTGACAATTTGGAATCTCATCCGTTGAATACAACCTATCACAGACTAACACTTTTTAACTTATTCTTTGAACACCACCTACTATTGACTATTTAGATATCTTTCTATGTATGCCACAAACTAACAATTTGTAACAACTGCCTTTGATTGCCACATTCTACGTTGTGCGCAATAAATTTTATATCTACGTTTTTATTACTATCACTGGGTCGATACCTCTAGTGGACTATTAGTTCCCAAGGGTATCATCCACCCAGTAGTCAGCACTGACAAGCTTTATTATATATATTTTTATTGAAATTTACTGTTACTGAATTATGTAATTATTATTAAAAATAAGGTACTCCTCCCTTAGACATAGGTGACCGTAGCTGAGTTTGGCTATCTTCTGTTTAGGCTCTTTTGTTTTCTTACTCCCAAAGATTAAAAAAATTATTTGGCTTTCAAATATTTTGACTTTGAGAATACCTGATAAAGGTTATTCCAGAAAAGGGTTGTTCACACTAAATTTCATATCTACGTTTTTATTACAAAATTATGTGGATTTGCAATACATGTACATTGTGACATATATTGCATTATCTTCTCCTATCATTTAATCAAAGAATTAAATTCTCGTGGATGAAAATATCAATTTTACTATAAAAAAAAATACTACAATCCATTCACTTATTTGTAAGATATTTAAATTTAGGAATGTATTAGCATGTTTTTGGTGATTGAAATAAATATGAATGTGAAAAGTGATACCATAATATCAGTAAAGAGTGAAAACTACGCATTCTATTACAACCATATTTGTACCATAAATGTATCTAGGTTCCTTACTAATATATATATACCATGAAATAATTAACAATGGTTGTATGTGTCAGAAAGATTTTTAATGTTCTTAATGAAAATAAAAAATGATGTTTGGTTTTAATAATATTTTTTTATGAATTGTAATTGTTAATTGATTTGTTTTTTTTATGCCAAGGTTTTACCGATGACATGTGATAAGATGTGATTATATTTTATTTTTGCGGAAAAGTCTTTCTTTTTGTATAGACCAGTTCAGACAAGATGGTTTTTCACTGTAATTCATTTGGGCTATTGCAACTACTGATTTTTATCAAGGAAATCCAAATCATTATTGTTTGAATTGTTTTAAATGTTTCAATCAAATTTTTGCAATGTTTTTATTTTATTGTCTCAACCAATCCACTGTAGTTAAAATGTCTTGCAAATTTTATTTGTCCCTTCCAATTAATTTATTGAATTTGCAGTACATGTATATTTTATTTTTGTATAGTTTGTAATGGTATAGCTGTTATTTGATTCTGTATTCAGAGAAAAATATAACAAAATGAACAAATTATAATGTGATATTTGCTCCTCAAATGTACTTTAATTATTGTTGTTATACTAATGTTAGCCTTATGTAAACAATATTCCAGGGTGGGAAGTAATTATGCAATAATAACATTGCAAAATGTTGTGAAAATATATTTGTCCATATCATTTTACAATCATATCATATTTCATTATTTATGCATGTTTTCAACTTATTTCGCATTTTCCTGTCATTCAATAAATTTACAATATGATTTGCGTTTCTTTGTCAGTTCAGATCAACACCACGATATAGCTGAAATGCCGCTTAAGTTGGTGTTAAACACCAATCAATCATTTCAGATCTTGTATTTCTTGTTATGCTTTTAACAAATTTACATAATGGTGCTTTCAATTTGCATGAAAGATCATTGGATGACCCTTTGCGAAATTTGTGCTTTGTGCAGAAGCCTATCATTCAGCTGTTTGAATCCAAACGCGGCATAAAGGGTCAGTAAATCGTTCTTAAATTAAAAGTTTGTGTTTTGCACAAATTGGGAATCAAAGGATGACTGCTATCTTTGAGAATACCTTGAGATAAGAATCTGTGTGATGTAGTACTACGTTGACTGGACTAATTATAGTGACAAATAGGCATCAAAGTGTATTTATCAAAAATCTAAAAATAAATATAATTATTTATTTAATTAATATATCAAGACACTATATGTAAGTAATTCATATATAATACTGACAGAATGGTAATTTTATACATTTCATTGTGTTAATCTGTGTTATTGTTGATTTGAAAACTTGCTATGGAATTTGAAGAATTTGAGGATATAAAAGGGGTAATCAGAATGAGTAAATTGAAGGACACACCATACAATGGCCAAACAATAATGGACAAAAGTGCAAACAATGATCTACAAAACATTACACATAAAACTAAAGATCAAGTAACATGAACCCCACTAAAAAATGGAGCTGAACTCAGATGCTCCGGAAGGATGGGCAGTTCCTGCTCCACTAGTTACAAACCCAGTGATAAGTCATGAATGAGGAAAGGACCGGAAAGTGTTTATGACAAGTGGAAGATATATGTGGTCATTTGTGACAGATGTTCGGTAACGGTGAACCAAGTCATGGTGGCGACCGTAAAACTTTCAAAGTGATGACTTCAACGTAAGAGTTTATATTTCAAAGGTCATAATTTTAGATCGAGCTTGCAGTTTTGTAGTCAGACTTTTTACAAAGTCATCGTCTTCTGAGTACAAAATTATTAAATCAAGAATTTACAAAGAATCGTTTCATGTTATCTTTTACAAAGTTTTCCACAAAATATCAACAAAATGTATTCGGTCACTTGTATAAAGATGACGAAGTACATGTATGTATGATCAATAATATTTTGGTTCACAGTTGATTATCGTTTCCCTATATACATGTATGATGTATATTGTGTCTTAAGTACTGTCTTCCAATGTCCTTGTGTATTATTTAATATTTTAAAAAGGATGGTAGAGGCTTAGAGTTATTATACAGTTGGCATTTTACTCACATGTGGAAAAGACTTACATGACTGCATCATTTCACTGAGACCAGAGGTTCGGGTGCTAAAACTACGCTAACCACACCACTTTTATTTAATGGTTTGTACAATGCCAGTATAGTGGTCGGTTATGTATATACATACATGTATGTGTTAGGGGTATCGATTTAACATATGTTTCTACCATTTTTCGATTGGATTTGGAACTGATCTGACGGTGACGCTTTTATGTTTTTCTTAGTGTACCAGTCCTCAAACAAAAACATGAAAGAAAATTTTGATTACAATTCACAATTACTTAATGATCTTGGTTTTTAGGTTAATTCTTAAAGCTTCGGTGGTTTTTTTAAATAATAAATATCAAATAGCCGTTATTATTAATTAACTTTGATTTATTAGCCTTTATATGATCAAATCTGTCAATACAATATAAAAACTTTCATTGGACCAATGCGGCAAAAACCAGTCCAATACGGATATTTTCCGTATTGGCCCAATTCCAGTCAGTCCAATAACAACTAGATCGGAATTCGCTAGACATTTCGACAATTGCAAGGAAAAATCCCGAGAGATATTGGACTGGTTAATTAATAAAGGTATCATTACGTGATGTTTTTCATATTGGTCTAGTTATAGGTCCTCGGTCTGCTGTATTGGCGTTCGGCTGCGCCTCAGGCCAATAGAGCCGGCCTCGGACCTATAACTAGGCCAATATGAAAAACATCACGTAATAATACTATAATATTCCTTTTAAATTGAAATAAAATGTCCCAGGCGTGTGATTCCATTTGTATTATCATCATTGTATGAACATGATATAACCAATTTGTCTAATTAAGTCATCCATTATTTATATTTACTTTGAAATTGAATAACAGGGTATATTAAGAGATGGTGGAACGGGATGATCTGTAACTGATCAAGACAATGACTTGGGTTATTTCCTAAATATTATTTATACATGTATATCATAACATCATAGCGTTTTCTACAATGTCGGCAATAGAATTACTAGAGTCTTGTAACATATTCGAAAAAAACTATTTCTTTTTGAATTATTTCCCTTTGCTCAGATACATATAAGGACATGCACTCCAAATTATATATAAAGAAAAGAAAAAGAAAACAACCGTGGGTTGACATGTTGCTCCATCGGACACATTATCCTGAATACGAGTGAACGAGTCTTTGCCTTAAATACTGCGTGCTTAGCGATGAAGCAGCAAATACAAATGTTATAGTCTTTGGTTAGAACAGACCGGGCTCGAGAATTGCACTCGAGACGAGCACACTAACCATTACGTCACCGAGGGTAGATGGATAGGGTCATGATGTTTAACACCACTTTCAACAATTTTAATGCATATTGTGGCGGTTAGTTTTATTGGTGGAGGAAACTGGATTACCCGGGAAACAACACCAACCTGTCGCAAGTCACTGACAAACTTTATCACATAATGTTGTATCTAGTACATCTCGCCATGAGCCGAGATTCGAATTCACAACTTTAGTGGTGACAGGTACTGATTGCACAGGTAGTTGTAAATCCAACTACCATATGATCACAACCGCCCCTAAATTACACCATCGACGCTGTTCACATTTATTTGTATTTTGTCATCAGCATGTATCTTTGGGTAAGAAACCAATAATGAAATTAAGTGCTAGCACATACTGTCTTTCATTTATTTTCATTTGTGATTTGAATTTTTGAATCATTACAAAATTGTGTACACAATTTTTTTTAAATTTTATTTGTATAAATAAACGTTAAAATGAACCGAAGGGACAATCAAGAATGGGCAATATAGGGACACAGACAACATTTGGCATATAACACAGAACGAAGACAAACAAAACCCCAAAAACGCAATACAATTTTTTTTTAATGTGCAACACGGACCTCATTAAAAACCAGGCGTGAACCCATGTGCTTGTGAAGGGTAGGCAGTTCCTGTTTTTTTTTTATCTAAGACACCTAGTTGACGTGTATCTCATCTAATCAAGGCTCAATGGCGTATACATGTAAATCTTCTCTGGATAATCTAAACCGAAAATATGAATGAATTACCTATAGGGGTGTTCCTAATTTTGTGCATACCTTACAACCAGCTCGGAAAAATTCTAGGTTATATCCTGTATACTTCTAAAATTGACAAACTTCAATGCAAATACATTATGACAGGTATTAACCAGTGTGGTGCGTCCGGAAAAAAAAAAAAAAAACTATATAATACTACAAGGGGGCGAACTCACTTCCATTTTTTTAAGTCGTCGTGTTAAATTGATCGTAACTTCGGAATGCCTTGATATTTTCAAAAAATGTTTCCACCAGTCGAAAGTCAAGTAATTTTCCTTTCCAAAGAGACCCCAATTGTTAGTGTAGGCCTCCGAACTGCTGAGGTATCATACACGAACCAAAACAAAATTTTCTACATTTAGTTTAAACATATTTTTATTTGCTAAATATAACAAATAGGGATCGGACACAAGTTTTTCCAACTTATGAAGTCTTCTCCCGAATACAATAATTTACAATATGGATTAGCATGCGCAATGAAATGATATAATATGTATATAATAGCATAGAGTTAAATATACAAAGAATGACTATATACAAAAACATAATTATAGACAATATACGAAAAAAAAAAAAAAAATAAATAAAGAAAAAAGAAAAGAGAATAAATACTTTTGGAGATGTGTGTTGGTTCTTTAGATCATTTAGACAATTGTAAATCTTTTGGAGTCTTTAATATATTTAAAAGCATGTTTAAAAATGGTTATATTTTCTTCATATGTTAGGAGATCACTTCCTTTTGTCAGTAGATTTACATCAATATTAATGTTAGAAGGTAGCCAGTTAAGACTATTAAATATTATTTCCCTATTATCTGTATATTTATCACAATCAAAAAAGAAATGGTGAGAATTTTCACATGGTGCGCCACAGTTACAGGAAGCATTTGATAAAATTTTTACTTTACATAAATCGTAATTCAAGAAGGATGCATTGCAGCGAAGCTGTGTTAGAATTATATTTAGTTTTCTAGAACCATAATAATAGTGTCTCGGAATTGGCATTGAGATTGAACTGCGGATTGCCTTTTTAAATTTAGATAGTGTGTCAAGATTACGCACTGAAAGATTAAGGTTATTCCATTCCCTTACTGTAGCTGAGACGAAAGAATCTCTAGTTAAAGATAGTCTACAGAATGGAACAATAATATCGTTGCCATTTCGAAGGGGATAAATAGTCGTACTTTGGATTGTTGGGGGAATAAGATCGAGTAAATAAGAGGGTGTGCTACCGTTTTGGATATTATATAATAATTGGAGCTTTCTCCTAGTTCTTCTTTCTTCCAATCTCTCCCAGCCAGTTTCTCTATATAGATATTCTGTGTTGGTAAAGATTGGAAGTCCGGTGATAATTCTAGCTGCCTCCAACTGTAGCCTCTCCAATTTGCACGAATTAGAGACACCACAGTTGTCCCAGACCTCACATGCATACTCAAATATTGGTCGAATGTAAATTAAGTATAATTTCTCTAAATTTTTTCTATTTAATTTATATTTCAATTTACGCAAAACACATATGTGTTTAGAGACACTTTTTATTAAATTTGCTACATGTTTATTCCATTTTGCTTCCTCGCTAAATGTTATCCCCAAATGTTTATGGTTTGATTTAAGTGGAATTAATTTTCCATCAAAATAAAAATTAAAATTTGTTGAGTTTTCTACATTTTTAAAAAGCATGATTTCAGTTTTGTCTGGGTTGAAAGACATCAACCATCTCTTTGACCAGTCACCAAGTTCATGTAGATCATGATTTATGACATATTTTATTTGATCTTCATCTTGGCTTGCATAGCCAAGGGAAGTATCATCAGCAAACAAACGGCTTAAGGAAAGAAGCTTATCACCAATATCATTAATATAAACCAGAAATAACAGAGGACCGAGGACAGATCCTTGGGGGACCCCAGCGGACACAGACACGACGAATCTCTGTTTACTACTTTTTGGTGTCTACAATATAAATAATTTTCAAACCATTTTAATAAATTCCCTTTTATTCCATAACAATTCATTTTATGTATCAAACCTTTGTGCCAAACTTTATCGAAAGCCTTTGAGAAATCACAGAAAACGAAGCAACATAGTTCTTTTTTTTCAAGAGAGTTTAAGATAGTATTATATAGTTCTATTAATTGGTGGACTGAGGAATGCTTAGGCAAAAAACCAGATTGATACTGGTAGATAAGCTTGTTTTGAATTAAATGGTTATATACGTGTTTGTATATAATCCTTTCCATTACTTTTCCGACACAGCTAATCAGTGATATTGGGCGGTAATTAGAAGGCAAAGATGTATCACCTTTTTTAAAAATCGCAATGACATGCGCATTTTTCCAACTAGAGGGATATTTACATTGGCGGAGAGATTTGTTAAAAATAATTTGTAGTGGGATGGCTATCTTTTCAGGGGAAATTTTTAACATTTTGTGACTAATTTTGTCGGGTCCAGAAGCTTTGTATGGATCAATAATTTTTAAAATATCTACAATTTCACTTATGGTTACAAAAATCTCATTTATTACATTATTAGTTTTTATATCAAAGTCTGGAAGAGACACGTTCTCCTCCTCCAACTTCGATATAAGACTAAAGTATTTATTTAATAAATCACACTTGTCTTCATCTCCATACACAATATCGTCGAAGTTTTCATCATTTATAGAGTTTCTTAGTAACTTATGTAGAAAAGCATCTCAGCAGTTAAATGTTCTTAAAAGACTTGGTTCATATCTTACAAAGCTCAATAAACTTACCATTTTTCATACTTTTATATTAAGTAATTTTAATTTTTGCCCTTTGGCATGGCATTTTTGTACTGAAAAAAAAACTCCAAAAAACTTGAAAAAATTCAAGTGCGAGCTCTGCGATTTGTATATGATGATTATTCATCCTCCTCTGAAACTTTGCTTGAAAATGCAAAGGTTCCCACCCTACAAGTGAGACGTATCAGGACAATGGCACTTGAGACTTACAAAATTTTACACAATTTGGCTCCTGTATGTTTACAAAATTTACTCCATACTAAAAATTCAAAATATTACTTTAGATACAGAAATATCTTGGATGTACCACAGGTAAGGACTACAACATACGGTAAGAGATCATTCCGTTTTGCAGCAGCTTCTCTGTGGAATAGCTTACCAGACCACTTTAGGACTGAAAATAGTTTCTCACATTTTAGGAGCCTTGTTCAGTCCTGGACTGGTTCTGATTGTCGCTGCTCTGCTTGCAAATGAAAAGCCTAATTTATTTGTCTTGCCTCAATTTAAGTGTTTCTACTGACAGCCTTTGTTTGAATTAGTACTTGTTTCGAAAGAATTTGCTTCCGATTCACGATCAATGTTTTTTTTGTTTTTTTTTTTTATAAATATTTTAGATCTCTTAATTATTAGTAATGCTATGTCTTTCTTTTTAAATTTTTATGAAAATTTTAAATTTCTTAAGATGTTCAAATTTTTATTCTTTAAATGGTTTTAAATAATTTCTATGGAAATTACTAAATGTTAAAGTTTCTGTATTTTAGTTGCTTTTTGCTTGTTTTTAGTCTCATGCTTGGCATGTTTTGTACTGCGTTTATGTTGAAATGGAATGACTGTATGGTAATCCTGAACAGGGTGACAGCGAGGCACTTGCCACATGGACCTCTGTTCGGGTTTCTTTTACAGCCCCCTTTCTGCTTTTTGCCTGCATGATATGTTTTAATTTTGTAATTGCATGCCGATTGTATTGTTTTAATGTTGATGTATTTGTATTCAGTAAAAAGCTCTTGAGAGCTTATGCTTTTTTTGTTTATATTACATGCCGAATTGAAATAAAGTTTTACTTACTTAGCAAAACGGCGTGAAAATCTGAAGTCGTACAAACGCTGGGTTGACCACTTCCCATCTGTGTACAGACTTTCCCATGCGTAAACGAGTCATTTTGACTAGCTAAATACTTTCATCCATTCAAATTATGATAACATTTCTTACCTTACGCCAATTTATATGTCCTTTAAGTCTGTTTTTGAAAGAAATCCCATTTGCATCCTTAACAAACGCCATAGACATGAAAATTGAGAGAGTTCTAACGGGCTTTTTGATTGGCGTTATTTGAGGGTTCTTCTACGGGTCTAACTAATCGCTTTTGACCAGTATGCTCTGTATGTAAGCAATGTTCATAATCAGACACTATACATTTGTCATATGTGTAACACGATAGATCGGAAACTACAATTTCTCCGCTTTTAGAAGTACAACGTATATAAATGATGAAATTTACGATTGTTTGAAATTGGTTTGAAATTTCGAATGTTATCTCTATCAACCGACTCTACATAACGGAAGATTCGTCGTTTAAACAAAGCACTTCTAGGTTCTTTTAAGTCATTGTTACAAAATAAAAACAGATCCTTTGCGTTCTGAATAAATGTATTACCTCGTAAAACAGCAATATCTGCTTGCCGTTTTATAAATCCTCCGACAGCATCTTGTGGGCCCTTAGCATGGATGGTTTCAAAGAATTTTCTATGGAAAACTTTGTACCCGCGTATTCCGTAGTTGCGAATGAAAGATTGCCCAAACAATGTCTAGATTTGTATTGACTTGAACATCCGTCCGTAAACTCGTGCATTACGTCTACATCATATGATATAGAATCTAAATATTGCTTAATCTGTTGTTGAGCACATTTCGTAAAATTATGGTCATGTTGTAAGTCGGGGGATATGACAAAGAAATGTTCGGTTATAATCTCCGGAAAGTCATCGGTACTGTCTAAACCGTCATATTCTAAAATCGCATGTCTGTGTATTATTGTTACATGTAAGCTACACTCTGTACGCTGAAAATAGTTTGATTGTATTTCATTCTTTTCAACACAGCGGTAGTTTTCTGAGTAATCATGTATTCAAATGCAATGTTTTGGAGGCAGATTCTGAATAAGAGATTTCATCTGTGTACTTTGCCAGTTAGCACGATGTTGATGGGCAGGAAATGTTTCTAATAGTGTTTTAAAATAGTCAAACATTTCACCAACTTTCGTGACCTTTATAACAAGTGTTAATCTACGTTGTGTTGCTGTGCCTTTTGGGTTTTCATTTATATATTCATATCTTTGCCATTCTACGTCTGCAGCAGAAGAGATTTTTTCAGTTTCATTCATAGAAAACTTCAATTTCCCAACTCCACACTCTGTACACTTCCGATCGAGGCAATATTTTTTATATGAACCGTTTACCTTTGGACATAAAGTTACATCAATAATTTCCCCCAAATTTTCATAAACGGGATATAATTCAACCTCAGAAGTTTCCGATTGATTTTTCGATTTGCGAAATTTCATACACGATCTACAACATGTGTTCCTATCTTTTTCCGACGCAGGCCGAATGAAAAAGGGTTTCAGTTTGTCAAAAGTTCTTTCTGTCTGATTTAAATATCCGGATAATTTGCTACAATGTCAATGTAGGCATCAGTCTGAGTCTTTTCAATAACTTGCGCCATATGTGAAGCGTAAATAATAGGACCTATAGTCTTTCTCTTTTAATGTCAGATTTGTTTCCAGTAAGATGAGAAATACCTGGAGATAACCTAAAGTCATACACTATTCTCTTTGTCTCATCTGAAATTGCATCTCTTCTTGTTTTACGTAAAGTAAGATTCCAAGCCGAAGATTCGCTTTTTAATATTTTAGTTCTGATTCGTTTTCCGCCTGAAATTCGCCTAGCCGGAATACCCAATTGTTTGCAAAGTTGCATTTTACACCTAGATTTTTCAAGATTTTCTCCACTGACTGATGCAGTCACGGTGTTCATAACAGTAAGAGCCTCTTTTGATCGTTTCAACTTAGCAGATTCTACTATTTCTTGAATGTTTGATGCAATCACACTATCAACCGGTGATATAGATTTCCTTAAATTAAGAACGGTGAGGGACTCAGGTGCCCTTCGGGATAAATACGTAGAAATCACAGCACACATTTTGCTTGGAAATGCAGGTAAACTTTCTTTTAATTTCTTATGTGCTCTTGATTTTTCCATTCTGTTCCGAAAAACATCTGAGTTACAAGGAAGAACACGTGCATGTGCAGTATTTTCATCAGAAATTTTGATTTTTTTCACGGTGTCTTTTCACTCTTAATTTATTTTTAAGCTTCTTTTCGTCAATTTTCTGTTTCGTTTCTTGTCTTAGTTTTCGTTTTCTTTTTGCTTCACAACTTTCACTATACACTATATGTAGGGCTGGCAAATTTTACGGTTCTGAATATTTATATTCAATTTTTTGCGGGCCAAAAAATTTATTTTCGCCTACTTCAGGACAGATTTTTCATTTCCGGCTATAACAATGTTGAATCTGGAGGTCAGGCAAGATTATTATTTTATTTTCTTGGACACACAGGCCAGATTATTTATTTTCAAATTTTTGGCCGCCAGAATATTTATTTCCAAAAACTTTATTTTTTGTTTTGTTTTTTTGTTTTTTGCTTGTTTTGTGTGTGTGTGTGTGTGCTGCGTCGCGATATTCTAACAACTTTATAGCTGTGTAACGATTATCCTTCCAAAATTTTTAGCTGAGGAATACACACTATCTAGTTGGACTTTTTAAAAGATTAAGTTGTATAATTTTTGTTCATAAGCTGATAAATAACTAAATATTAGACGTTGTATCGCTGTACAGCTTCAAATTTCAATTTCGTATTGCATCTTTTTAAAAAACGCTTACTGGGACATTTTTTCTGACATTTTGAATTCTGCACCATTTCATTGTTTCTTTACGAATTCTTTTCATCATGGTATATATGTTCTTTAAACTACATGCAATTTTCAAAAATAACATCAATTACTCATAGCTTTAGGAAATATTTCGATTACCTGGACATCTTCAATAGATTTCGTTCACAAAGTCGAAAATTCAATGCACCATTACATATTTTTCTCTTTGAATGACGTCAAATTTCTCGACGATGACGTCATTATTTTCAGTGCATATTCCTTCATCATCTTTGGCATAAATTCACTAAAATCTATTGCAATTTTCAAAATTTTTACTCTTGTATTTTTCATACATAATGTAAAAATGTGAAATCCACTGAATATTGTTTGTTACGCGTTACATCAAAATGTCGCTCTCATTTCGATTTTTAAGATTCTTTTCATTGCAATTATAAGGGCAAATTGATTTTATGATTTCAGAAACTAAAAATAAGTTAAACAAACTATTAATTTCAACATTCATCGAGTGGATAGCAAGATTGAGTATTGAAAGATTTTGATTTATATTTTGACAGTATGAACGTCCAACAAACTGGCACCAGTTTCTTGCGCGTCGTCTAAGTAAACACGTCTATTATAGCAGTAATTTAATATGTAGTCTTCATTCATAATAGATTACGACTGGTTAGCTTGATTTTTTAGTTTTCTATCAAACCACTGAGACATTTAAACTGACACACAACAGGAATGATATGGAGAATGTTAAAAATTATGTAAAAAAAAAAAATTAATGTAAAAAATTATGACAAATAAAAGGGTGTCCTCATTTTCTAAAATTCGATATTTATCATGACCACTCTGGAACAATATGATTTATGTCAACCAATTTTGATTGAATCTTTCTTATTTAGTTTTATCTGATCGTCCACTATAAACTTCTATAACATATTCATGACATTCAGTATCGTGAACATTCAGATGTTATAACTCAAGTACAACTTTTAGCGACATGATTGGAAATCTTCTGTTATTGAATAGTATAACCTTCATTTGTGAATGGAAGGTTACCTGACGTGACCATAGGCACTTATTGCATAGGTAGTTGTAAATCCAACTACCATACGATCACGACCACGACGGCCTCTCTATAAAAAAAACGTCCGACTTGTTCCTTTATTCGCACGAGGTAGACTTCATACAGGAGATTCTCAACAAAAACGAAAAGAAGCTAGCCCAATCCTTTAATTTCACGTTCCGCTATATAGATGATGTCCTTTCACTAAACAATTCTAAGCTTGGTGATTTTGTTGATTGCATATATCCCATTGAGCTTGAAATAAAGGATACCATAGGTCTGCTTCATACGTTGACCTAAACGTCGAAATTGACAGTGGAGTAGTTAAGAACGAAACTTTGCGACAAAAGAGATGATATCAATTTTCCCATTGTGAGCTTTCCATTTATATGTAGCAACATTCCAGCAGCGCCTTCATATGAAATATACATCTCTCAGTTGATCCGATATTCCATAGCTTGTGGTTCCTATCAGGATTTCCTTAATAGAGGATTGCTGCTAACAAAGAAGCTAATGAACCAAGGTTTCCTATTGGCTAACTTGAAGTTACCACTTCGAAAGTTTTACTTGGTTAACCGTTATGGAATATCTGTATCACAAATGAGCACGGATATATTCCACTTGTAAACACTTTCAGAACCTTTCCTCATTCATGACTTGTCACCGGGTTTGTAACTAGAGTAACACGACGGGTGTCACCTGAGTTCACCCCGGTGTTTAGTGGGGTTCGTGTTACTCGATCTTTAGTTTTATGTGTAATGTTTTGTAGATCGTTGTTTGTCCTTTTTCTTTTGGCCATTGTGTTGTCTGTACTTCTTCGATTTACGGATTCTGATTACCCCTTTGGTATCTTCAAACTCTTCTGGATTTTAATGTATTTCTTCTGGTTTGGGAGTTTTGTGGATATTCCTCAAATAACTGGACACAAAAACACCAAGATAATGAAATATACCAGTTGAAATCCATGTCCTGTATTTGGACAGGCACTTATAATTAAATATGACGGGGTTTAACCCGTTAATGGGATTCGAAATCCATTTTGATAATTGGATCTCCAACGGCAATACAGATATAAACAAACGATCAACTGAACAGAATCACTTTCACTCAAAATACCATGAACATACTATCACAAAAATGGAAAACAACCTGGAGAGTATAATAGTACGTCAGTGAATGCTAGTAGTTAACTGACTACTAGCTAAAAAAAAATCAAAGGTAGAAACTGTTGGTAAAACATGATTACTGGTTCCTCTAACAGATTTGATTCAAATCAGTCATATACATCGAATTTAATTATCCCCAGTAGGACAAACACTTGATATTTCGAAATATGATTGTTCAGATGTTTAACATACAATAACGGTAACTAACGAATCAAAGACCGTTCAGATTTTGATGAGAGGCACGAATGTCATGTACGAGATGTAGATAAAGATCTACAGTACATGCAAGATGTGAGATATGCTAAAACAGACTGTTTGTTTGTATCATACACATACATGTAGCTATCAAATCTAAGTTTGACTATTACATCTTGCATGTAAGAATGATTCTTACAATGTTTTTTTTTTTACTCTGCACTCTTTTTACTTTCCACCATTTTCAATGAATTTGTCGTACACAAGTTCTTTAATTGTGTTGCAACCTTGGCACAATTGGCACACCTAAGCAGGATTAAAATGTTTAAAAAGTAAGAAAAGTTAACTAATATTGGAACATATTAACATAAATAAGAAGATTATAATAAAACTGGATAATCCTGGGTGTAGCTATGTTATAATACTTACTGCTCAACTTATAAGAAAATAACTGTTTTCTAAGTAACTAGAACATGTAATAAAGGGTTAGGCAGGGTTATTGGCACTCGCCACAACTAGGTCGATTCCGTGCCTGGGAAAGAGGGCGGCGGAATCACCCGAGATTGGTCGATGTGAGTTATTGGTATACAACAATATTTCAGTATATGTCATGGCTGTCGGTTTTATATTTGGAGGAAAACGGAAATTCCCAGAGGAAAACAACCAACCCGTGGCAAATCCCTGACAAACTGTATCACATGTTGTATATGTACACCTCTCTACTTACAGGTATCGAATTCACTGCTGTAGTGGTAATAAATAAAGATAGCTAAAAAGATGTTAAGCATAATTATTATTATAAGATGACTGCTACAATGGGCACCATAATAATAAAATAAAGGTCATATTTTCATAACTAGCAATCCAACAAGGCTATGCATTAACCGTAACATCGCATTGTTTTAGTATATTTGTCATTAATATTAAATCATTGTTTAGTCATTTGATACAAGTACCAAACTAGAAAATTGAGCGGTCAGGTATATGTACATTAGGGGTATCGATTTTATCACTGTTTCTACGATTTTTCGATTAGATTTTATCACTGTTTCTACGATTTTTCGATTAGATTTTGGAACTGTTTTGAAAGTGTGGTATTTTTTGTTTTTCCTTTTATTGTCAAAGAAATCATAACAAAAGTTATATATGTTAGGTCTCACTGTTGTGAACACCAAATATTTTTTTTTGTGTATGCATGGATATGGACTGGCGATGATAGTTGAGATTTTGTCAAACTGCAGGTTTTTAAATTTAGCTCGTTACATTTCTTAAGTCAGTGTGTGCAAAGTATATCTGGTAACCTGAAATAACCTCGGCAGTTAATGCTCTTTAAAAATCGTTTCTTCAAACACTTTGCCGACAATGTCAAAATATGGTTCGTATTTCTGTTCTATACAGACATTGTGTTGACCACCAGTGTGTTTGAAAATAAAAATGACTTGATCTTCAGGATAGCTTGCTCAAGCATATGTTACCATAGCCGATTTTGGATTTCTTGGATAGACCCTTTGGTTTTATTGCTCCAAAAGCTTTAAATTATTTGGCTTTCCAATCTTTCAATTTTGAGCGTACCTGATGAATGTTATTCCAGAAGCGCGTCGTGCGCACTAATTTTGATATTTACGTTTTTATTTCGCATACTGACTTGATAAATGTAATGCGCTATCGGGTTTCTGATCCTGCAGTTGGACGAAGTCTTTGTCATTTTCATGTGTTCGCATCCCTGCATATGGCAGCTGTCTTTAATATTGGATCTTCCTTTGAAAGGAATCTACAAGATTTATCTGAAAACTTTAATAAATTACACACATTTCATATACCATTATTTCCATATTTTGCTTACTTGTTCCCAAAAGATTTTTAAATTATCTTGGCTATGCGAGTACCTGATGAAGGTTATTCTGAGAGTATCTGATGAAGGTTATTATGAGAGTACCTGATGAAGGTTATTCTGAGAGTACCTGATGAAGGTTATTCTGAGAGTACCTGATGAAGGTTATTATGAGAGTACCTGATGAAGGTTATTCTGAGAGTACCTGATGAAGGTTATTCTGAGAGTACCTGATGAAGGTTATTATGAGAGTACCTGATGAAGGTTATTCTGAGAGTACCTGATGAAGGTTATTCTGAGAGTACCTGATGAAGGTTATTCTGAGAGTACCTGATGAAGGTTATTCTGAGAGTACCTGATGAAGGTTATTCTGAGAGTACCTGATGAAGGTTATTCTGAGAGTACCTGATGAAGGTTATTCTGAGAGTACCTGATGAAGGTTATTATGAGAGTACCTGATGAAGGTTATTCTGAGAGTACCTGATGAAGGTTATTCTGAGAGTACCTGATGAAGGTTATTCTGAGAGTACCTGATGAAGGTTATTATGAGAGTACCTGATGAAGGTTATTCTGAGAGTACCTGATGAAGGTTATTCTGAGAGTACCTGATGAAGGTTATTCTGAGAGTACCTGATGAAGGTTATTCTGAGAGTACCTGATGAAGGTTATTCAGAAAGTACCTGATGAAGGTTATTCTGAGAGTACCTGCTGAAGGTTATTCTGAGAATACCTGATGAAGGTTATTCATTCTGAGAGTACCTGATGAAGGTTATTCTGAGAGTACCTGATGAAGGTTATTCTGAGAGTACCTGATGAAGGTTATTCTGAGTGTACCTGATGAAGGTTATTCTGAGAGTACCTGATGAAGGTTATTCTGAGAGTACCTGATGAAGGTTATTCTGAGTGTACCTGATGAAGGTTATTCTGAGAGTACCTGATGAAGGTTATTCTGAGAGTACCTGATGAAGATTATTTTGAGAGTACCTGGTGAAGGTTATTCTGAGAGTACCTGATGAAGGTTATTCTGAGAGTACCTGATGAAGGTTATTCTGAGAGTACCTGATGAAGGTTATTCTGAGAGTACCTGATGAAGGTTATTCTGAGAGTACCTGATGAAGGTTATTCTGAGAGTACCTGATGAAGGTTATTCTGAGTGTACCTGATGAAGGTTATTCTGAGAGTACCTGATGAAGGTTATTCTGAGAGTACCCGATGAAGGTTATTCTGAGAGTACCCGATGAAGGTTATTCTGAGAGTACCCGATGAAGGTTATTCTGAGAGTACCCGATGAAGGTTATTCTGAGAGTACCCGATGAAGGTTATTCTGAGAGTACCCGATGAAGGTTATTCTGAGAGTACCCGATGAAGGTTATTCTGAGAGTACCTGATGAAGGTTATTCTGAGTGTACCTGATGAAGGTTATTCTGAGAGTACCTGATGAAGGTTATTCTGAGAGTACCTGATGAAGGTTATTCTGAGAGTACCTGATGAAGGTTATTCTGAGAGTACCTGATGAAGGTTATTCTGAGAGTACCTGATGAAGGTTATTCAGAAAGTACCTGATGAAGGTTATTCTGAGAGTACCTGCTGAAGGTTATTCTGAGAGTACCTGATGAAGGTTATTCTGAGAGTACCTGATGAAGGTTATTCTGAGAGTACCTGATGAAGGTTATTCTGAGAGTACCTGCTGAAGGTTATTCAGAAAGTACCTGATGAAGGTTATTCTGAGAGTACCTGCTGAAGGTTATTCTGAGAGTACCTGATGAAGGTTATTCTGAGAGTACCTGATGAAGGTTATTCTGAGAGTACCTGCTGAAGGTTATTCAGAAAGTACCTGATGAAGGTTATTCTGAGAGTACCTGCTGAAGGTTATTCTGAGAGTACCTGATGAAGGTTATTCTGAGAGTACCTGATGAAGGTTATTCTGAGAGTACCTGCTGAAGGTTATTCTGAGAGTACCTGATGAAGGTTATTCTGAGAGTACCTGCTGAAGGTTATTCTGAGAGTACCTGATGAAGGTTATTCTGAGAGTACCTGATGAAGGTTATTCTGTGAGTACCTGATGAAGGTTATTCTGAGAGTACCTGGTGAAGGTTATTCTGAGAGTACCTGATGAAGGTTATTCTGAGAGTACCTGATGAAGGTTATTCGGAGAGTACCTGATGAAGGTTATTCTGAGAGTACCTGATGAAGGTTATTCGGAGAGTACCTGATGAAGGTTATTCTGAGAGTACCTGGTGAAGGTTATTCTGAGAGTACCTGATGAAGGTTATTCTGAGAGTACCTGATGAAGGTTATTTAGAAAGTGATCGTGTGCACTACATTAGATATCTATCTTTTAATTTCACGAAATATCTATCTAATTAATGACACGGAACACTACATAGAAAGTACCTAAATTTAGCATGACTAAATTTAATAAACATAATACTTTAAATCGTGTGATGTCATGTTATTTTTCAAACAAAGCATGTTTTATAATTAATGATTCAGTTTTGATTTAATCAAAATAATTAAAGTAGGTAATTAAACTGCTTAATTGTTAAGACTCTTTCATGAATGAAAAATCCTAATTTGTTAATTTTACAAACACTACGCACCATTCCCGTTAAAATGTTTACAAATAAAAAAAACCCCATGGGAGCTGATATACTGATTGAATTATTAAAATGTAAATAAATCAGTTGCATAATTTTCCTTTTTCATATTTGATAAGCATATATACAAAATATTTCTACCTGTGAAATAGCAAATATTATTTTAAAGATCTATAATGCATATTAAAAATATAAATAAATAAATAAATGAAACGACGTGTGGTGTTTATGGTTACATATGCTTCTATATTTAGAATTTTCCTTTCATGGTAAAACTGAATATACAAAAGCTTGAATAAATTTAGTTCCTCCAGTGTACATACACAATTTTCTTTTTTTCTATTTTCATAGTAGTGCATGTCTTATTTTGGCTATCATTCAAAGTGTATAGAAAGTATTTTGTTATATATTCATTTAGCTGATTTGTCACTTCGGAACAGGTAAATCTATAATATTTTAGCTCTTTACCTGAGACATTTAAATTCGATTCAATATTGTAGCGTCCTTGGCAACAGTTGATCCATGCCTTAACGAGTCGTTGACATACCGGTGTTGATGGGAATTTGACATAAATAGTGTCCCTCAGTTTTGTTTTTATCGACAAGAATCTATCTATGTTTCTGTGAAATTGGTTATTTTTGTTAAAGAAACCCCAACCAAAGGGGTGTGTTTTCACAATGACCAGTAATGGAGGTCCTCTTCCGGTGAAGGAGATACTGTCGGGACAATTAGTAGGCTACGAGATTCCGAATATCCCACCGAAAGTCGTTCGTGTGTTCCTAGCATCGACAGGACAAGGTAAGACTACCGTGTTAACAACATGCAGTAAAATGAATGATTAATTGTCAATCTTACAGATTTTGTTTTATCACGGCACGGTTGGTTTGGTTACTTGTGTGTGTGATAAAAGTTCTTTCATCTATATCGTGGCTACAAGACTTATTTTACGGAAGAAACTGATCAGTGAATCCCACAGCCGATAGCTAGTGTATGTGTCTGGAAACCAGAACACTTAAGTTGGGTATCGGGTCGCAAACAAAACTAACAAAACACAGAAGAAGAAGAAAAAATTGCACAAACCTACAGGTACATCTGTGATATATAGAGCTGAATAATGGACAGAATAAAAGAAGCGCATGCACATGCCCCTGGAATACCGACATGTGATATGACAAGCTAATATATTTATCTATTATTGAATGTGCGAGTAATTGCTACATAACCCCCGTTGAACGTTTTTTCCAACTATATCATGGTGAGATTTACTTTTTGGTGAACTGAAGATAGCAATACTGACTTTGTACTAGACCTACACTCCGAGCAGGGTTGTTATAGTGCTAGCTCACGGAACGACCGACCGCATGTAGAAATTGCGTCTCATCCAGACATATAATTCTAACTCAGATCCAACCAGTCATTGTTCGCTGTTTCTCCTTATTACCACCTATTTAGCAGTGTTAAGCAGCGAATACAATTTTACAGTATTTTGTTTGACCCTGTATCAAGGGCACAACCCACGGTCTTCCGCAAAGTACGCTAATCATCACACCACCGAGGTGATGTCACCTTTAACAAGGTCATGTTTAAAAAAGGCTTATTCTAGATATACAAAATGTATATTGTAACTAATTATAGTAATGCAATAATAATGCTTTCAACTTGTTGAGTAAAAATCCATGATCGGGTGCGCTTTATGAAAAATGTAAAGGGGTATGGTGTTTAACGTCACTTCCAACAATATTTCAGTTATATCGTGGCGGTCAGTTTTATTGATGAAGGAAACCGGGGTACCCTGTGAAAACCATCGACATGTCACAAGTCACTGACACACTTTATCACATAATGTTGCATCGAGTACACCTCGCAATGAGCGGGATTCGTACTCACAACGTTGGTGATGATATTCACTGATTGCATAGGTAGTTGTAAATCCAAATACCATCCGATCACGACAATGACACCCCTGAACTCAGGAAATACAGGACCTTAACAACTCTCATGAAAGCGATGATGCCTATATACACTTTACAATTCGTTTAATTACCAGGGTAAACCATAAAAAGACATTCTAAAATTGTATTCCACAATAGATTCACATTCAACATTATATGTAAGGCAGCTTAATACCCAACATAAAATATATGCAAATGTAAATGTAAAACTTATTATCAGCAATACAAGAACGCCGTACAATACCTCTGAATGAGGTCATACCAGGGAATTAAATTTAACAAAACATCCCAGTAGCTTAAAAGGTATATATATTTGGTACTTGAATTGTCAAATACTGTATTCTTATTTCCCTTTAAAGTTTAATAAAGCAAATTTAAATTAACAATGGGTCTTAGGAAAGTAAATACTTTGGCTTATTGACACTTCACTAATAAAATACCTGTTTCAAAAAGCTATAAAATTTGAATAAATATGCATTTATAAGGTAGAAATCAAATTAAATTTTAATCGAAAGAAGCCATAAAGTTGTAAAATTTCTCACAAAATAAAGATAAATTCTGTTAAATGTCTCACATGATTAAAGACGTATATTTAGCCGAGAGTTGAAAGGATATATAAAATCCTTCCATGATTGATTTAACGGAACTTCATACTATGGGCATTATATTGCAGGAAAAACATTTTTAAAATAGCCTTTATATTAAAACAAATACACTTTCATCCAAAATACTAATTATCTTTGATTTCGTGATGTCACCAAATCCTTGAATAGACAAAATTTATTTGTACGAGCTATAGAAACGGCAGCGAGTGCAAATTAATTTGATAATTTACCGACAAAGTACGTATATTGCATTTATCCTGCAAAGTCAAAAAATCCAAAACAACTGCCAAAGATGAAACAAGCGTTGTTCTAATCGTTTTCAATTGTGTCCTCTGTTAAGTCCACGCTTGTCCTGTTGCCGTTTCTTATTGTCGCTCTACATGATTAAGGTACCAGAAAAGCTTTATTAGGTTCACTACTAAATAACACTGAAGTCTATTTGTCTCCATTTATTAGTACTCACAATCACTTAATTGCAGGATAAAATGTAAAAACCCTCCCGTTTTATCAGCATATCAATACATGTACCATCTAATGCAAAAATGGACGTTTTTGATGATTTGAAAATACCTCTGACACAATGGGTTTATTAAAAACATGTTGAAATGTGAATTTTACTACAAATTACTGAAATGTTTTTTTTTTTTTTTTATTGAAAATAGACACAGTAACAGAGCGGAACGCACTTGTTAAAAATGTTTACCCAGAGTTACGACAGTACTGTAGACAAAAGTATGGCATCGAATTTCAGGTAAATATACTAAAAGTAATTTAGATTGGAAGTAATATGTTCTGCAATACGAGAAATAAGGTTAATTGTAGATCTTCGTGCCTGAACTTTGATTGTTACATGTAGCAAGAGGACAATTTGATCTACTTAAATTGCATTACTTTAAGTTAAAATGAACTTTACCAGTCTTGGATGTCGAAGATGTTTTTATAGTATAGACGAAGGCTATGCAAAATGTAACATTATATACATTATAAAATTGGTTGTTTTTACAAAAATACAACGAAAAACCCTCTGATACATTAAATATGTAATATTTGCAAACTTTATTATAGTTCCCATTGCGGCATATATTAAGATGGACTCGTATTTTAAGTTCAAAAGACTATTAGCCATGGAACACCATAAATAGACATGTTCACCTCAGCTTAAACTGTAAACATGTGTTTTTATCGAGGTTTGGATCCTATTATAGTTGTGTATTATTTCTATTTTCGTCCTCTTTTTTGTCATAAATAGGAAGCTGACGTTTTACGAATTATTTTGATTACAACAATTTGTTATTTCTTTTTACGTCTCGTTGTCTTCGTTCACCATATTTGCTTCGTGCATAAAGAAGAAATTAACTATATAATAACATCGTAAATTGGATCTTAATTGTACTCCGAAATCTATTCGTTTTTCCATTTAGTCAAGAAAACAAGTTTATGCATTCATTAAGCGTAGGTCTGATAAATTCTATATAGAAACAGCACAGACCATTATTAACTTAATTGAGCAAAAAAATACTGATTTAGAAAATTGGTTTTATTTCAGGATAACACTCTTTTATGTCGCAGCTTGTACTTCACTTTGATTTAAATGTCCCTTTGTATTAAAAGGAATATTTTCTATCAGGCTGATACAGGCGCGTTTTTCTCTCTCTATTTTTTTTTTTTTTTTTTTTACATAATTGTATGTAATAAACAAACACTAGACTCCGACCAAATTATCCAATTTTGTTAAAACATTGGAAAAAAGGAATGACCGAGACGGTAATAATTTTCGATTTATTTGGTTCCATAAAGATTGATGGATTACAAAACATTTCAGCAAATTGTGTAATAAAAGTATTATTAAGTTAATGGTTATGGTTATGTAATGCCACTTGCATCATCATCGACTCCACAGTACTTGTTTGTAGAAAAACAACTCAATGGCATTTTTTATCACATGAGGTCGAATTGAATAGCCGTAATGATAGCGTAATTTAGATATACTTTATGTACCGGTAAGTAAATTGCCTGTTTCATCAAATAAAGTTAAATTGAATAGCCGAGATGGTAGCTTAATTTAGATCTGCAAGAATCAGATGAGTGCTTATCATCATCTAGACTTCCGTGGCAAAGTGTACACGATACAAATTTATATCATGAAGTTTCTCACTGACCTACTGAATATCTGTTTTTCTCTCCAGATCTTTTTCATCCAATAAACAGTTTATCATGACATCAACTAAAGAAAGGGATATACATTTTAAAGATATTTTTATTGTCAGACGATGATATATTATGCCCAAAGTCCTTAATTATGTATTTATTATTTGAACGTTCAGAACACAAATTGATCTGATGTTTTCTTGTCTAATATATTATTTCTGATATTGCCCCGACGATACATATGTACCCTTTCTATTGTTGTAGTGGGCGAGGTAACACATAACAGTCTCTGGTTGTAATACAATATTACAATACTTATCTGTATCATTATGCTGATGGTATTCTATAATAGCATGTTTTTTGTTGTTGTAGATTGTTGATCTGGATTGGGGTGTTGAAGCTGACAGTATATCACCTGATCATAGTCTTACAGATTTCAAACTCAGAGAAATTAAACGTTGTCAAAGATTTGTCGCTGGACCCACCTTTGTGGTGAGCTTTTATTTGATCATTTAAATGTTGATAAAGAAATTAAATTAATTATTTACTCATGATATTTGAGGATTATTTTGTATCAAAATTTTAATTAATTTTTGTTTACATAAACTTTCTATTAAATTACAATAAAGTCTTGTCAATTCAATTACATTCAAATGTGGAATAAAACAGCTCTGTGTTGAACATTTTTTTAATAGAAATAAATTCATTTTAGGCAATTATCGGACAACGGTATGGTGATAAAGTATTGCAAACGGCAATACCGGCGGAGGAATATGATATCATCAGAATGGTACTGTTTAAGCATAAAGGAAGAGAAACCAGAAATGCTCCAATTTTAGATAAATGGTATATAAAAGATAAGAACTCTATTGCTCCTGTATATGTTCTTCAGGAAGTTCCTTCAGTCATCCCAGACATAGTATCTGTGAGTACTTCCACATATTTAACTTGTTGAATGTGTTGATATGATTGATCAATCTCTACCATAGTTGTCGTTCCTTGTTCTCACTTCAGCCTCTGTCAACATCTCAACATTGACCAGATTTAAGTTAAAATTTTTCATGATGTACTTACTCTCAAAAAGTGCTGGTACTTCAGAGAATACACCTCTTTCACAAAAAAGAACTTAATATATCCCCGTTTTATATACCTCTTTTCCCATTTTGATTGTCTAAATTCTACATAGCTTTTAGGCATTTTTCTGTTATATTAATTGTCTTTCACGTTCACTTATAAAACACAACCACATCGATGGTGTAATGGTTAGCGTATTCACCTCGAGTTAGGTATACTGTGGGCTCGAGGTCCGAACACGTCCAACCAAAGACTACATGTCTATTCGGGGATTGTTGATTCAGTGACCTAGAACTATAAAAACCCAACTAAGCGTGTTGATCTAATGTAAATTGAAATGTAACTTGTTCTCGTCATGATATTGCTGAAAAAATTGCTGAAAAATTACACACTTGGCATTAAACAAAAATCACTATCATTTTAACTCATGTCAAAATTAATTCTATATTCCATATCTGTAATCGGGAATGTTGGTTTTATAAAATGTAATATTTAGACCTTACTTATAGTGGACTGAATGTGACATACCCTATGTTAACGGTAATCACTTCTGGTCATTTCTGGTCATTATGTAAAAGTAATTTTGATTGACTGAAAATTAAAGACGGATCGGCCATACGAGCATTTGGGCAATGCCCGGTGGACCGTTCAGATAAGCAACATATAATGAACAATGGACCGACCTGGAAGGTGACGGATGTCCTGACCGGCTTTAAGACCTATCCACCTTCTGCTGGTATAAATTCAGACATTTATTCAGAAGTTTTATTTACTTTAATGTAACAGGATGTTGAAGAAACAAAGAAGGCAGCCTTACAAGAATGGAAAGACAGTGAAACAGAGATGAGAAGGTTGCTTAATAAAGGGGCAGAATTTAGTTATCTGGAGGGATTGATAGATGCGGATACAAAACAGAAATATTCCATGTCTGGTATGTATTAAATCACACACACAAAAAACCAAAGATTAATCTATTATAAATAAGGGTAATAACAAAATTACCGAACTCCGAACAATCTTCCAAAGGGAAAGTCAAAACTCATAAGTATATAAACAGACAAAATCAGTTTACAACCGGAAAACTGTGAAAACCGTAATGACCCTGACTTGGTACGGCATTTCTAAAGAAATGGTGGGTTGAATCAGATTTTAAGGCTCCAAATCTCCCGCTAGATAATATAATATAATACTAGATATTTTCTTTCACCGCTCTTGTTTTGCCTACCAAGAGAGTTCAACAATAACTCAAAAAAATATTTTTGGACAACACAAACTCTCCACAAAATGATAACTTTTAATGAGATCAGGTTATTATGAAAAGAACATTGAAACAGTGTGGTTAACAGATTTCAGCAAACAAACAACCACCTCTCACCTCAAACCATTCAACACAAAAAGGACCGTGAGATATAATGCTTTATAAATGTAGATCCTGGCTTGAGATGTAGGGAAGTAAATGGCAACCATTTCCTCTTGATATTTAAATCTTCAATGACAATACAGGAAAAACGAAACAATGCAAAAACTACACAGAATTCACTTCCACTGAAAAATACCACACTAATATGAACGAAAACATCAACATGGGAAGTACAATAACAGGCTCAGTGGATGTTCCTGCTTAACCGAATACTAGCTAAATATGTAGAATCTGTTGATTAAAGACTAAAGGTAATAACTGATGCTTTTTCTAGAAGATTCAATATGGATTAGTGGTTAACATGTATCCATGACACAAGTAAAATATATTAAACTAATAATTTGTTTTTGGTGATCCCTGTTTGCACATATTAAACCAGTTATTATGAGTAATAATATATGTTCGTATATTTATATAGAATTTGAAAATCATACACAGCTTGGTATAGAAGAAAGTAGCTGCCCATCGTCTCAGGGACTAGTCTTATTACGAAGAATTGTGGATTTAACTAACTATATAGACGACCCAAAAGCTTCTACATTCACGGAAATCTTATACAACGATAAAACTGAACAATATGAAACAGATACTGTTTCGGGTCATTTACTGAACAAAATGGCAAACCGACTGAAGAATTTAGTATCTGAAGAGAACACGGCTTCATTTGACGTCCTATGGAGGTATGATGACGTCATCAGTCCCGAGTTACACAAAGATTATCTGAGTTCTTTTTGTGCTAATTTTAAGGAAAAATTAATCACACTTATAGACAAGGAAGCTCCGAAGGGGGTTATTGATGTTAAACCGGAAATTTGTGAAGAGGCACTTAGCCATTTGATCAGATGTAAAGATTTAGCGGAAGATTTTTGTGTGAGGGCGGATGAATTGATGGTCCTACAGAACTACATGCAAGGCAACTACAATCGTCCAATTGTTGTCCATGGTACCTCTGGATCTGGGAAGAGTACACTAATATCAAAGTTGTGTATTGAGGTAAAGATTAAAAAACAATAAAATCGTAGATGTTTAATTTAGTGTGTACTATGGGTTTCTAGTGAGCTATAGTTATGGTGTTTAACGCCACTTTCAACAATATTTCCGTTATGGATTCGGGATTTATGTAAAATCCTACCAAGAAAAATCCATATGTACTATAATGTACTTTTGAGAGTCAAGTATCCATAGAAGTAATACGTTCAGTAAATTATTGATATTATGGCATCGTAATTGTGATCTGGAAATCATTTCATATTGGCATTATTCAATATTACAAGATTACCATATTTCATCTTTTTATTCTTGATAATGTAGATTGTAAAAATATCAATCAATACAAATACTCTATAAATTCAAAAGGTATTCTCAGCACTCTTATTTTCTTTTGTTAGTATGGATAGGAATATAATTCAGTGTATATTTACTAAATGAAATGTCAAAGGAGATATTCAATCAAAGAGATATTCCGGTTGCAAACTACCCTGAGAATACAGAATACAATAAACAGGAAAACAACTGGGGGAGGGATTATGGTTATGGTGCTTAACGCCACTTTCAACAATATTTTAGTTTTATCGTGGCGGTCAGTTTAATTGGCGGAGGAAACCGGAGTATCCGGAGAAAACCACAGACCTGTCGCAAGTCACTGACAAAACTGAAATCTAGCTACCATACGATCACGACCAAGTAGTTATTTCATAACACCGATGGTAAAATACTTCAGCTTAGTACTCTGCCTGTACCAAGTCAGGGTCATTACGGTTTTCACAGTTTTCGGTTGTTGACTGATTTTGTCTGTTTATATAATTATGAGTTTTGACTTTCCCTTTGTAAGATTGTTCGGAGTTCGGTAATTTTGTTATTACCTTTATTAAGAAGACAGAACATGGACATGTCATACCGAGTAGGAATAATTTGTTCTCGTGGAAGTGAAATGTTACTGTAAGCTGATTGTAACGTTCATATTAAGTACAGACTTAAATAGACATTATGAATATTAATCTCATAACATTAGACGTTCTTGCTGAAATAACTACCTTTAAACAGTATTCACTAGCTGATATTTACAAAGCATCACAGATGTAAATACAAATCATGTTTAAGTGGAAAACGAAAAATCAATATTCTTTAATTGTACAGATTATTAATTATAAGATTATTTATTTCAGATATCAGAAGTGTTTCAAAAGAACGCCATATCTGTCATACGTTATGTTGGCTATACACCGAGAAGCTCCGATTTGAAGCAATTATTATCGAGTATATGTAGTCAGATCTTAATGGCTTTAGAAACAGACATTAGCGCACTTCCGCAAGATTTCAAAGAATTGCAAAAATTCTTCATCCATTTGCTCAAGAATATCCCAGACAACATATTAGTAGTCATATTGTTGGATGGAATAGAAAAAATTTCTAAAGATTATAGTGCCCACATAATGTCATGGCTACCTCATCACTTAGCCAATAATGTCAAGATGGTACTGACCACTGAAGCGTGTTCAAATAAAATTCTTGAAAAACTTAAGAAAGACATTATAACGGAAGATACATCGTATATGGAATTGAAAGATATCGATGCCGAGTCAAGTGAACATATACTAGACTACTTTCTGTTTAGATATGGCCGTAAATTAACAGACGAACAAAAAAGTGTCTTTCGGAATGTTTTTTCACACCATTCGTGTCCACTCTTTGTAAGCATTTGTTCCGAAAAGGCTAAGTGTTTAAGATCCACGGATTCAATTGAAACGCACGATCTACCTAAAAATACCAATGATGCAATAAATAAATTATTTGATGAACTAGAAGCTGAACATGGAACAGTTTTGGTTTCTAGGGCTATGAGCTATATGGTTGGATCATTGACTGGACTTGGAGATCTCGAAATGGAGGACTTGTTATCTCTAGATGATGACGTCATGAATTCTATTTATATCACTCACCATCCACCAACTAGACGAATTCCTTATATACGATGGCTACGCTTGAAGGAAGGCATTGGAAGGTTCTTTTTAGAGCGAGTAACAAATGGCGTAACATTTTACTACTGGCGACACGATCAATTCACAGATGTTATTCGAAAGAGGTATATGAAAGATGAAACTGTAGTTAAAACTGTACACTCAATGCTGGCGGACTATTTCCTTGGCACTTGGTCAAACCAGCCTAAGCCAATTTCACCATCTGCACCAGAATGCAGCAAGGCAATAGCTATATCCGGTTCAAAAGGGGAACGTTTAGTACCAGAGCAACCCCTTACTTTTCAACTTGGTAATAGTCCTGTCAGATTTAATAGAAGGATGTACGATCAGGTTCCTAGGCATCTGTACAAGGCTGAGAGACTAGAGGAATTAAACAAGCTAGTCTTATTTAATTACGAGTGGATATATAATAAAACAAAGGCGTTGTCATTGCAGCATATCATGGCAGACTTTGCCCTCAATCCTGGAGTAGAGGCAACATTAGTGGAAGAAGCACTACGAGTTGCCGAATCTACAATCGAAGCAGATATAAATAACATGGCCTCTGAAATTGCAGGTCATCTTCTTCCATATTATAAAAGTCTTCCAAACATCAGAGCTTTGGTTCGCCAATGTGATACCGCTGGATTAAAACATTGTGCAATGGTTCCAAACTTTGCTTATCTACAAGTTCCTGGCAGCTCCTTACATTGTACTTTCAATACTCAGGTATCATGCGATTACTTTCACTTTTTACAGGATGAACGATTCCTCCTTGCGAAACATCGGGACTCGCCGTACATCCACATGTTCGATATGATTACAGGTGACACTAAGAAAAACATCTTTACATCTAATGGAGGTTTATATGTTACACCCGATGGCTCAAAATTTCTCATCGTCGACCATGTGACCGAAAAGGCTATAAAAGTACACAAGTCTGAAACGGGCGAATTCATTGGTCAGCTAATTGTTCTGAACAACATTGACTTAAAACCGAAGGAGAAGTACAAGATTAGTGACATTAGTGTAACTAATGACCGCCTTTGTGTGGTAGTAACTACTGATGTCAGTTATTTATGCATTGCTGACATCGAAGCGTGCCAGTTTATGCAGATTATTTGTCTAGATGGACGTTCAGACATTTGCAGAATCTCAAATGATGGCCAATTCGTGTTTTGCAATTCCAATGAATTTCTTCTGTCGTATGATGTGTATTCACTTGAACATATTTACACTCTAGCTATTGCTTATAGACCAAACTCAATGGCTTTTACAAAAGATGGATATCGTGCTTATATATGCAATGACTCAGAAACCAAGCTGACCATTATTCATTTACATCGCGGGACAGTCGAAATGGTATATAAGACAGTACTTGACGAAGATATGCCAAATGACCGACTTCAGAATTTACGTATATCACCAAATGATGACATGGTACTCATTAGGGGCCTTGAAAATATCGCTGTGTACAGCCGTTCAAACGAAAGAGTTCTTGCAAGGTTTGGTCGTCCAAAGGATGTTCCGAAAGAGTTCAAACTGCCGAAGAGGAATTTTGTAGAATTGCATTACACACAAGCTGAGTTTTCACGAGATGGCAAATTTGTTATTGGTACTATTTTCAGGAATATATACATATGGCAGATTTCAAGTGGAAATCTCATAACAACGATTCAAGCACCCGTAGGAATAATAACAAGGTTATTGGTATGCCAAAAGAGTACCCATGTCGTTACTCAATTAGAAAATGCAAAAGAATTTCAAGTTTGGAACATAGGTGATGCAGTAAACCAAGTTGACTTGCTTGATAAATTATCCGGTCCAATTGTGGATGTGCAGGTTACAAGTGACAATTCTATAGCATATGTTGTATGCAAGAATAGTGATGAAATCGGCGTCATAGACATGCATAGTGGTGTTATGATGGATCTTCTTACCCATGATAGCAATGTAAAGGATTTTGCTATAACACCCAGTGGAAATTATGCTCTCGTCTCAACGTCTACCAAAAAGAAAAATATATCCAACAAACTTTGGGATATGACAGAAAGGCGAATCATTAAGGAGTTTGGTAATTCTGTTGGCTACTGTATTTCACCACATCAGGAAACTTACATACTTTTTGTTTCACAAGAGGAAATGAAATTCAATGCTCCATACTCAGTCACGATGTTTCGATTTATTGGAGATGCTTTCCATGAATACCCCCATCCGTTAGGTTTGAAATTTGTCCTCGACAAACCGTTTTTAACATACAACGACAAATACCTCGTTGTTCTCACAGCACAAGATTACATACAGGCAAAAGCTGCATATGACACTCCAGCAATATGTACATTTTCAATGGAAGAAGACATGAAAGTCTCCTATTTTACGCCCGAAAGCTTCGAAGGTTCTGTTAACATAGGATCCATTTTGCGTTTGATGCCATGTAAGCATAACCCATATACAATTGCAGTGCTTTACGAATCCAGCGATGATATAAACAGAAATTATTACGTAAATGATTCGGGAATGGGTCGAGGTTTACTGATTCTAGACATATGTAGTGGTTCATTAATAACCGTTTGCTACCCATTTATGCCACATGAAGTCAGAGTTGACAGAGGACTGTTATTTGCCCATGACTTTTCGTTTTGTTTGGATCAGAATTCAAATATTTTTGATATTGATCAGCAGGAATACATTGGTCAGCTCACGGACATTGGAGTTCAACCTTGTTTAATGGCTCTAAATGGAACCGTTGTGGTTTATTATGACAAAACAAAGTTGTCTGTCGTTCGCGTTTGTGATGGAAAACGTATTGGTACATGTGACGTACACTCAACCCTTTGCCGATTACAGTTGTGTCCAAACGAGAGAACATTAATAGCTGGTTGTGAAGATGGAACAGTGGCATCTTACGTCATCATTGACCCGGAAGTTGATGATCCAGAATCTGTAATTATGCATATGGGAAGTAGAAACGTAGGTGATAGTGGAGAAATGGATGGACGTATGTCTCGTTCTTGGGACAAAATTTCAAATGAAACATATTCTGGACCATCTCGTCCACCTTCGGCAGTTAGTTGTGGACCAAAAGATAAAACACTATTGAACAAGGTTGAACGAGCACCTGTAGTCAGACCAAGTTCTGACACACTATTATACATGAATGCAAATTCTAAAACATGTTCTGTTATGTAGAAGCTTATGGAGGGAGTTCAAGCGTAGCCTAGTCTATTCTATTACTATACCTGTGATAACATATATTCATTTCATGCATTGATCACGTTTATTTATAATTTAAAATCATAGTAGCAAATAGCTTAACTTCACTAGTAAAAAAAAATGAATATACTTTCATATTTTGAAAGTTAGTGGTTATAGTAATTAGACTATGCATTCTCCACACTTCAATACTTTTATAAAAACTTTTTTTTAATACAATATATTCTGGGACAAGGGGGTATGTTCTTATGAATAGTATTCCGAAAATGGTCACACTCTAGTAGTTATTAGTCTTAAGAATAGTTGTAGCGGGTGTTTTACTTGGATACATCGAATTATTTTGTAATTAGTTATGCCCATGTCTCTGTCTATGTTTTGAGGGTGAAGTATGCCACCCACCCATTTTATTGGAATTGACCAACTTTATCAACCATAAAGATGTATTTAAATATATACCGATATTAACTGTCACCATGTAAAAAAATTAAAGCAGCTCTAAAAGTCTTAACAGGAAATACCCATACAGGTTGGTAATGATAAACAAATGGTATTGTAGTCCATACTGCCTTAGCAATGATAGATCTATATCGTTAGCATATGACTAATTTATACCATATTTTGTGTATTTTATGCATAATAGTTGAAACTTGAAAATTGAATGTTTTTGGTATTTATAAGCTTATAGGATAAAATAGCATTCTTATAAACCCAGTCCAATTTACATTTGCAATTCCAATGCTTTGCAAATCATCTTGCGCCGCCATTCATGAAAGCTTACAAGTCATACATAGAAGTCCGTATGCATTCTTATACTATTGATTGTCCCAGAAAAAGAAGACAATGTGTTTTATCTGGTTCAATACATATATATTCAAGTGCTTTTGTTAGAGACCAGTCTGTGATATTTTGTAAAATTCAATCTGTGATATGCTTTTTATTAAAAGAACATATAATAACGTATTGATTATTTATGGATGATTGAATCATTCTGTCCACATTCACGTGAACTATTTGTTAAACGAGTTATGGTGTTTATCGCCACTTTCAACAATATTTCAGTTATATCGTGGCGTCACTAAGGAAACCTGCTGCAAGTCACGGACTAACTTTATCACATAATGTTGTATCAAGTACACCTCACAATGAGAGGGATTCATACCCGCAACTAACTTTAGTGGTGATAGGCACTGGTAACACATGTAGTTGTAAATCCAATGACCATATGATCAGGACTACGACGACCCTTGCACTTATAAATACGACAAAGCAAAGTATATATGGTACATGTATACTGAATCCCAAAAATCCCATATAAGATTGGAATTGCCTGTAATATTTTCATTACGTTATGGTCCATTCGACATCTACCATCCACCAATGTAGGTTTTGTAATTTGTCCTTTGAATATATTTGCATACTCGAGTAACTCTGATGAGACTTGATTTGTTGAAATGTTCCTTTTGTAAATGAGCTATATTGTAGGCAACTATTATTACCGCTTTGTTGGCATCAGTTTTGATTGACTACCATTCCCTCGAGGAGAGCCAGTACATATGTGCTTATGTGTAAACTATTTTAATACGACACTTTGAATTTTCTGTTTATTAATATGTAAAAGTTATATAAAGAAATGAAAATCATGACATAACTAAGATATTTTTAGTTTTATGTTATTACATTATATGAACCGCAATATTTAGTAAAATGGCTTTTTAATACATGTCGATTGATCAATAATCATGAGACCATATAATTCTAAGCACATGTGTTGTGAAAGTTAATACATGTCGATTGATCAATAATCTTTAGTTTTCTATGTAGTGTTTTGTAGATCATTGTTTGTCCTTTTTCTTTTGGTCGTTGTATTGTCTGTTCTTTCATTTACGGCTTCTGATTACCCCCTTGGTCTCTTCAAAATGGGATAGATTCCATCAACAAAATCACCTTAGAAATATTTGGTGAAAAGGGCATCATCTATATAGCGGAACATGAAATTAAAGGATAGGATAGGGCTAGCTTCTTATGTTTTTTTAAGAATCCCATGTATGAAAGCTACCTCGAATTACAAGTCGGCAAGAAGCGAACACAGTTGGTACCCATAGGATAGCCAAACTCGCCTAAGGTTACATGTATCTATTTCTGAGGGAGATTGACTTTTAAAAGTATAGTGCTTTCAAATAACTTGTTATCCTGATGATCATAGAATTTCGAGGAAAACTTGCATTATAAAGTCACAATTCGATAAAAGTATTGTCTGTATCAGCAATAAGACAAACCAAAATCAATCACTGAATCACATTCCCTTTAACTACAACATGTCCGTCTACAATATGCACATGATACGGCTTCAAGATTTGGCTTAAATTTCCATAGAAACAAAAGAATGATGCTATAATTAAATAAAGTTCCACCGGAGAGTAACAATTGAGAAATGTTCATTTGCTATATGTAGACCATATAAGAGAAGAGTAACCACTAAATAACAGCTATATATTATTATGCCATCTCTGTAAACATGACAACAGTTTCATTCAAGATCTAGTTACATCGCTCATATTTCATCCACTAATTTGAGATTCACGTGAAGCCGTAGTTATTATAGCGATCATATTCATCAATTTAATTTAAAAATTTGACTTGTCTTTGTAATGTAATGCTGAACCTCAAAGGAATAGCAACATAAACAATCTTTTTAATTATTTTCCAAAAAATTTCAACAACCATTAATAAAAAACTACTGTGTTATGTTTGAATGTAGGTCGTCATCATGTCTTAGATTGAATTGGAATTTTGCTGCAGATTAAAATCAGTTCGCGTATTCTTAAAAAGGCAAATCTTGTAGTGATATTTGTATTGTCAGAAATAAAGTCTTTAAAATAGTTTCTACCTTTGTGTTCCATAATTCAGTTATTTTCAAATTTCATGATCTGTTAGCTGAGAAAACAGGGTCGTTAATGATGGAGAAATAAATTTCTAAGATGCACCATGATAGTCTCAATAAGATGATGTAACTACTTAACCTGGTATATTTTACATACACAATATTGGTGTATTGACGGTAAATATAGAATTTATGTTGCGAGGCTTAGAAACGGGAGAAAGCGAATCTTTCCAACCGTTTCGTGCCGAGCCACATCAACTCTATATTTACCATCAATACACCAATATTGTATTTATCCTGCAATAGAATATGGAAATAATGTTATTTGATTTAATAATAATTTAAAAAAGATAACGGAAACACCATTGATACCTCAATAGTAGTTCCGGTAAGGGGCGTTGCTTAATAGCATTATTAGGCAAATGTGAAAAGTGTTATTATGACAGGGGTGTGGCTTAATAGCTTTATTGGGCTAATGTGAAAAGTGTTACTATGACAGGGGTGTGGCTTAATAACTTTATTGGGCTTATGTGAAAAGTGTTATTATGACAGGGGTGTGGCTTAATAGCTTTATTGGGCTAATGTGAAAAGTGTTATTATGACAGGGGTGTGGCTTAATAGCTTTATTAGGCTAATGTGAAAAGTGTTATTATGACAGGGGTGTGGCTTAATAGCATTATTAGGCTAATGTGAAGTGTTATTATGATACTGTCATAATAAAGCAGCAGTTTATTTCAACCCATTTATTATTACAAAAAATAACACAATTGCAGGATAAAATGAAATGAAAATATATCTTTTATGTGTGTAAAAATTAATCATATTATATCCCTCTCTTTCTAATGAAAGGTATTAGTTTACCCCTACATGTAGCAAACCTTTCATGTCGTCTTCTCCTAAATGTTAATAGGTTGAGGAATTCATTTTATTTTGCTTGTTACAGATATACTATTTGTTGGTAATAGACCATTACGCTAAGGATTGTAAATGACAATATATTACAACAGTAACAAAGGGCGCCTCTAGTGGAACAGGTACTACTTACCTGTCGGGAACACCTGGGTTTTAAATCTTGTTTGTGGTGTTCGTATTATACAATTATAATTCTTACGAGATTAGTTATGTAGTTTGTTGTCTGCTGCGATTTTCGAGTGAAAACGATGCTCAGTTCTTTCTATTGCTCCCATTTGAGTTGTAGAAAGGGTTAATCTTTTATTGATGTTATTTGTATTTATTTACGTATACTGGTGTCCAGCACGATTTCTACACCAGCTGATGTTCGTGTCTTTTAACAGTAGCACGACGGGTATCACTAGTGGAGCAGGAACTTCCCACCCTTCCGGAGTAACTGAGCTCACCACCGGTTTTAGGGTACTCAATCTTTCGTTTTTCTGTGTAGAGTATTGTAGATCATTGTTTGTCGCTTTGTCTTTTTTCTTTTGGCCTTTGTAATGTCTTCTCTTCTTAGATTCACGGCTTCGTATTACCGCTTTGGTATCTTCAAGCTACCTTTGTATCAAAACTTAGAAGTTGACTCTAAGCTGGAGTTACGAGTATAACCACAACCACAACATGATAAATAGACGCTTAGATTACCAAACTTCATTATGAAATGATATCTTTTTCATTTATTCTTCATCGTTTAATAGAAGAATACAAAAACTCGCCAACCACAGATGTTATAGTATATATAGTTCAGCATTCCTTTAAACGCGTCCTGGACACTAAATTTAATATCTACGTTTTTATTAGAAGTAAAACACAGATTGAATATCAAATTATCTATTGGAAACAATATACACGTTCATCAAAGAATTGTTACTTGAGACTGTTTGTCGTCATCGATTAATTTACATGCATGTAACACCTTACTGATTTTTCAAGTCATTAAAGCAAACATGACACCATGCTAAAAATATAAAAGTGCGTTGACAAAATCTAACTTGTGTATTAACATTATATCAAATTAGTTAAAATCCACGAAGAAATACAAAAATATTACGATTGGAAGCTGGATACCGGATCAATTTTGATGTTATCTAACTCTACCAGAGGAAATTACTGCATCATTAAATAGCGAATGTCACCATTACCAATGATTTAACAATTAATGACGGAAGAATGTGTTCTATATAGCCTTTAGTAACGAACAAATAAAATGCATACGATTTTTGATTATATAATATTCAGTACGAATTCGCCTTCAAAGCATTTTCCGCGCCTACATGCGTACCCGTAATTATTATCCTTTTTTTATGACTGCCATAATATTAATTTTTTTTTCGAGATATTATATAAAATAAGCCCACACAGGCAAACAGCCAAGGCTATATAACAAGTAAGACCACCGATATCTTTACGTTAATCCTGTGGCTCTATTTAGATGGTCTTTTGAATAAATTTGACATTTATCGATTATTTTCCATTATTTTTTTATCCTGAATAGATGGTACATAAAATATAATATGTTTTAAAAGTAGCCTGTTTTATAATATACACTGAATATATATCTCATTTGGTATGTGATACATAATTCCCTGTCACGAAAGACTATAAAATTGGTATTTGTATCCGCCAAGCAAGCACATTTAAGGAGAAAGAGCAAAGGCTGCGCTCAGAATCAAGATAATGTGGCCGAGTGGAGCGACATGTATACCTGCGGACGTTTGTTTCAGTGAGCTAGCACTATCAAAATTCAATTGGGCGTGTTGTTCTAGTACAAAGCGGACATGATTGTCATCTTGTTCTTGCCATGATATAGCTGAAATATAGCTCATTTGTCGTTTGACAACATTTACTCACTCACTTACTCACCCCCAATACCCTGTCAAATAATGCAAACTGGTCCTACGCAGGTCTGCCAGGTTCGTCACTAACAAATGTAGAGAAACACATCTAGTGTTGGCACTGTCTTGAAGACAGACGTAAAGATGTTCGACTTATCATGATGCAAGACTCAAAAAAGACTAGAATATTTTCTTTCTCTCGTATGATACCTGACTGGAAGCCTATGCCACAGCCCATAGTTTTTTTAATCGTTCGGTTGAAAAAGTCAAGGATACTGTCTAATTTGTCATCAAATACTAATCTATAAAAACTTGTAAATAGTTGTCACCGGGTTTGTAATAAGATTAACACGATGGGTGCCATTAGTGGAGCACGAACTGCTCACCCTTCTGGAGCACCTGAGTTCACTCCCGGTTTTTAGTGGGGTTAGTGTTACTCGATCTTTAGTTTTATGTGTATGTTTTGTAGATCGTTGTTTGTCCTTTTGTTCTTTTTTTTAGCCATTGTCTTGTCTGTCCTGTTTTAATTCATGGATGCTGATTACTCCTTTGGTATGTACAACCTCTGACATAATCTTCAACTTTGTTGAAGGTGGTCAATATTTGGTAGGAGTAGATCATATATCACTTAGTATATGGTACTTTTGTCTTTCGAATAATACACTCTAGATGTACATTATATTTCAGTAGGTATATAATAAACTCATTATACTAGGAGAACTGGTGTTGCAGTGTATCAATGGTGTGGGTCCTTATCCCACTGAGATTAGGGTGAGGGTTAGGAGAACTGGTGTTGCAGTGAATCAATGGGTTCTTATCCCACTGAGGTTAGGGTGAGGGTTAGGAGAACTGGTGTTGCAGTGAATCAATGGGTTCTTATCCCACTGAGGTTAGGGTTAGGGTTAGGAGAACTGGTGTTGCAGTGAATCAATGGGTTCTTATCCCACTGAGGTTAGAGTTGGGGTTATGGTGTTCAACAATATTTCAGCTATATTGTGGCGGTCAGGTTTATTGGTGGAGGAAACCGGAGTACCCGGAGAAAACCACTGACCTGCCACAGGTCACTGACAAACTTTATAACATAATGTTGTTTCGAGTACACGTCCCATGACAGTGGTTCGAAGTCACAACGTTAGTGGTAATTGGCACTGATTGCAGAGTTAGTTGTAAATCCAACTACCACACGATCACAACAACGACAGCCCCTCTCATGAAGTCAAAAATAAACATTGTCAGTTAAAAAAACCGTCAAAGACTATTGTGTTAAATGTTAAGACGCATACACATATATATATATATATATTTCTGTCAGGATGAATTTTCTGTTAATTTGGAATATAAAGACAATACTGTATACCAATGAGGCATAAGAGTTATTGGTTCAGGCCATTTCATGTAAGCTATCGTCCTTGTATCAGACTGCATGTATACTTCCGATATTATATTGAGATTACTGCACCTACTCAATCATTAAATCCAACAATTGTGTTTAATGTTTTGTGTTTTGTGAATTCAATAAATTCTTATATTTCCTCTGATAGTGCAACATTGATCCGTTTATCTAGAAGAAGTCTTTAAATTTGATTCCCCTGGGTGTTCTATTAGAGATCAGTATACTCACACACAAGATGCAATATGTTTTAACTTCTATATTCAAATCAGCTGTATTGAAATCAACCTAAATAGGAATATGGATGTCTTTGAATAACATGTCTAGACAGTTTCCTAAGCATAGCGTCTGCCTATATATAGCATAGTAATAATAAGAAATCGGGAACCAGTCACCATTTTCTATGCACCCTTCATTAAGGTCAAAAGTAAATACTGAAAAATAAATACTGATTAGGAAATACATTCAATGCACATGTTATATTTATTTTATTCACACTGGGGAATAATTCATGATCTATAAACGGATGTTTAACGAGAGGAACACGACGGGTGTCACCAGTAGAGAAGGAATTGATTACCTTCCGGTGTACATGAACTCAGCCCTGATCTTTAATGGGGTTCGTGTTTCTCAATTTTTAGTTTTCTGGGAAGTGTTTTGTAGATCAATGTTCGCCTTTTTGTCCCTTTTTGTCATTGTTTTGTTTGTCATTCTTTGACTTACGGATTCTGATTACTCTTTATGTAAATTTGAAGCATCTAAGAAAATGGGCAAATATTTTTCAAACACAGACAATTTAAGAACATATTGATTTATTTTAAACTTTGTATTTTTTTTATTACCTTTTAAATGTACATGGAAACGGAAGTAAAAATAGATGTCATGCACTCTATTTTAGCTGACTAAGTAAGAAAATAGTTATTTCTGGAAAAAGGAATGGAGGTACTTAAGCAGGATATGTAGGTGAATATTTAATAGTGATGAATTACATATAAAGTAAATTTGAAGTTTAAAACAACTAAGACGTTTTTATATATAACCTTCCAAATAATAAATTCGTTAAAGAGTAAACATACTTGCTTTAAAAAAAAGTAAGTCATTTATGTCATCTGACATCGCTTTAATATAATTTCTGTCTTTTTTACTACTTATGTAATATCAAATTAAACAGTTAATATCTGAAAATGATACCATAATACATCTATGACGTTATTAATATTCCACATACGGAATGTCAAATAACCAAAACCGTTGAATTTGCCAAAGAGGTAGTCAGAAGAACAGTAAATGGAAAAAGGACATACAATAGAATGACCAAAATACATAGAGCAAACAGAATGATAATGATCGACCAAGAAAACCTACATAAATAACTAAAAATTGAGCAACACGAACATTCTTTAAAATCAGGGGTGGACTCAGGTACTTCGGAATGGTAAGCAGTCCTGCTCTACTGGTCAAACACGTAGTGTTACAGTTAAATTACACGCACATGATTCATGTGATATAGAAATCGCATTAATTATTTTAATTATGGTCTGTATCAATGACCACACAGCAATAGCCTATTAGGAAAGAGTATTGGTGTATCAATTTTTACGCTTTGTCGATTATCTCAATAATCCTCGACGAACGGAATCCATTAGACTTTTAAAGGTATGTTTCCAATTTATGGATTTAGACTCTTGATATTGTGTATTGTTCTTTTTTACATCCCGATCATCCCGTTTCTATAAAATCTTCTCTGACCGTGAATACCCCACTATCGTTTTGTATCTACAATCATTATTTTGAAGAAAAGTTTGAGAATACCAAAGAGGTAATCATAAACCGTAAATCTAAGATACCAAAGAGGTAATCAGAAACCGTAAATCTAAGATACCAAAGAGGTAATCATAAACCGTAAATCTAAGATACCAAAGAGGTAATCAGAAACCGTAAATCTAAGATACCAAAGAGATAATCAGAAACCGTAAATCAGAAACCGTAAATCTAAGATACCAAAGAGGTAATCAGAAACCGTAAATCTAAGATACCAAAGAGGTAATCAGAAACCGTAAATCTAAGATACCAAAGAGGTAATCAGAAACCGTAAATCTAAGATACCAAAGAGGTAATCAGAAATCGTAAATCTAAGATACCAAAGAGATAATCAGAAACCGTAAATCTAAGATACCAAAGAGATAATCAGAAACCGTAAATCTAAGATACCAAAGAGGTAATCAGAAACCGTAAATCTAAGATACCAAAGAGGTAATCAGAAACCGTAAATCTAAGATACCAAAGAGGTAATCAGAAATCGTAAATCTAAGATACCAAAGAGATAATCAGAAACCGTAAATCTAAGATACCAAAGAGATAATCAGAAACCGTAAATCTAAGATACCAAAGAGGTAATCAGAAACCGTAAATCTAAGATACCAAAGAGGTAATCAGAAACCGTAAATCTAAGATACCAAAGAGGTAATCAGAAACCGTAAATCTAAGATACCAAAGAGATAATCAGAAACCGTAAATCTAAGATACCAAAGAGGTAATCAGAAACCGTAAATCTAAGATACCAAAGAGGTAATCAGAAACCGTAAATCTAAGATACCAAAGAGATAATCAGAAACCGTAAATCTAAGATACCAAAGAGGTAATCAGAAGCCGTAAATCTAAGATACCAAAGAGGTAATCAGAAACCGTAAATCTAAGATACCAAAGAGGTAATCAGAAACCGTAAATCTAAGATACCAAAGAGGTAATCAGAAACCGTAAATCTAAGATACCAAAGAGGTAATCAGAAACCGTAAATCTAAGATACCAAAGAGGTAATCAGAAACCGTAAATCTAAGATACCAAAGAGATAATCAGAAACCGTAAATCTAAGATACCAAAGAGGTATCAGAAGCCGTAAATCTAAGATACCAAAGAGGTAATCAGAAACCGTAAATCTAAGATACCAAAGAGGTAATCAGAAACCGTAAATCTAAGATACCAAAGAGGTAATCAGAAACCGTAAATCTAAGATACCAAAGAGGTAATCAGAAGCCGTAAATCTAAGATACCAAAGAGGTAATCAGAAACCGTAAATCTAAGATACCAAAGAGGTAATCAGAAACCGTAAATCGAAGAACAGGCAATCCAATGTTCAAAAGAAAAAAAGAATAAGCAAGAGGAACAATGATCTACAAAATACTAACGTTACATAGGAAGCTAAAGATTTAGCACCACGAACCACACAAAAACCGGGGATGAACTGTCAATTTCTAGGTGTGGGTCAAGGTATGCAGCAGATCTAGTTGTACACGTTCAATGAGATAGATACTATCACTTGATACTATCAAGGATATCTACATACATGTGCATTTATATAGCGAATCATGTAATAAAAAGATCGGACTATATTCTTCATTAGTTTTTCTTAAGAATCCCCTGCATGAAGTCTGCTTCATACGAATAAAGGAATAAGATAAGTCAGCAAGAAGAGGACACAATTGATACCCAAAGAAATACCGAGTCTCTGTGGAAAAACAAGTCAACCATGCATAAATATGTTGCCAAGCAAAACTCGAGAATTAAAACCGCATCAAAAATACGGAAAGCGTGCTTAAAATGGTGATGGGAAAGATCAATGTACGCTTCAATATATTATGTGTACACACCATGCAGTCACTACAGAACGGAACCTATGTGTATAACGACGACGATGAATCAGGGTATACGTTAGTGCTATCTTCTGCGATAACTAGTATACAATGTTGTGCTTACGATGCATTTCTAGAACAACGTTTATCATATATGCTCAAAATCAAAAGATTGCAATGCTAATAACTTAAACGTTTATAGGAGCAAAAACACAAGAGAGCCTAAATAGAACCGAAATGATTGAACCAATCAGTAAGCCATGCATCTATAACAACATTCAGATACGACACCCTCTACTTTTTGATTGATTGATTGATTGATTGGTGTTTAACGTCACCTTTAGCAATATTTCAGCTATATCGTGGCGGCCCCCTTTTTGAAGAACAAAAACAATAGCAGCGAAAAGACAAATCTTTGACACATAATTCAATCAATATCTACATTAGCTACATTTCTATGTTGTAGCAATTAGGAATGTTTCATAAAGATCCAATTTGAAAAGTATGGGGAGTAACGCTCACGAACGGTTGTGACGAACGTACAAGTCATGTCAAATTGTTTTCACAGTTCTCTAACACGTTTTTTTTTTATATTGAAAACAATGAAATAACAATTGTTATTATATTTATTCAATGATTATAGGCGACAAATGAAAATAAAATCTTGAAAGGATTGTTATTTAACTTTCATACCAGACTTTGCTTTGCTTAAAACATCTGTTGGTCGAATTTAATGGGATTCTAATCAATTATCTTAAGACAATATAGCATCACGTATCTTGTATTGTGCCTAATCTAAATATATAGAAAAACAATAGACAGATGTATATCACAGATATATAAGGTTGGATGACGTAAGCTTCGAAAAAAAACTTGCAAGTAAAGAAAAAATCGGGAAAATAATGAAAAATATACTGTAATAAATTATGACAGAACCAAATAAAGATTTTCGCTGATTCAGATCTTACCCGTTTTTGTTCTTATTCCTTAATGATGCATGCTTGCATAGCGAAGAAGTAACAAGTAACAGTTTTATAGTCCTTGGTTTAACACGACCGGAGCTTGAACCCACGATCTATCACACTCGAGGCAAACACGCTAACCATTATAACACAGATGTGATCTTATAATTTAAACGTGGAACATAATAGATCATAAATACACAAATTTGAAATTAAAATATAACCATATATTTATTATATTGGTGTGTTCTTAGTTTTCTTTTTAGCTTGAAGTGAATATTATCACATTAAAAAAAAAATATTCAGCCATTTTCATGGTTTCTTTCTTTGTGTGTAAAAATTCATTGTTTCACAAAATTCTGATAATTCGATGGAAAAGGAAAGGAAGCATTTTAATATAGTATTGTCGCACAAATATTAACAGTATTATTATTTTTCCTTATATTTATAAAGGATAAAAGAAACAAACAAGGATACTTTTTCTCCCATGACTCTTTAAAACTACCTTATCAATATGATTATCATGTGGCAAAATATCTCAAATCAAATTCAATCAAGCAGATTTATTCGATTAATAATGGATAAAAATTCATTTGAGGTGTACACTTTTAAAGATATTATTATTTGTATATTGAGTTATATATCCTCCACCAATAAAAACTGACCGCCACTATATAATTGAAATATTGTTGAAAGTGGCGTTAAACACTATAAACCAAATCAAACTATATATAGACAAAACCTTGCCCAAATGGAAATGTCTTATACTGCTATATTTACAATGTATAACGTCACCATACAGATTTAATTTAATATTTACAGTTCAAAACAATCTATTCAAAGTAATAGAAAATAAGGTAATCATTTTAAAAGAAGGTAAACATGTATTTTAGAACCATACCTCGACTTCATTATCCTTCTCTGTTGAATAATGTTTCATAACCAGTGAGTTGTATGTACATATATTTCAACCATAGTCATGACCAGAACACGTTTACAAGGTATACAGCATGTAGGTTAAATGTGACCTTGGAACAAATGTTTTAACTGCCACAAAGAAAATGGTTGTTGATGGATAAACGAGCCACCAATGACCACTTACATTAAACTGTTGTTATTACGAGTTGCAGTAACGAGGGTGGAATTGTCCAAACACCAGACACTTATTTGACCTCTGATTGTAAGGGCGTTATTGTAAATGATTCGTCCACCACAGATAGTGGACCTTCTCTCTTTCAGAAGAGTTGCACCCTGCAGCAAAGAAACCTCTACGGTATGTGTATCTTTGAATATTTATCATAGTTTATGATACATGTATGTGTTTTTAATGGTTATTAGTACATGTACATGTAGTTGGATTAGATGTTGTTAGAGTATTACAGACTTTACTAAACATTGAATGAAGATTTTGCAATACGTACACACAAGATTGCGTGTTTCATTTTCATTGATACAGCTATATCATAGGGACAAGACGTCGGTGAGATGATAATTATGTTCGCTTTGTACTAGACCAACACAGATTGTTTTGCATAGTACTAGCTCAATGAAACCGCAATCTGAAAATAAACATGTCGCTCCACTCAGACACATTATCCTGATTCCAAACCAACCAGCCATTGCTCTTACTCCTTTGTTAGAGGATAAGCAACAAGTACCAATTTTATAGTGTTCAGAGATGCTACATAGTATATTATTATTCTGTGTTTTCTGTCAATATTTAAATTATTCATATAATATTTACAAAACAACTATATATTTTTGATAATCAACTTCGTTATGTTGATTGATTGATTGATTGATTGATCGATTGATTGATTGATTGATTGATTGATTGATTGATTGATTGGTGTTTAACGTCCAGCGAGCAATTTTTCAGCTATATTCAGGACGAAAACATTTAAAAATGTAAACGCCACAGAACTCGAAACAAGGAAAGGTGATGGGTAGGGACGGACAATTTAGCCAGTGCAACTGGTCTCCTATGGACCACTCATCATGAGCATAATGCTCATAATGAGTTGCTACACTGGGTCCTTTAACCTGCGAAGAGGGTGGCAATCTCTCAACACGGGACCTCGGTTTTATTTACGGCTCATCCGAAGGACGGCGTTATGTTAGTGACAAGTTTGTTTATCAATAACGTTGACTTTCAATTCATGTAAAATCGAAATGATTTAAATTTTCCTAATAAATGTAATAAGTTAAAAAGTACCTTTTATCAGTAAAGAGGGCAATATTGTTTTATTAAAATATACTGTAGAATTAGATATAGTTTAATAGATACAATTTGTATTGAGTAAATAAAACTTTTGAAAAATAATTTACTGAAAAATAATACTAAAAGTAATAGGATTAGGTTATGGGTTACACTGGTTTAAACAATACTTCATTTATACCATACCGGTCAGATAAATTGGTTGAGGAAACTGGAGTAACCGGAGAAAATCCACTGATCTGTCACATATCACTAGCAAATTTAAATGAAAAAAGTTAGGTTGAGTACACCTCGCCATTTGCGGGAATCAGAGATCCAATCTATAACCCCCATACGATCAGTCCTTTAAAAGATATTGATGCAAAAAACTGAAATATTAGTACTGTAAGATAGATATTTTGCAATAATGCTGATTACGTTAATATTGCAACTTTACTACTGTGACCAGGGTAACTTCCTATAGGGATGAGTCGCTAGAAAAGATAGCGTTTGTTTTAGCTTTAAATATATGAATATTTCAAATGAAATATATGAAAAGACCTAGTATATTACTAGATATATTTGCATTATCATTATATGAATAACCAAAGTATTTCATCGTCAGATCTTGTTTGGTAGAACTTGAGGCTTATCTGTCCAGCTGGTGTCTTGAAACTCTCCATTGAAACTGTAGACGTATTGCTGAAAACTAAATTGCGTGTAACGTTAATAGCGAAAATGGGAATGGATCTGTCTTGAAATTTGAAATATATAAAAATTAAAATAAATAAAAGGGGGGTGTCATCGAAGTCTCAGCTTCACACTCCTATCAAATTAGGCCCTTATGTTTTCTTGTTCCCAAAGACTTTTGAGTGCAAGCATACATGATGAAGATTATTCCAGAAACATGTTGTATGCACTGCATTAGATATCTACTTTTTCTATTATAGAAGTAACCCCCCCTCCCCCCTTTTCCCAGAAGTACTAACAGAAGAGGTTGTCACAAGTTTCGTGAATAAACAACATTACTTTTACGGCTACGGAACCAATCATTGAAATTTCGTTAGATATATAAACAACGATTTTCTCTGTTGAATAAACAGATTGACTTCATAGAAATGTTTTAACATTTTAATTAGTAAATCAATTTTGATTAATCTTGAATTTTAACAGAATTAATAGCTTGATGAAAAGTTATATGAATTCTCTTGGTTCCTATTTATCTTAACCAATATCATGCAAAATGGTTTTAAATTTATGGGTGAATCCTGAATTCTGACCCCGGACTAACAGTTCACACAAATCATAATCCAAGACTAACCGTTCACACGAATCCTGATTCAAGACTAACAGATCCACAAATCATGATCCAAGACTAACCGTTCACACGAATCATGATCCAAGACTAACAGTTCATACGAATCCTGATCCACAAATCATGATCCATGACTAACCATTCAAGCGAATCATGATCCCGGACTTACCGTTCACATAAATCTTGATGCTGGAGTAGCAGTTCACACAAATCCTGACGGCTGATTTACCGTTCACAAAATTCTGATGCTGGAGTAACAATTCACACAAATCCTGACGGCTGACATACCGTCCACACAAATCCTGATGCTGGAGTAACAGTTCACACAAATCCAAATCCAGGACTAACATTTACCACAAATCTAGATTTCAAGCTAACAGTTCACACATAAAGGTACTAATATAAATAAAGCGAACCAAAGGGGAGATAATATTTATCAACATATCGTATCAGTTTCTGTCAATAAATGCTATACCATGAGACACAACACGTGATGTACGATGCCAACATTGTTTCGGTAGATGCTGTCAAAAACTAAGCAGACATAATGGTTCAATAATATATAACAAAGTAACTAAAATAAGTTTATTTTTAAAAGATTGATTTGATTAAAAATAGTTTAGCACCATACATAGAAACAACAAATACATCGTGTATACATGATGAATATAACGATTTATCATTTTACTCACAAAGGTTTATTTTCATTTATCACCTGAATGTACACATTTGATCTGCTATGGTCACATTTTGGTGTAACGTTGACCTTCGGCGATTCTGGAAAATCTTCATACTGACCCTGAAACACAGAATCGTTGCTGTTATAAGTACTGTTTTTGGATAACAACATTTCTCTCGAGTCTTCATCAGCTTCATTAGACAATTTGGTGTCAGCTTTTTCTATTAAATCCATATTTATAAAATTTTTGGCCAGGTTCGGCAAGTGTTGAATTTTATCGACAAGTTTTTCTCTCCGATCCGTTTTTCGTAGCATAGCCATCTCCTTGATGTATGTTCTCAGCTGATTGTCCTGTTTATTTTTCCGAATGTGAGAAGCTATCATCATAACAATGGACAAACCATAGATAAGAACCACTGCTACAACGTAGTATAAGGCACCGATATCATCCGCGTCCTTCCGAACGGTATCAACGACTGCTACAAAAGTCTCGTTTTCATTTAATGTTGATTTTATGTGAATTCTCAGATTACTTGCAATGTCCATCATTTTTCTGAAAAAAAGTGAAAGTGAACAATTATAAAGAATTTTTTTTTTCCCAGTGTACAAATCCTGTAGGGAAAACTATCTGATGTTCTTTGATAATACACAAGAATAGACAAAGTAAACATTGAACGCAGAAAAAGAAAATGTACAAGTGCATTATACATAATATCTTGATACGATTATCTGATGAAGAATTAATCTTGTTAGAATGGCCAAACAGTTATTTACATTGCATCATAGTTAGGGTTGCGATAATAGGTTTTCTCGGTAGGGGGTCTTTTATTGATCAACTTCGATTGATTGAGAGTAAGATATTGTTATGCATTAAAGAAAATTGTTATAAGAATAAATAAACAACAGACAATATTACAGTCGACTACTGATTTCGATGGATCCAACAACTGTCTTACATGTACAGTCAAACCTACATAAGTGACCACCTCTATTAAGTTACAGTCAAACCTGCATAAGTGACCACCTCTATTAAGCAATAACTTGTATTATGTGACTTTAATTTTAATTTCTCTTCACCATGCATTTTATATTAATTAAACCTGTATTAAGTGACCACCTGTCTTATGTGATACTATTTCAATGTTCCTTTGCAAGGTCATATAAAACAGGGTTGACTGTACCTACAAATGGCGTTATAATAATACCCCTACCCATATTGGCTATGGCCATCAAAGGAGCAGCCAACAAAAATATATATCTGTCGCATTTGTAAGAACACTTTGTGATTATTCTATTACAAGATGTATATATTTCAATGACTTGTTTTGTATAAATACATTAGGAATTGATTCAGATGCCTCGGGGTACAAAACTAAAAAATAAACATTTATTTATCACGTTTAAGTAATGTACAAATGTACATATATCGATTATGATCAAAAATTATTTCTGACTTTTTATGTATAATTGCAATTCACAGAATCGAATTCTATTCATAACGAAACAAGTGCTGATGGAGGGGATGTATTATTCATTTAATGTATGCTATTTAGTCAATACATCAAAAGGAGATTAGCATAGTATATATTGGATACTCATGAAACTCCCAGATCCCAACCCACAGTGCTGCCCTGCACATCACCGTGTTGCGGATAGGAGATGCACTCTTGATGATAGGATGTAATACATGTATACATGTATACTGAAAAAGAATTTCCCGGGTATAAAGGTAACCTAGTTTCTCCGCTGTTTATTTCAAACCCCTCAGAAAGCCCCATTCCATTTTGTATTGTAAATAATAATTCGTCATGAATATAGTTGAAATGCTGTTAACTTTTAAAATGTACCATTCCTTGATGAGGTAACGCATTAAAACAATTGTCAAGCTCCCTCGATCACAGGTAACATTAGCCGATCTTGGCTATCCTGCTTAGGCCCTTTGGCTATCCTGCTGAGGCCCTTTGTCTTTCCCTGTTTAGGCCCGTTGTCTTACTCTGTTTAGGCCCTTTGGCTTACCCTGTTTAGGCCCTTTGGCTTACCTTTGGCTTCCCTACTCCCAAAGGCTTTTAAATAATTTGTCTTCCCAATCATTTGACTATGATCTGTTGAACGTTATTCCAGACATGCGTCATGCGAGTCACGTTATATATCTATGTTTTTATATGTTTTATTATCAGCTAATTAACCAATCAATAATTCTGTTCTCTATTGTAAACATACTGTTTTGTATCATCATGTACGGTATACGAGCAATCATTTATTTATATCAGCACTTAATAAATATGAAGCCAAATGGCATGCTATACAATCATGACCATGGACTCCTGTTTTCAAACTTCTCATTTAGTTTCGAAAATGTTAATGAAAATAAATGACTAAATATCTATTTTAAATTTAATTTATCTAATTAATGCACAAAACATTAAAATGGCTTCAATAAAACAAAAAAATACACAAGGCAGACTTAATTTGATACAACTACAGTTTAGAGATATTTTCATCATACCATTTACAGACGTTTTAATCTGTCTAAGTTTTAACTTATGCTTTGTAATAATTAAAATTCTATAGGGTGTCCATCACTTAAGTTGAATTAATCTACTCCATCTATGTGCACATTTTCACGTGACGATGCGTGTAGACAGTTTTGTTAGTTAACACTTACTTACATGATTTAGTGTTTGTTACCTTTCGTGGTTAACTACACGATCTCAGATCTCCTATGAAATGTCTCACATCTGTTTTACTCCATTTAAGTCATTGTCAAATAATGAAATCACTTCAGTAATATAAGTAGACTTCCTAATCTTGTGAACACTAATACCATAGCATCGTGTAAAGATTGCCACAATCATGTTCTAGGTAACATATGTCCTTTACACTCTCGTATTGATTTTAATGATAGCAACAATAGCCAAATAAAGCAGCATCGCTGATTCTTTTGAACGATTGATTAAAAATTCCAACAAGTTCAGATGTTTATCTCATACTTTGAGCAATTTTCTGATAGTTATCGTCATATTAAACTAATTTTCTATTCCATTGCTGATTATTACTGAAAAATGATGCTTATAATTGAGATATGAAAACTGTGGTTGTGGCTATTCGATCAATTAGCTATGAAATTACCCAAAAGCCATGTAACAAATAGAACTCGAATAGCAAAAAATGGAATGAAAATATTTAATAAAGACAATAGGCTGATTATTTTTCATAGTCATACAAAATCAAAACTATAAAAGATTTAATTATGGAATTATTTACAATTCAAATTTCATATGTTATCCATTTCTATATTAATTATGGAATTTAGAATTTTGAAAAGCAATGTTGGTGTACCTAGAAACTTCAATTACCCTTATGGTATAGACGGTTTTTATTTCAGAGACATGGGTGGGTCCATTTAGGTTTTCCGAGCGTCGTTTGTCATTACTGGCCTACCAAATTTTGGAATGCTCGTCATTTATCGTTCTACATAAACTGCAAAAACGTAGTAAGCAAAATGGAAGATTTAAACATGTATCAATATATTTCTGGACACCCATAATAACATCGTAGGTATTGCACCTGGGTTCACCCCCGGGTTTTGGTTGTGTTCACCTTTTTAGTTTTCTGTGTTGTGGTTTTTGTTTTGTTTGTCTCCTCCTGTGTCTTGTGTGCCCTATCGTGCCAGTCTCTCTGGATTGTCTACTCTTGTGTGCCCTATATTGCCAGTCTCTCTGGATTGTCCACTCTTGTGTGCCCTATCGTGCCAGTCTCTCTGGATTGTCCACTCTTGTGTGCCCTATATTGCCAGTCTCTCTGGATTGTCCATTCTTGTGTGCCGTATATTGCCAGTCTCTCTGGATTGTCCATTCTTGTGTGCCGTATATTGCCAGTCTCTCTGGATTGTCCATTCTTGTGTGTTCTATATTGCCAGTCTCTCTGGATTGTCCATTCTTGTGTGCCGTATATTGCCAGTCTCTCTGGATTGTTCATTCTTGTGTGCCCTATATTGCCAGTCTCTCTGGATTGTCCATTCTTGTGTGCCCTATATTGCCAGTCTCTCTGGATTGTTCATTCTTGTGTGCCCTATATTGCCAGTCTCTCTGGATTGTCCATTCTTGTGTGCCCTATATTGCCAGTCTCTCTGGATTGTCCATTCTTGTGTGCCGTATATTGCCAGTCTCTCTGGATTGTCCATTCTTGTGTGCCGTATATTGCCAGTCTCTCTGGATTGTCCATTCTTGTGTGCCCTATATTGCCAGTCTCTCTGGATTGTCCATTCTTGTGTGCCGTATATTGCCAGTCTCTCTGGATTGTCCATTCTTGTGTGCCGTATATTGCCAGTCTCTCTGGATTGTCCATTCTTGATTGCCCCTTCGGTTTTCTCTAAGATTTATTTGAGGTATTTTACGGAGGAGCTCTCAATCTAAATAGTACAAACTGCAGTATGTTTATGTTTCCGTTTATATACATTATTGTTTCCTTTGAGGTTCTGTTTGTAATATGAGCGTCAGCAAGTCGTGATATTTTGTGGAATAATTAAACTTGTCGCAACATACCTTTCTGTATTCTGTATCACTTTCTCAAATTTAAGAAGAGCGTGTTACACTTTAATTTGACACGTGTTGTTTTTATTTCTACTGTCGAACATGATATATATTCTGTTATATATTAATTGGATCTGCATGAACAGAAGAAATGTGATGTCAGAAACCAATCACTGTTTAATCATTAAATCTGAATAGTTTTCGTCCAGCAAAGTCTCAGATTTTCACAAATGGTTCGTTTTCATTCATTTAAGTCTCGAGTTTTGCCAAATCAATACATTCTCTCTTATATGATAAGTACAGTCAATCAAAAGTAATCTGTAAAATTTGAATAATATATGTTGTGTATTTTTTACTGAGAATGCGTCCTAATATTAATGAATTGAACAAATATTAAATGTATTACAGTATTATAACTTTTTCTTTTATTTATATATGCCTTTTGTATTATTCCTATTTTTTAAGGGCACATTTACTTTGCTTCAAAACCTTTTATTTTCCAATTAACTGCAGAAGATACTATCGGAACCAAAATATGCAGGGATTCATCTTTATAACCGGTAACAGTGGTGGCTATTTTCAAAAATCAATGTTTGCCTGAAAGTAAACTCGAAATTAATGACAAAACTCATAGTTGTAAACTCGCCATGCATTTAGATAGTTTCCTTAATATTGAATAATGACATAGTCAACTACCTGCTGTTTATAGTCTACTGTATACTTCAAACTTCATTTTATTACCAATACCAAATGATGTCATGGATATGCGTGGGGATAAATGAAACACAGGATTCTAAGGAACTCCTTGAGACTTAAACATGTAAGATCTCCAAAACCAAATATGCTCTGTCTATTTTGTAATTATGAACAATGTTAAATTTCAACTGATTTTCTTAATGTTCATCTTTTGGACCTCCACCACCACGTCCCCATGGAGAACAACCTTCATTACAACAGGTAATCTCTTCTGTCCAAGAGTCATCCTTGTCAAGTTTGGGTCCATTTGGTTGAGTAGTCTCATAGGAGAAGATATAAATATGAACTAGTGATTCACATGAGCCTGTATCGCTGACCCGGTTTTTATTGACTATCATTTCACTCGTTAAATTTTGATCCCCAGAACCTGAACCAGATAGCGAGACTTTCATTTAGTGCTATATTAAATATTCACATGTCAATGCTGACTCTGCCAAATTTCGGTTTTGCTTTTATCTTAAAGAGACAATTTTCCCATTACAACCCATTTTACATATTGGACTACATGGGGTCACATGCCATAACATCTGGAGCCTAAATTTGTAAACTACCATTCTGTGTATTTGAGGAACCCCTCCGAAAGGAGTGTCCACTAGCAGTGTGAGACTAATTAAATATACCACCAGCTTACGCTTATGACGGGACATGAATGAGTGGTTGATGCACATGCATAATGTGCCTCTCCTTGCATGTAAAAAGCGACTTGAAACAGTCCCTTATTTGTGAGGATTGGTCGTGTGTGACTTGTGTGAAGACACAATTTTCAAACACTATTTCTCTTATCTCGATTTCATAGTTACAATCTGCGCAGAGGCGCATATTTGACCTATATGATTATTTTTTTGTCTAAACTTGTTCTAAGCAAAGTTTATATATTGTCAAATGTCATGTCTTCACGTTTTTTGTTCCGTGTTGGAATGTCAGGGACGATTTCCGCGTAAAAACTATGTTCGATTCGTCTAATGTGAGCTTATAGTCTCGATAAAATGTTGCTGAAAGCTAGGTTTTATATACTTTACTTTTTTCAAATCTCAAGGAGGCCACTGGAACCCTGTGTTTCACCTGCTTTCACACATATAAATGCTATAATTTTAACAATATTAACATCATACCTTTGCAATAGGCGGTAGAGAAAAAGGTGTTAGAGGTGTCTAGAGACTAAAATAACAGTATGTCTATGTCTGGTCCATCTGTGTATGGGATGATTGTACCGATCTGAAACGCTAGTTTTCATTCTCATAAGATAATTTAACAAGGTTTTTATTTTTTATTACATGAAATATGGAAATGTTCTGAAATGCTTGAAGATATTAAATGAACAGTCAGAAGCCAATAATCGAAGGAGGAAAGAAAATAAAATGGACAAAAGAAAGACGACAAAAGCCAAACAATAATCTACAAAACTAAAATATTCACGTTATATACATTATGTATGTACATTATTATCTATATATTTCATGGAATGTCACAAGTCTACAATTTCGAATGATCATTTTGGGAGGGAAGTATATAAGTATATTGTTATATAACACAACAAACAAGATTTTTGATTATCAATTAAAAAGATATGTATTTGAAAAGAAGTAAATGTTTAAATAATATATAAAACATATACCGAACCTATAAACAAAGGTAAAATACCAATTAGATGAAATGAAATAAAAATAAAATACCACACTGCCGGAACAATTCCTAAATCAAATATCAAAACCGGAGAAAGAGGTAAAATCGATACCCGCCTAGCACACAAGTACATGGAAGTGTTGTAGAAATAGAAATATGGAGAGACAAAATAAACTATAGGAGTAGTCGCTTGAAATCTCATCAGTCAATTCTGATTGGATCGGAATACAATTGTTCTAATTCCAGTTTTAGCTTCATTTAATGGTTTGGTATATGCTTATGGTGTTTAACGCCACTTTCAACAATATTTAAGTTATATCGTGGCGGTCAGTTTTTTGGTGGGGGAAACCGGAGAAAACTACCACCTTGTCGCAAGTCACTGATAAACTTAGCCTGAAATGATTATTATTGCACCCATCTAATCATTGAATATATGTTATAATCGAATCAGCAAATAATCTATACCCTTTTAAGAATACGGCAAGATGATCTAATTTTATTTTTGTTAAAGGTACCTTTTTTTCTGGCGAATGTTTGTTATAATTTATGGTAGTCAACCCCAATTAATATTTATTATTTGCTGTTGTGTAACACCATCTTTGGTAATATTTGATCCATATCGTGAAATTTCGAATGAATATATATATTAAGCATGGAATTATAAGTAAAGACAGTACAATGTGAAATCATAAGTGTTATCAGCAATAACATGGTTATTAAAAAATGATAAAATAATATTATCAATCGAACAGCCGAAAAAAACCTAAAAGTTCAATATTACAGTTAGTCTTTGTAAAGCCAATATATGTCATTTGGAGAAATAAAAAAGTAGATATCTAATTCAGTGCACACGACACGTTTCTGGAATAATCTCCATCAAGTACGCTCACATTCAAACGAATGGAAAGCTAAACACTTTGAAAAGGTATGAGAGTAAGAAAACCAAAGAGCCTAAACAGGACAGGCCAAAATCAGCTAAGTTAGTTATGTCTGAGCGCCTAAACAGGACAGGCCAAAATCAGCTAAGTTAGCTATGTCTGAGCGCCTAAACAGGACAGGCCAAAATCAGCTAAGTTAGCTATGTCTAAGCGCCTAAACAGGACAGGCCAAAATCAGCTAAGTTAGCTATGACTGAGCGCCTAAACAGGACAGGCCAAAATCAGCTAAGTTAGCTATGTCTGAGCGCCTAAACAGGACAGGCCAAAATCAGCTAAGTTAGCTATGACTGAGCGCCTAAACAGGACAGGCCAAAATCAGCTAAGTTAGCTATGTCTGAGCGCCTAAACAGGACAGGCCAAAATCAGCTAAGTTAGCTATGTCTGGGCGCCTAAACAGGACAGGCCAAAATCAGCTAAGTTAGCTATGTCTGAGCGCCTAAACAGGACAGGCCAAAATCAGCTAAGTTAGCTATGACTGAGCGCCTAAACAGGACAGACCAAAATCAGCTAAGTTAGCTATGTCTGAGCGCCTAAACAGGACAGGCCAAAATCAGCTAAGTTAGCTATGTCTGAGCGCCTAAACAGGACAGGCCAAAATCAGCTAAGTTAGCTATGACTGAGCGCCTAAACAGGACAGGCCAAAATCAGCTAAGTTAGCTATGACTGAGCGCCTAAACAGGACAGACCAAAATCAGCTAAGTTAGCTATGTCTGAGCGCCTAAACAGGACAGGCCAAAATCAGCTAAGTTAGCTATGTCTGAGCGCCTAAACAGGACAGGCCAAAATCAGCTAAGTTAGTTATGACTGAGCGCCTAAACAGGACAGGCCAAAATCAGCTAAGTTAGCTATGTCTGGGCGCCTAAACAGGACAGGCCAAAATCAGCTAAGTTAGCTATGACTGAGCGCCTAAACAGGACAGGCCAAAATCAGCTAAGTTAGCTATGACTGAGCGCCTAAACAGGACAGGCCAAAATCAACTAAGTTAGCTATGCCTGAGCGCCTAAACAGGACAGGCCAAAATCAGCTAAGTTAGCTATGCATGAGCTTTACAATCATATCTCTGACTTAATGTCTGTCGTGATGTCCTAACTACCGGTGATAATATCTGGTAATAACAAACAATAACGATCCAACGTCATCCATTTATTTTTTATTTGTCAATATTTTGCACGCCAGTATCTATGTTAATTGCCGGTATTCAGGTTATGTCATTTCAAGTAAAGGTACACATTTGCAAGCTTATGATGGGAATGTCGTAATTTGGTTAAGCTGCAGCAATCGGGACAAGAGGAGTTGTGGACTAATCATCGGTATTGCATTACTAAAATGGGATGGGGTTGATGACAGATACAATATTAAACTGGAGAGGTTCATAGTTTTCCACGCATGAGCTTGAAGCACCTAATCCCATTCACAAGCATTGAAATTTCCCGTATGGATGGATTGATGTTCAATTTTTCCTTTTAGTCAGTAATTTCAAAGCATCTCAAGAGATTGTTGCATATATCATACGATCGCATTTTCATTTTCTAGCTAGTAGCGGAAGGTAATAGTGGAAATTACATATGTTTGCATGGAAATAACCTTAGTATTTTGATTGTCTTTTTGACACCATTTGTCAATGATTAAGACCAATGGGTATGACGGATCTGATATATTTGACTTTTGAGACTAGGAGAACATATCAGATGTAGTAAAGGGATATTCAGATTGCAGATACATCGTTCGTTGCTGCGTTAGATGGCAATATTTACACATGCAACAAACAATAATATATAAATTTAGCACAAAGGCTATACATTTAAAGCAATATTATTAATAGTATCTGTCACGTTGAGCTGTTTTTAATGGTATTATTATATCATAACTGATTTTTAATTGTTCCTCATTAAGCACAAATATTATTCCATTTGGATGCGATTTTCCTTTAGAAGAATAACAATTTCAATATATATATATATATATAGTTGTACACAGATTCATGGGTAATTAAGAAAGAAGAAGAACTTGAAGAAAATAAAATGAGAATGTGAAGTGTTCCCTTGGGGAACACGTCCTCCAAGCCCAGTTCTACCATATCTTCTGTTATATTTTCTTATTTTTATTGCATTATCCCTAGAGCAGGAGATATTCCAGAGACTGAAATGCCATTTTAACAAAATGGAATGTCCAAGATAAATAAAAATTATAATAAAATGCCGTTAAAATCTCAGGAACACCTACCTTCATATTTTTGAATTTTCCTTATTTGGTCATAACAACAAAAAGAAGTACCACTTTTTTTTCTTTTACAATAATTCCATTCCAATTAATAAATTATGCCAGATAAATACATGTCTAAGCTGATATAACAATACAATTTATATAGTGATCTTACCGTGGTTAATCAGTCTCAAATCTCATACACAAATCCCCAGGTATAGTTACGCGATCACATATGACAATTTGTAGAAGCAAACTGTATTACGGTATTGAAATTGATAATCCATTGTTCCACTCAATATACTAATATTAACCATATAGATCTAAATGTTTGACTACATTTATCTAACTAAGTGGTGAAGTTCTTTTCATGGACATCTAAAGTCCTCAGAGAGAGCTGACGTACAATGATTGTCCTATATTTGTAGATGATTTTATTTATAATGTCAGAATGCAAACAAGTAAATTCGTCTAATGAGTTCATCAATAACCAATGTATATATGACACTGATTAAATGTAATATCAGACTTGGGCAGATTTTAGTATGCATTACCTGAAAATATTTTATTGTTTCTTTTTACTTTTACAGATAAAGAAAATTATTGATTTTTCATATTTTTGAACATAAATATCAAGACTAACTTTAAAAATAATGACTGTGTAAAAAAGATAAACGGATAGAAAACGGTAATCCGTTGCGATGGTAACAAATAGTAAAATGGTATGCAAGTAGAAATTCTTTATTTCTTTTCTCTAGGATAAAGTTTCTGTGAATTCATGTTTTATCTTACAGAAATAAAATCGTCGCACTATCACAAAACATAAATAATCTACACATAAACCTATCAATAAATCATTCACAATGAACTTACAATAAATTCAAAGAGTTGAAATAAAATTTCGTATTCACATTCAAGGAAAAGGTTAAAGATAAAAGGCGTAATCAGAAGCCGTAAATCGAAGGACAGACATTACAAAAGTAGAAGAAGACAATAAGACTAACAGACAAAAAAAGGTCCACAAAGCACTACACAGAAAACAAAAGTTTGAGAAACATGAGCCCCACTGAATACCGTGAATGAATTACAGAAATGTATTCAGTTCCTGCTTCACTGTAAGCACCCATTATGCTACTCGTGATAAAAATCCTGGGATAAGTCATGAACCAGGAAAAGGCAAAAGGGAGTTATCGTGGCCATCTGTAACACAGACATTCGGTAACAGTTAATCAAGTCATGATGGCGAAGCCGCAGAAAAACTTCCGCTTCACCACTAGGAACTCTTGGTTATATTACATGATAGTTAGTATAAACCCTCTATCAAGGAAATCCTGATAGGAAATACAAGTTCTGGAACTTTAGTTTTAGGGATAATTACATTATTTGGGAACTGTAAATTTCAGTAAAAAGTATATCTAATACTTCATATGTCGTGGACTTTTTTCGTGTTCATTTATCTGTATATTATCATATTTTACTTGTATATACTATGTGGTCGAACGCCAAAATTCATCTTAATTTTAAGGAGATATCAAATTTCTGAAATTTGTTATGGTTCATTATCCATCAACAGTTTACCACTTCTTATCAGCATCCCTGCTGTCACAAATCTTATCAGCATCCCTACTGTCACAAATTAAGAAAGTGTGTTACCTAATGTCCAGCTATCTTGGCTATATATACATCACAGATGTTTATATGTTCATTTTAGAATACACTTGGACATGAATAATATTTTGAAATGATTCAAGAAAATGTTCTTACATGCAATCTATATTATGTAAAATTGAATAAATACAATTTTTTTTTATATTATTGACCGAAAAATAAGGTTTTGGTTTAAATTTGTATTAGAATAAATGTATGAGAGAATTTAAAACTACAACTGTATATTCTTTTTCATATTTTTACCAATTTCCCTAAGCTAAATTATTTTTCCAAAAAGGTGTTCTTTGGATTTCAGAAGCCATATGATGGAAGGAACGGACCTGCTTCATTTTTGGAAGACTCCTTAGTGAACAGCCATTAACCTTTTAAGGGGTAGTGCTATGTGTTTTTTTAATCTGTCGACATCCCTTCTATGAATGTTTGAAATCAGAATAAAATCCAAAATGTTCTGTGGGAAAATATTTAAACATATGATCCTGTAGCAAATGAACTATATATAGTTCATAGTATGTATATTTGATTTGATTTATTGTGGTTAATGTCACTTTCAGCAATATCTCAGCTATATCATGGTGACCAGTTCTAGTGGTGGAGGAAGCCTGAGTACCCGGAGAGAACCACCGACCATGGGCAAGCAACTGGTAAACTTTATCACGTAATAAGCAATAACAGTACCAAGCAACAACATCAGTCACCAATATGTGTCACTATATAAAAAACAGAAATAATGCTTAAAATGTATTATTTTTATATGGCTGTGAATATAAATATTTCAACTATGGTGAATCAGAATACCGAAGATTAGATTAAAAAAAGTAAAAGAAAATAACTGACACCTCTCTCCTGTCCTTTGCTTATATAAATCTCTTCACTCTTCATCACTCAATAGCTCTTTCAATATTCCTGCTAGTTTGATTCCCCTAGTCTGAGTATATTCGTATTCCCTTCCATTATCTCCGGATCAGATTATCTTATAGGCTAGTGTATGCTGCAGTCTAGGGTCCTCAAAGCTTGAGATTCCCTGCTAAAATATTTTCAAATAGTTATTATAGTTTATTTACAGAATTTGCAATAAAATTACTTCCAGGTATGTAAATGAGGGGCCCATTTCTTCATTAGCTATAGTATGTGAAAATGTTTTACTGTCTACATATGAAGTTCATTCTGTGAAACAATGTGATATTAATACAGTTCTTGGAATGAAAATTTGAATTTACTGGTGCGAATATAATTCTTGAATTTATTTTATATATTTGTAAATAAAAGCTGAAAATTTTACTGGTGCGAACAAAGCTTTCCTGGTCTTGGCATGGAGGACCGGTTGATAAACCAACTAACTTTAACTGATATTTTTATTTTACCGCCTTTTTACGGTCGCCATCATGACTTGGTTGACCGTTATGAAATATCTGTGTCACAAATAACCACGGATATGTTCCACTTGTCGTAAACACTTCCCGGTCCTTTCCCCGTTCATGAATTATCACCGAAGCACATGAGTTTACATCCGGTTTTTAATGGGGTTCGTGCAACTCGATCTTTGGTTTTATATGTATGTTTTGTAGATCGTTGTTTGTCCTTTTGTATATTTTCTTTTGGCCATTGTGTTGTCTGTTATTCTTCGATATTGGATCAAGGTTCTGAAAATTACAATTTCGAAATAAAGAAAATACATACAAAAAATGTGTGTCTGAGTGGAGCGACATGTCTACCCGCAGACTTTTGTTTTAGTTAACCAGCACTATAAAAATCTAGCGGACATCATCAACATATCATAAAATGACAAGATATAGCTGAACAATATAGTGGGTAGGAGATTATACAGGGCGACTTATATAGTGTGCAGGAGACTATACAGGGTGGCCTAGCCAGGTGTAGGAGACTATACAGGGTGGCCTAGTCGTGTGTAGGAGACTACAGGGTGGCCTAGTCGTGTGTAGAAGACTATACAGGGCTGCCTAGCCGTGTGTAGGAGACAATACAGGGTGGCCTAGTCGTGTGTAGGAGATTATACAGGGCTGCCTAGCCGTGTGTAGGAGACTATACAGGGCGCCTAGCCAGGTGTAGGAGACTATACAGGGCGGCCTATATAGTGTGTAGGAGACTATACAGGGCGGCCTATATAGTGTGTAGGAAACTATACAGGGAGCATATATAGTGTGTAGGAGACAATACAGGGCGATCTAGCCGTGTGTAAGAGACTATACAGGGTGGCCTAGCCGTGTGTAGGAGACAATACAGGGCGGCCTAGGCAGGGGTAGGAGACTATACAGGGCGGCCTATATAGTGTGTAGGAGACTATACAGGGCGACCTAGCCGTGTGTAGGAGATTATACAGGGTGGCCTAGCCAGGTATAGGAGACTATACAGGGTGGCCTAGTCGTGTGTAGGAGACTACAGGGTGGTCTAGTCGTGTGTAGGAGACTATACAGGGCTACCTAGCCGTGTGTAGGAGACTATACAGGGTGGCCTAGCCAGGTGTAGGAGACTATACAGGGTGGCCTATATAGTGTGTAGGAGACTATACAGGGCGGCCTATATAGTGTGTAAGAAACTATACAGGACGGCCTATATAGTGTGTAGGTGACTATACAGGACGGCCTATATAGTGTGTAGGAGACTATGCAGGGCGGCATAAATAGTGTGTAGGAGACAATACAGGGCGGCCTATATAGTGTGTAGGAGACTATACAGGGCAGCCTATATAGTGTGTAGGAGACTATACAGGGCGACCTAGCCGTGTGTAGGAGACTATACAGGGTGGCCTAGTCGTGTGTTGGAGACTATACAGGGCTGCCTAGCCGTGTGTAGGAGACTATACAGGGCGGCCTAGCCAGGTGTAGGAGACTATACAGGGTGGCCTAGTCGTGTGTAGGAGACTATACAGGGCGGCCTAGCCAGGTGTAGGAGACTATACAGGGTGGCCTAGCCGTGTGTAGGAGACAATACAGGGCGGCCTAGCCCTGTGTAGGAAACTATACAAGGCGGCCTATATAGTGCGTAGGAGACTGTACAGGGCGGCCTATATAGTGTGTAGGTGACTATACAGGACGGCCTATATAGTGTGTAGGAGACTATACAGGGCGGCCTATATAGTGTGTAAGAGATTATACAGGGCGGCCTATATAGTGTGTAGGAGACAATACAGGGCGGCCTATATAGTGTGTAGGAGATTATGCAGGGCGGCATATATAGTGTGTAAGAGATTATACAGGGCGGCCTATATAGTGTGTAGGAGACAATACAGGGCGGCCTATATAGTGTGTAGGAGACTATACAGGGCAGCCTATATAGTGTGTAGGAGATTATGCAGGGCGGCCTATATAGTGTGTAGGAGACAATACAGGGCGGCCTATATAGTGTGTAGGAGACTATACAGGGCAGCCTATATAGTGTGTAGGAGACTATACAGGGCGACCTAGCCGTGTGTAGGAGACTATGCAGGGTGGCCTAGCCAGGTGTAGGAGACTATACAGGGTGGCCTAGTCGTGTGTAGGAGACTTTACACGGCTGCCTAGCCGTGTGTAGGAGACTACACAGGGTGGCCTAGTCGTGTGTAGGAGACTATACAGGGCTGCCTAGCCGTGTGTAGGAGACAATACAGGGCGGCCTAGCCAGGTGTAGAAGACTATACAGGGTGGCCTAATCGTGTGTAGGAGACTATAGAGGGCTGTCTAACCGTGTGTAGGAGACAATACAGGGCGGCCTAGCCCTGTGTAGGAGACTATACAGGGTGGCCTATATAGTGTGTAGGAGACTATACAGAGCGGCCTAAATAGTGTGTAGGAGACTATACAGGACGGCCTATATAGTGTGTAGGAGACTATGCAGGGCGGCCTATATAGTGTGTAGTAGACTATACAGGATGGCCTATATAGTGTGTAGGAGACAATACAGGGCGGCCTATATAGTGTGTAGGAGACTATACAGGGCGGCCTATATAGTGTGTAGGAGACAATGCAGGACGGCCTATATAGTGTGTAGGAGATTATGCAGGGCGGCCTATATAGTGTGTAGGAGATTATGCAGGACGGCCTATATAGTGTGTAGGAGATTATGCAGGGCGGCCTATATAGTGTGTAGGAGATTATGCAGGGCGGCCTATATAGTGTGTAGGAGACTATACAGGGCGGCCTAAATAGTGTGTATGAGACTATACAGGACGGTCTATATAGTGTGTAGGAGACTATGCAGGGCGGCCTATATAGTGTGTAGGAGACAATGCAGGACGGCCTATATAGTGTGTAGGAGATTATGCAGGGCGGCCTATATAGTGTGTAGGAGATTATGCAGGGCGGCCTATATAGTGTGTAGGAGACTATACAGGGCGGCCTATATAGTGTGTAGTAGACTATGCAGGGCGGCCTATATAGTGTGTAGGAGACTATGCAGGGCGGCCTATATAGTGTGTAGGAGATTATACAGGGCGGCCTAAATAGTGTGTATGAGACTATACAGGACGGCCTATATAGTGTGTAGGAGATTATGCAGGGCGGCCTATATAGTGTGTAGGAGATTATGCAGGGCGGCTTATATAGTGTGTAGGAGACTATACAGGACGGCCTATATAGTGTGTAGTAGACTATACAGGGCGGCCTATATAGTGTGTATGAGACTATACAGGACGGTCTATATAGTGTGTAGGAGACTATGCAGGGCGGCCTATATAGTGTGTAGTAGACTATACAGGACGGCCTATATAGTGTGTAGGAGATTATGCAGGGCGGCCTATATAGTATGTAGGAGACTATACAGGGCGGCCTATATAGTGTGTAGGAGACTATGCAGGGCGGCCTATATAGTGTGTAGGAGACTATGCAGGGCGGCATATATAGTGTGTAGTAGACTATACAGGACGGCCTATATAGTGTGTAGTAGACTATACAGGACGGCCTATATAGTGTGTAGGAGATTATGCAGGGCGGCCTATATAGTATGTAGGAGACTATACAGGGCGGCCTATATAGTGTGTAGGAGACTATGCAGGGCGGCCTATATAGTGTGTAGGAGACTATGCAGGGCGGCATATATAGTGTGTAGTAGACTATACAGGACGGCCTATATAGTGTGTAGTAGACTATGCAGGGCGGCCTATATAGTGTGTAGGAGACTATGCAGGGCGGCATATATAGTGTGTAGTAGACTATACAGGACGGCCTATATAGTGTGTAGGAGACTATACAGGGCGGTCTATATAGTGTGTATGAGACTATACAGGACGGTCTATATAGTGTGTATGAGACTATACAGGACGGTCTATATAGTGTGTAGGAGACTATACAGGGCGGCCTATATAGTGTGTAGGAGACTATGCAGGGCGGCCTATATAGTGTGTAGTAGACTATACAGGGCGGCCTATATAGTGTGTATGAGACTATACAGGACGGTCTATATAGTGTGTAGGAGACTATACAGGGCGGCCTATATAGTGTGTAGGAGACTATGCAGGGCGGCCTATATAGTGTGTAGTAGACTATGCAGGACGGCCTATATAGTGTGTAGGAGATTATGCAGGGCGGCCTATATAGTGTGTAGGAGATTATGCAGGGCGGCCTATATAGTGTGTAGGAGACAATACAGGACGGTCTATATAGTGTGTAGGAGACTATACAGGGCGGCCTATATAGTGTGTAGTAGACTATACAGGGCGGCCTATATAGTGTGTAGGAAACTATACAGGGCGGCCTAGTCGTGTGTAGGAGACTATACAGGGCGGCCAAGCTGTGTGTAGGAGACTATACAGGGCGGCCTAACCGTGTGTAGGAGACAATACAGAGCGGCCTAGCCCTGTGTAAGAGACTATGCAGGGCGGCCTATATTGTGTGTAGAAGACTATACAGGGTGGCCTATATAGTGTGTAGGGGACTATAGAGGACGACTTAACCGTGTGTAGGAGACTATACAGGGCGGCCTAGCCGTGTGTAGGAGATAACACAAGGCGGCCTAGCCAGGTGTAGGGGACTATGCAGGGCGGCCTATATAGTGTGTAGGTGACTATACAGGGCGGCCTATATAGTGTGTAGGTGACTATACAGGGCGGCCTATATAGTGTGTAGGTGACTATACAGGGCGGCCTATATAGTGTGTAGGTGACTATACAGGGCGGCCTATATAGTGTGTAGGTGACTATACAGGACGGTCTATATAGTGTGTATAGTAGACTATACAGGGTGGCCTATATAGTGTGTAGGAGACTATACAGGGCGGCCTATATAGTGTATAGTAGACTATACAGGGTGGCCTAAATAGTGTGTAGGAGACTATTCAGGGCGGCCTATATAGTGTGTAGGTGACTATACAGGACGGCCTATATAGTGTGTAGTAGACTATACAGGGTGGCCTATATAGTGTGTAGGAGACTATACAGGGCGGCCTATATAGTGTGTAGGAGACTATACAGGGCAGCCTATATAGTGTGCAGGAGATTATACAGGGCGACCTAGCCGTGTGTATGAGACAATACAGGGCGGCCTAGCCAGGTATATGAGACTATACAGGGCGGCCTATATAGTGTGTAGGAGACTATACAGGGCGGCCTATATAGTGTGTAGGAGACTATACAGGGCGGCCTATATAGTGTGTAGGAGACTATACAGGGTGGCCTATATAGTGTGTAGGAGATAATAGAGGGCGGCTTATATAGTATGTAGGAGACTATACAGGGTGGTCTAGTCATATGTAGGAGACAATACAGGGCGGCCTAGCCGTGTGTAGGAGACTATACAGGGTGGCCTAGTCGTGTGTAGGAGACTATACAGGGCGTCCTAGCCGTGTGTAGGAGACAATACAGGGCGGCCTATATAGTGTGTTGGAGACTATACAGGGTGGCCTATATAATGTGTAGGAGACTATACAGGACGGTCTATATAGTGTGTAGGTGACTATACAGGACGGCCTATATAGTGTGTAGGTGACTATACAGGGCGGCCTATATAGTGTGTAGGAGACAATACAGGACGGTCTATATAGTGTGTAGGAGATTATGCAGGGCGGCCTATATAGTGTGTAGGTGACTATGCAGGACGGCCTATATAGTGTGTTGGAGACTATACAGGACGGTCTATATAGTGTGTAGGAGATTATGCAGGGCGGCTTATATAGTGTATAGTAGACTATACAGGACGGTCTATATAGTGTATAGTAGACTATACAGGGCGGCCTATATAGTGTGTAGGAGATTATGCAGGGCGGCCTATATAGTGTATAGTAGACTATACAGGACGGTCTATATAGTGTGCAGGTGACTATACAGGACGGTCTATATAGTGTGTAGGTGACTATACAGGGTGGCCTATATAGTGTGTAGGAGACTATTCAGGGCGGCCTATATAGTGTGTAGTAGACTATACAGGACGGCCTATATAGTGTGTAGTAGACTATACAGGGCGGCCTATATAGTGTGTAGTAGACTATACAGGGCGGCATATATAGTGTGTAGGAGACTATACAGGGCGGCATATATAGTGTGTAGGAGATAATAGAGGGCGGCTTATATAGTATGTAGGAGACTATACAGGGTGGTCTAGTCATATGTAGGAGACAATACAGGGCGGCCTAGCCGTGTGTAGGAGACTATACAGGGTGGCCTAGTCGTGTGTAGGAGACTATACAGGGCGTCCTAGCCGTGTGTAGGAGACAATACAGGGCGGCCTATATAGTGTGTTGGAGACTATACAGGGTGGCCTATATAATGTGTAGGAGACTATACAGGACGGTCTATATAGTGTGTAGGTGATTATACAGGACGGCCTATATAGTGTGTAGGTGACTATACAGGGCGGCCTATATAGTGTGTTGGAGACTATACAGGGTGGCCTATATAATGTGTAGGAGACTATACAGGACGGCCTATATAGTGTGTAGGTGACTATACAGGGCGGCCTATATAGTGTGTAGGAGACTATACAGGACGGCCTATATAGTGTGTAGGAGACAATACAGGGCGGCCTATATAGTGTGTAGGTGACTATGCAGGGCGGCCTATATAGTGTGTAGGTGACTATACAGGACGGTCTATATAGTGTGTAGGTGACTATACAGGGCGGCCTATATAGTGTGTAGTAGACTATACAGGACGGTCTATATAGTGTGTAGTAGACTATACAGGACGGTCTATATAGTGTGTAGGTGACTATACAGGGCGGCCTATATAGTGTGTAGTAGACTATACAGGACGGCCTATATAGTGTGTAGTAGACTATACAGGACGGTCTATATAGTGTATAGTAGACTATACAGGGCGGCCTATATAGTGTGTAGGAGATTATGCAGGGCGGCCTATATAGTGTGTAGGTGACTATACAGGACGGTCTATATAGTGTGTAGGAGATTATGCAGGGCGGCCTATATAGTGTGTAGTAGACTATACAGGACGGTCTATATAGTGTATAGTAGACTATACAGGGCGGCCTATATAGTGTGTAGGAGATTATGCAGGGCGGCCTATATAGTGTATAGTAGACTATACAGGACGGTCTATATAGTGTATAGTAGACTATACAGGGCGGCCTATATAGTGTGTAGGAGATTATGCAGGGCGGCCTATATAGTGTGTAGTAGACTATACAGGGCGGCATATATAGTGTGTAGTAGACTATACAGGGTGGCCTATATAGTGTGTAGGAGACTATACAGGGTGGCCTATATAGTGTGTAGGAGACTATACAGGGCGGCTTATATAGTGTGTAGGATGCTATACAGGGTGGCCTATATAGTGTGTAGGAGACTACAGGGCGGCTTATATAGTATGTAGGAGACTATGCAGGGTGGCCTAGCCTTGTGTAGAAGATGACTGCACAGGGCGGTCTAGCCGTGAGTATGAGACTATACAGGGCGGCCTACATAATGTGTAGGAGACAATACAGGGAGGCCTAGCCGTGTGGAGATGACTGCACAGGGCCGCCTAGCCGTGTGGAGATGACTGCACAAGGCGGCCTAGCCGTGTGGAGATGACTGTACAGGGCGGTCTAGCCGTGTGGAGATGACTGCACAGGGCGGCCTAGCCGTGTGGAAATGACTGCACATTGCGGTCTAGCCGTGTGGAGATGACTGCACAGGGCGGCCTAGCCGTGTGGGGATGACTGCAGAGGGCGGTCTAGCCGTGTGGAGATGACTGCACAGGGCGGCCTAGCCGTGTGGAGATGATATGCATATGCAATAAAATTTCCTACTGGGAAAATAAATATTAACCACTTGAATTAACAGCTTATCAATTACATGTATATGTGAAATCATTATTGTCGGCTCAAAATGAAAATCTGGCGTTCGTCCTATAAGGTGCTTGATACCAGTTCTTGAGAACCTCTTGTAAATGGATGAACTTATCATCTGAAACAAAAATAGTAATAGATATCAGAATTTTTTTGTCTATCTGAACAAGAATCATATATACATTGTATTATCCATCGCTCATAACAGCGTTGCCATCATCACATATTTTAATGGTTTAATTATATGATGTTAGTAATACAGTTGGTAATTAACAAATGTAATAATGATCAACTAAATAACTAACTCAACAATGCAAACAATTGTCTTCGGAAGGCAACAATGAGAACGAAAGAACTCCATAGGAATATAGGTACTGGTTTGGGACACGCATAAAAACGTGAATGAATTAAATCGGTAAGAGAAATTTCAACCATCCCATCTTGATATATAGATTGTCTGTGTTCAAATAAAAATAATAAACCATAAAACAAAAACTTCAGAGTTTTTCATATCGTGCACAAAAGTATTTCTGTCTGGACGTTTGTTGAATGTCATTTGAACCTTGACTTGCTACAATCATTGACTTACTGAAACATTTCATAAGTGGACAGTTTCAATATGCTGGTATGATCTCTGACACAAACATTTTACTGTAAATTGTTGGTCTCTGTTGTATCTTTTAACAAGTGACACGGCTATCTCTGATATATTTTCGACATATTATGTTCCAACATCACAAATGCATCATGCAAAGACAGAGGTGATGTAGCTAACTTCACATATATTCTTGCTCCTTTGTTAGTCTAATTGTTAGCATGTTCGCCTCTAGAGTCGATGATTCTGAGTTTTGGTCAAAAGTGGAATCTTCTGAAAGAAACGTAACATCCAGAAAGCGAGAGTAAAGTTTGCCTTGATTGGAATCAGGATAATGTGTCAGAGTACAGCGATGTGTTTACATGAGGACAATATTTTCAGTGAGCTAGTCATGGAGGAAGATTTGAAATCAAAACTCGACGACAAACGTGATGACTTCACTTAGCCAATAGTCAACTTCCATTCATCAAGAGCAATATTCCAGCAGCAACAATGTACGAAGTTTACGTTTCACAACTCATACGTTATTTTAGGGATTATGCCCTGTGAATTCATTTTCAGCCACTTAAGAAAAATTTGAAGATACTAAAGGGGTAATCAAAACCCATAATTCGAAGAAGGACAAACAATAAATGACAAAGAGAAAAAGTACAAAAAGAAAAAAAAGATCTACGAAACACTACACATTAAATTAAAGACTGAGGAACACGAACACCACCCCACACTCACCCACAAAAGAGGTAAAAAAAAAAAAAAAAAAAAAAAAAGAAGAAGAAAATAAACTGGAGTGAACACAGGTTTTTGGGAAGGGTAAGAAGTTCCTGCTCCACTTGTGTCACCCGTCATGTTACTCTTGTCAAACAAGGTTGTGTTGCTTCTTGCTTGAAGTCATCGCTACAAAAATTCTACGTCGTCATCACGAATTGGTTGACTGTTGAGAAATATTCTTTTCTAAAATGGCAAAGATTTTTTTTCATTTTCATAGTTTTTTCCCTCTATCACCGACAACATTTTTACTGGACTATGGGTAACATTGCGAGTGTCTTATACGGGGACTGCTTACCCTTCATGAGCACGTGGAATCACTCCCAACCCCCGGTTATTTTTGTTGGAGTCCGTATTCCTTATCTTCTTAGTTTTCTTTGTTGTGTTTCTTTGGTATTGTCTTCGTCTTGTGTCATATGACCAATACTGTTGTTTGTGTCTCTGGATCGCTCCTTCGGTTTTCTCTAGCGATTATTATATAGCGCTATATTTATAAATAATAGTGCGTCTAATATAGAACAGGCATCATCATCAAAAAGCAACTTCGTCTTTCCATGATATAGCTGACAATTACTCACTTGGCTTTTAATGACACTCATTCTCTCATATTCCTATTTACGGCTTCTGATTAGCACTTTGATATCTATATATATATTAAAATTGACCCTGGTTAACTACGTGAAAGATAGGCTAAATCTTAGTGTAGAATTAATTACAAATGCATATAATTGGATATCTGAACCATAATTTAGAAATAATGAGTTATACACGAAGTCGTGCTTTTCTTTGTCTACCAATTGGCGTGATGGTAAAGCCACATAGTTTTTTTCTCAATTAAATCCGTAATGATATTGACAATGCAATAAACATAAGATTATAGTGACACAAATTAATTTGTGTATACATGCAACGAAGATAAAATAGTTTTTTTTACCAGCATTTAAAACAAATAAGGTCCATCTTACATTTGTGAATATAAATCTACAATCATAAAGTAGCTATCTTTATTCTGAAACCATCCTGCTATAAAACAAATAACAGGTGTACAATAAATGTTTATTCTAAGAAAGGGCGATATGATAGAACGTACTATTGCAGTATAAGCATAATATACGTACATTGTCGGCAAAATTAAAGTGCATTGATACTCGCTGCCTGCGCTTCTCTATAGCTCATACGCATACATTTTACATTTTCGGCATATATTGCATACGTATACCATTCTTGAAAAAGCAACTGGGGAACCATATGGTGGTTTATGTGCATATAAAGTTGGTTTTGTATTACAGCAATAGTGATCATATGGCAATGATAAAAGACAAAATAAACAATCGGTAATGTTGCCATATATGGTTATTAATATGTTAAAGCCAGAAAGAAGAAATGACAGACCCCTTAAAACAGAATCCTACAATATGCAATGTTATATATGTGTTATATTGTAGTATGTTTCTTAAATGAATAACTAGGTCTAAACTAAAATCAGATAATATGATCGTGTAGTTCCTCTCTGACTCGTTTGTTACTGCATTCCTGGACACAAAAACATTGCATATTTCGATTTCTTCGTCCAAAATATGCTTGGGTGTATCGGAAGCCATATTTATATAGGAACTGTGCCAATGACCGTGGCATTATGGGTAATTTGAGTGTTGTTATGGAATGACGACAGTGGTCAACTCAGTACTAAAATTTATGATAAGCGGGACGACTTCAATTTTAAAATCATAAATTTTCCAAACATGTGCAGCAATATACCAGCTTCTCCTGCATATGGTGTTTACATCTCGCAATTGATTCGCTATGCAAGGGCCAGTAGCAATTATTCTGATTTCCTGAAACGTCATCTTCATCTGAGAAACAGGCTACTGGACCAGGGCTATAAAAAGATTCGCCTTATTCGATCTCTTAAAAAGTTTATATTCCGATACCAATATCTTGTCGAAATATATTCCGTCTCTGCAGAAAAAATTATAAGCGATGCATTTTCATATAGTGAAAATGTATAAAGATAAAGAAGTCAAAAATGTCAAGAATTTTTTTTGTCAATGTGTGACGTAAAAATATTTTTGACATTTACGTCACCGAATATGGTACTGCTTTGACTACTATTTTACCTATTTTGTTCCTGTATTTAAATACTGTTACAGTGACAGCCGGAACCTTTGAACCCTAATGAGAGCGGGAGGTTTGGCGCCTTAAAATCTGATTCAACCCACCATTTCTTTAGAAATGCCTGTACCAAGTCAGGGTCATTACGGTTTTCACAGTTTTCCGGTTGTTGACTGATTTTGTCTGTTTATATAATTATGAGTTTTGACTTTCCCTTTGTAAGATTGTTCGGAGTTCGGTAATTTTGTTATTACCTTTATATACTACATACAGATCAGTTATTGAACAAACTCGAGACGACGTTTTACATATAAATTTACTAACGGTCGATGGAATAGGAACGAGCGTTATCAACCGTCGGTTACGACGATGACTTTTCATCATTTTATAGTTGCAGAAAGAACATAGTTTTATCAATATTAATGATCATTATTTAATGTCTAATGAGCAGAATTGCAGACAGATTTATGACAAAAACACGTATATAAATAATACACCATGAACGTATAAATTTTGAATGCTAGAAATAAAATGGATAGGATCGGAAAAGTGTACATTAAAGCTTATCATAGACAATACAATTAACAAAGTTGTACTTAACACGCATAGCTGACACTATTAATATCATTAATATCAATTAGTCGACAATTAATCATGTCATTGATTTTCCATGGACTGTTATCGGCTGTTCTCGGATACCATTAATTAATCCTGGTCTGTCGTTTATTATCCCTATTGTGGCATTGATTATCTTTTGTGTGTCATTGATTATACCTGGTTTATCATTGATTATTACTGCACTATCATTGATAATCTTTGGTAAGTCATTGATAATCTCTGGTGTGTTATTGATAATTCTGGTGTGTCATTGATTATTTCTGGCCTTTCATTGATTATCCCTGGTTTATCATTGATTATTACTGCCCTATCATTGATAATCTGTGGTGTGTCATTGACAATCATAATCTGTCATTGATTATCCCTGGTGTGTCATTCATAATCATAGTCTACCATTAATTATCCCTGGTGTGTCATTGATAATCCTGGTCTGTCATTTAACATAATAGCAACGTGATTGTTTATCCCTGATCTGCAAGTGATTAATTAGTTCTGGTCTTTTATTAATTGTCTCTTTTCTGTCATTGATTATCCCTGGTTGGCTATTAACTATGCCTGGTCAGTTATTGGTTGACCTAGTCTTTAGTTGTATGTCTCTGACATGTCATTGATTATCCCTAGTGTGTCGTAGATAATGGGTATCCATGGACTGGGATTGCGTATCTCTGGTCATTCATCGATTTTCCTTGGTCTGCGATTCATCATTGCACGCTTACCTTAATCACCCTTGGTCTGTCATTGAGTGTCCCTGTGCTGTGATATTCGTTTATTCTCTCAGGACTGCATATTTTCATTCATATTACGCATTAAATACCTCTAGTCTACCATTGTATATTTATTTCCTAAATTATCTTATAGTTTCCCTATTTAATTATAGGCAAATAAAAGTACATGACATTTGCTTTTTCTGAATGTGTCAGAATAGAGATGGTAAATTTATAATATGACCCAAAATTCCCATTTCATTTTCAGTATTATGTGTCTGAAGGCAAATCGTAATTAAACCAAACAGTGTTAGAATTAGATTTTTATATGGTGCTGCAGTGTATCAATGGTGTGAGTTCCAATCCCGTCGAGGGAAGAACAAACTTTTGACAGCTCAAAAATCTAATGCTAACACTGTTTGGTTTAATTTTCAGACGTATATATACGTCTGAAAATTAAACCAAACAGTGTTAGAATTAGATTTATATATATATATAGGGAGTGGATGTGGTCGAGTGGTCTAGGGTGCTGGACGTAAGGCTAAGCGAATGGTGCTGCAGTATATCAATGGTGTGGGTTCAAATCCCGTCGAGGGAAGAACACAAATTTGACAGCTCTAAAATCTAATTCTAACACTGTTTGGTTTAATTTTCAGACGTATATATATATATATATATATTTAATACATTTATCTGTATCCCATAGTTTTTGTCTGATTAATGCATACGGGAAATATATGAAAATGTCAAATATTATATTGCTTTGACTCCTGGGACCGATATTATTACTTAGCAATAGATATGATATAACATAGAACCGGGAGTTTACATAGATCAACACTAGCCATATCTTGATTGGCGCGGTGAGCTTCCTAGCATCTTCTAGAAATAAAAATGACCTCAATGATACATTGTATAGCGGAACTATTGTTGAACGTGGTGCTAAGCACTCATAAGCCCACACATAATGTGTCTTAAGGATACCGTTAACCGGTTTAATCCTGTCATATTTTTGTGCCTGTCCAAAACCAGGACGTGGTTTTCCATCGGCATATGTCCCCGTCTTTTATGTGTTCAATGATTTGATGTGAAATGTAGTTGTTCGTTGTGTTGATATTTGTAGAATTGTTGACCATCACTGATTAAACTTCTTTTCACATCTATTTTTGGTTAATATTTTCACAACTCTTTCAGAGTACTTCTACGTTAGCGGACCCTAGCCCTAACCCAAATACTCAAATATTTTCCCATCCAAATTATAAAGACATGTCCCGTGTTTCCACTATATAAAATGATTAGGTATGAATTGTGCCTTTAACTTTATCTAGATTTGTGTATGTGATATATGTTTAGACATTTAACTTTCTTCGACCCTGAGTTCACTCCCGTGTTTTAGTTGAGTTCATGTTAATTAATCTTTAGTTTTCTGTGTAGTGTTTTGTCGACCATTGCGTTTTATTTTGTCTTTTCTCTGTTGGTCACTCTTTTCTCTGTTGGTCACTCTTTTCTCTGTTGGTCACTCTTTTCTCTGTTGGTCACTCTTTTCTCTGTTGGTCACTCTTTTCTCTGTTGGTCACTCTTTTCTCTGTTGGTCACTCTTTTCTCTGTTGGTCACTCTTTTCTCTGTCCTGTAATTTACGGCTTCTGATTACCCCTTTGGCATGTTTAAACAATTTTTACATGATATATATCAAAGGAACTACAAACTTTTCCGGAATGCCCAAGTTCTCCCACCAGGTTTTAATATTGTATCCTGAATTTTCTGTGTTTGCTTGCGTTGATTATTGTTTGTTTTTGTCTATCCTTTATTTCTACCATCTGTTTACCTTTCTATATTGACTTTTTAATCACCTCCCGGTTTCTTTACCTTTTCTTTTTTAAAACAATCTAACAATTTAAACGTCAGAGTGACAAATATGTTACTGTTACTCGTGACTCTCAGAACGCATTAACTGATAACCACTCATATGCCATGTCGATAAAGATGACTTACTGTTTTTTGACATTTAGACTTCCCCGTAAGACTGATACTACTTTTATATAATTGCTCTAATTTTCAAATATCAAGAAGTTCAGCATTTACAAAAGGAATCATTAAACTATAAAATTGTCTGTATTATCATACAATGTTCGTTTGATCCAAAATTACAAGACTTGAGTAATATGAAGACTTTAAAGATACCAAAGGGGTAATCAGAATCCGTAATTCGAAGAACGACAGAAAACACAATGGCTGAAAGAAAAATGACAGGACAAACAACGATCTACAAAACATACACATAAATCTAAAGATCGAGCAACACAAACCCCACTAAAAACCGGGGGTGAACTCATGTGCTCCGGAAGGGTAGGCAGTTCCTGCTCCACTATATCGATCGCTTTGTACTTGTTCTGTTTAAATAATTCCCCCCAAAAACATGAAACCTACTGAAGACACGTGTTTCCAAATCACACATTTCAATGTGTGAAAATCAATTATCACTTACATATTCCTAGTCATGGTGTAGTATTTGTCACGAATACATTAATTAGATTGTCTGTTCTTATAGCTACGAATGAGATATTAATTATTGGAGTGTTACATTGTCTTCGAGAACATAGTCACTGAGTCCATTTCTAGATTCAAGTTCATGAATGAGTACGACTTGATAGTAGTAGTTCAATTAACGTTGTATATCAGGTGTATATCGACACTAGAACTACGATATATGAAGACAACATAATGTTGTTTTTACAATCCATCCACATGTCGTTAAATGTTTCATGCAGTCCTTTTCAGGAAAGACGTGAATTATAGAAACTCGACGTTTGTTACCTATTAGGTTTTTGTCAAATTCGCTAAAGACATTAGTACGTGATATGTATTATCATAAAACAGCTCCGAAATCAAGCGGTAGGTATAAACATATCGCTCTGCTGTCTTGATGTCTTAAGTTCTTTCCTATAGCGTCTTAGTAGTGCAATCCTTGAAAGACCCAGAATAATTAAAATGAGACTTATATTTCCGAGGCGAGTTACAACCCTACTAAAGATGCATCCGCTTATTTTAATTTCCGAAGCAAACACACAGCTCCTCATAGACGGTAGTTATATATATATATATATGGAAAATGTTATGTTCCAATGTTTCACACTCCTCCCCCCACCCCCCCCCCCCCCCCGCGCCAAATAAGATACAACTTGTGAGTAGTGATTGGTGGGGTTCCGTTCCACGGTTTACCGACCCTATCCATTATCCCTAGCTTGTATCAAATCATCAGTCCACGTGGTCTTGTAGACATCTTACCTACATTGTGAGTTACTGTTTGTATGCTTGTTTTTGTAATGTTTATAGCTGAAATATCGTTCACTTGACGTTACACAATCATCAATCAATCGTCAACCATTAAAAACATCGAGGGAATAGCATAAGACAATATATCTCCAAAACCCCATTTAAGCCAATTTTCTGTGACCGATGATCTCCACATTCGACACAATTAAGCTTTATAGTCGGTGATAGAAAATAATATTAGTATATAAAATCTCCCAAACCGCTATGTTGCCTGAACATATATATTCGTGATTCTGTTATTTGATTCCCGTAACAGTTAAATTAAAAAGGAGATAACATCGAAGGGGGATTTACCCCTCAGCTGGAAGAAAAGCAGGGATTATATTACAATACACCGTAATTCTCTCCAGGCAGAGGATTTACCTTTAGGATATTTAGCTAACTGAAATGATAGATGATCAGATGCAGTAGTTAGTTGTGTCCCCTTTGTTGACCTACTTGTTTAACGTCAGGTAAGCAGTATTCAATACCCTTAGGTTTTCTGTTATACTTGTCAAATGTAATTTTATTCCTTTCTGTGGAAACATAATAGATATAATGCTTAAATGAAAGCAGTCTATTTCCCTCCAGCGTCCTGTAAACATTATGTACCTGATTTAACCCTAGATTTACAAACAATATCTCCCTGGGGAAAATTACTGCATATTTACGTACAATGCGTAGTCTAATAACATTATTACAAATGACATAACTAGTACATCATCATCATGGCTTTCAATTATGATACAGATTTATTGATTAACACTATATTTTGGCGTCGTTTTGCGTCATGTTTTTCACATTGTTGTATTATCCCTTGCTGTTGGGAATATATTTTACATGGCAACCAGTTGAAGAGATCATTATTTGATACAGAGCCATTAAACAATTATGAATTGTTTCTGTATTTTATGTGTTGAAAAGTGCGAAATGATATATTGGAACTTCATGTGTGGTTAATTTGTACTTATAGTTGACAATTTTATACATAGGCCGTTGGTTTCAGAATACCAATCATTTATAAATAAAATTAAAAAAACTTGTGGATCGATGTTTCATTCCAAAGGTTAATATCTTACATTGCTATAGAACAAAAACAAAAAATACCATTCTGTGGGAACAGTTCCAAAATCCAATCGGCAAATCGTGGAAACAGAGGAGGCAATACCCCTGACAAATATATGCATGATCACTCATTTTCAAACAAATCGTATGATGCCTAATTTTGATGGTATGTTAAATTTGGTCTGCAGAGACTGTACCCAATACAGCCTAGTGTGAAGTTGTAAAGATGAAACAGTAATTGTTCGACAATATACAAGCCATCCATCTGTCAAACCCAAAACTTCAAAGAGCAGATATTAAAATAACAAAAGCCAATTTAAATATTATGTCTTGTTCGTGAAAAGTATGTTTTATTTAATTTGTGCGTTTTTATCATCAATTCATTGTTTGGAAGTATGCATTTTTAATGCACCCCTTACCAAGTGGGCACCCTATTATGTTCTCTGTGAATAGATTAAACAATATAAAACTTTACCACGACAGACGCCCAGTGATTGTATTATAGAAAGTCACTGAAACGACATCTAGATAACACCTTGGACAATGGTAACTATGCATGTTATAGATTATAACATCTTTTGTGCGGCCCTAGTATGATCCCGATACTTTCATGTTATAGATTATAACATCTTCTGTGCGGCCCTAGTATGATCCCGATACTTTCATGTTATAGATTACAACATCTTTTGTGCGGCCCTAGTATGATCCCGATACTTTCATGTTATAGATTATAACATCTTCTGTGCGGCCCTAGTATGATCCCGATACTTTCATGTTATAGATTACAACATCTTTTGTGCGGCCCTAGTATGATCCCGATACTTTCATGTTATAGATTATAACATCTTCTGCGCGGCCCTAGTATGATCCCAATACTTTCATGTTATAGATTATAACATCTTCTGCGCGGCCCTAGTATGATCCCGATACTTTCATGTTATAGATTATAACATCTTCTGTGCGGCCCTAGTATGATCACGATACTTTTATGTTATAGATTATAACATCTTCTGTGCGGCCCCTGTATGATCACGATACTTTCATGTTATAGATTATAACATCTTCTGTGCGGCTCTAGAATGATCCCGATACTGTCATGTTATAGATTATAACATCTTCTGCGCGGCCCTAGTATGATCCCGATACTTTCATGTTATAGATTATAACATCTTCTGTGCGGCCCTAGTATGATCCCGATACTTTCATGTTATAGATTATAACATCTTCTGTGCGGCCCTAGTATGATCCCGATACTTTCATGTTATAGATTATAACATCTTCTGTGCGGCCCCTGTATGATCCCGAAACTTTCATGTTATAGATTATAACATCTTCTGCGCGGCCCTAGTATGATCCCGATGCTTTCATGTTATAGATTATAACATCTTCTGCGCGGCCCTAGTATGATCCCGATACTTTCATGTTATAGATAATAACATCTTCTGTGCGGCCCTAGTATGATCCCGATACTTTCATGTTATAGATTACAACATCTTTTGTGCGGCCCTAGTATGATCCCGATACTTTCATGTTATAGATTATAACATCTTCTGCGCGGCCCTAGTATGATCCCGATACTTTCATGTTATATATTATAACATCTTCTGCGCGGCCCTAGTATGATCCCGATACTTTCATGTTATAGATTATAACATCTTCTGTGCGGCCCCTGTATGATCACGATACTTTCATGTTATAGATTATAACATCTTCTGTGCGGCTCTAGAATGATCCCGATACTGTCATGTTATAGATTATAACATCTTCTGCGCGGCCCTAGTATGATCCCGATACTTTCATGTTATAGATTATAACATCTTCTGTGCGGCCCTAGTATGATCCCGATACTTTCATGTTATAGATTATAACATCTTCTGTGCGGCCCTAGTATGATCCCGATACTGTCATGTTATAGATTATAACATCTTCTGTGCGGCCCCTGTATGATCCCGAAACTTTCATGTTATAGATTATAACATCTTCTGCGCGGCCCTAGTATGATCCCGATGCTTTCATGTTATAGATTATAACATCTTCTGCGCGGCCCTAGTATGATCCCGATACTTTCATGTTATAGATTATAACATCTTCTGTGCGGCCCTAGTATGATCCCGATACTTTCATGTTATAGATTATAACATCTTCTGTGCGGCCCTAGTATGATCCCGATACGTTCATGTTATATATTATAACATTTTCTGCGCGGCCCTACTATGATCCCGATACTTTCATGTTATATATTATAACATCTTCTGCGCGGCCCTAGTATGATCCCGATACTTTCATGTTATATATTATAGCATCTTCTGTGCGCCCTAGTATGATCCCGATACTTTCATGTTATATATTATAACATCTTCTGCGCGGCCCTAGTATGATCCCGATGCTTTCATGTTATAGATTATAACATCTTCTGCGCGGCCCTAGTATGATCCCGATACTTTCATGTTATAGATTATAACATCTTCTGCGCGGCCCTAGTATGATCCCGATAGTTTCATGTTATAGATTATAACATCTTCTGTGCGGCCCTAGTATGATCCCGATACTTTCATGTTATAGATTATAACATCTTCTGTGCGGCCTAGTATGATCCTGATACTTTCATGTTATAGATTATAACATTTTCTGTGTGGCCCTAGTATGATCCCGATACTTTCATGTTATATATAATAACATCTTCTGTGCGGCCCTAGTATGATCCCGATACTTTCATGTTATAGATTATAACATCTTCTGCGTGGCCCTAGTATGATCCCGATGCTTTCATGTTATAGATTATAACATCTTGTGCGCGGCCCTAGTATGATCCCGATACTTTCATGTTATAGATTATAACATCTTCTGCGCGGCCCTAGTATGATCCCGATAGTTTCATGTTATAGATTATAACATCTTCTGTGCGGCCCTAGTATGATCCCGATACTTTCATGTTATAGATTATAACATCTTCTGTGCGGCCCTAGTATGATCCCGATACTTTCATGTTATAGATTTTAACATCTTCTGCGCGGCCCTAGTATGATCCCGATGCTTTCATGTTATATATTATAACATCTTCTGCGCGGCCCTAGTATGATCACGATACTTTTATGTTATAGATTATAACATCTTCTGTGCGGCCCCTGTATGATCACGATACTTTCATGTTATAGATTATAACATCTTCTGTGCGGCCCTAGTATGATCACGATACTTTTATGTTATAGATTATAACATCTTCTGTGCGGCCCCTGTATGATCACGATACTTTCATGTTATAGATTATAACATCTTCTGTGCGGCCCTAGTATGATCACGATACTTTCATGTTATAGATTATAACATCTTCTGTGCGGCCCCTGTATGATCCCGATACTGTCATGTTATAGATTATAACATCATCTGTGCGGCCCTAGTATGATCCCGATACTTTCATGTTATAGATTATAACATCTTCTGTGCGGCCCTAGTATGATCCCGATACTGTCATGTTATAGATTATAACATCTTCTGTGCGGCCCTAGTATGATCCCGATACTTTCATGTTATAGATAATAACATCTTCTGTGCGGCCCTAGTATGATCCCGATACTGTCATGTTATAGATTATAACATCTTCTGTGCGGCCCTAGTATGATCCCGATGCTTTCATGTTATAGATTATAACATCTTCTGTGCGGCCCTAGTATGATCCCGATTCTTTCATGTTATAGATTATAACATCTTCTGTGCGGCCCTCGTATGATCCCGATGCTTTCATGTTATAGATTATAACATCTTCTGTGCGGCCCTAGTATGATCCCGATACTTTCATGTTATAGATTATAACATCTTCTGTGCGGCCCTAGTATGATCCCGATACTGTCATGTTATAGATTATAACATCTTCTGTGCGGCCCTAGTATGATCCCGATACTTTCATGTTATAGATTATAACATCTTCTGTGCGGCCCTAGTATGATCCCGATACTGTCATGTTATAGATTATAACATCTTCTGTGCGGCCCTAGTATGATCCCGATACTTTCATGTTATAGATTATAACATCTTCTGCGCGGCCCTAGTATGATCCCGATGCTTTCATGTTATAGATTATAACATCTTCTGCGCGGCCCTAGTATGATCCCGATACTTTCATGTTATAGATTATAACATCTTCTGCGCGGCCCTAGTATGATCCCGATACTTTCATGTTATAGATTATAACATCTTCTGTGCGGCCCTAGTATGATCCCGATACTTTCATGTTATATATTATAACATTTTCTGTGCGGCCCTAGTATGATCCCGATACTTTCATGTTATATATTATAACATTTTCTGCGCGGCCCTAGTATGATCCCGATGCTTTCATGTTATATATTATAACATCTTCTGTGCGGCCCTAGTATGATCCCGATACTTTCATGTTATAGATTATAACATCTTCTGTGCGGCCCTAGTATGATCCCGATACTTTCATGTTATAGATTATAACATCTTCTGTGCGGCCCTAGTATGATCCCTATACTTTCATGTTATAGATTATAACATCTTCTGCGCGGCCCTAGTATGATCACGATGCTTTCATCTTATAGATTATAACATCTTCTGTGCGGCCCTAGTATGATCCCGATACTTTCATGTTATAGATTATAACATCTTCTGTGCGGCCCTAGTATGATCCCGATACTTTCATGTTATAGATTATAACATTTTCTGTGCGGCCCTAGTATGATCCCGATACTTTCATGTTATATATTATAACATTTTCTGCGCGGCCCTAGTATGATCCCGATGCTTTCATGTTATATATTATAACATCTTCTGTGCGGCCCTAGTATGATCCCGATACTTTCATGTTATAGATTATAACATCTTCTGCGCGGCCCTAGTATGATCCCGATGCTTTCATGTTATAGATTATAACATCTTCTGCGCGGCCCTAGTATGATCCCGATACTTTCATGTTATAGATTATAACATCTTCTGCGCGGCCCTAGTATGATCCCGATAGTTTCATGTTATAGATAATAACATTTTCTGCGCGGCCCTAGTATGATCCCGATACTTTCATGTTATAGATTATAACATCTTCTGTGCGGCCCTAGTATGATCCCGATACTTTCATGTTATAGATTATAACATCTTCTGTGCGGCCCTAGTATGATCCCGATACTTTCATGTTATAGATTATAACATTTTCTGCGCGGCCCTAGTATGATCCCGATGCTTTCATGTTATATATTATAACATCTTCTGCGCGGCCCTAGTATGATCACGATACTTTCATGTTATAGATTATAACATCTTCTGCGCGGCCCCTGTATGATCACGATACTTTCATGTTATAGATTATAACATTTTCTGTGCGGCCCTAGTATGATCCCGATACTTTCATGTTATAGATTATAACATCTTCTGCGCGGCCCTAGTATGATCCCGATACTTTCATGTTATATATTATAACATCTTCTGCGCGGCCCTAGTATGATCCCGATACTTTCATGTTATAGATTACAACATCTTCTGTGCGGCCCTAGTATGATCCCGATACTTTCATGTTATAGATAATAACATCTTCTGTGCGGCCCTAGTATGATCCCGATACTTTCATGTTATAGATTATAACATCTTCTGCGCGGCCCTAGTATGATCCCGATACTTTCATGTTATATATTATAACATCTTCTGCGCGGCCCTAGTATGATCCCGATACTTTCATGTTATATATTATAACATCTTCTGCGCGGCCCTAGTATGATCCCGATACTTTCATGTTATAGATTACAACATCTTCTGTGCGGCCCTAGTATGATCCCGATACTTTCATGTTATAGATAATAACATCTTCTGTGCGGCCCTAGTATGATCCCGATACTTTCATGTTATAGATTATAACATCTTCTGTGCGGCCCTAGTATGATCCCGATACTTTCATGTTATAGATTATAACATCTTCAGTGCGGCCCTAGTATGATCCCGATACTTTCATGTTATATATTATAACATCTTCTGCGCGGCCCTAGTATGATCCCGATGCTTTCATGTTATATATTATAACATCTTCTGCGCGGCCCTAGTATGATCCCGATACTTTCATGTCGGACTTGGCGTCCTCTTTTAGTGAACGGTAAAGACGATAATCATTTATCATGCATTTCAATCTGGAAACATTAATATCGCAAAATGTATGAAAAATATAAAGTTGACACAATTTATTTAATTTTAGCAACAGGAATAATTATTATTACACTTCAATTTCTTTTAATAAACAAAAGATAATCATTCAACCCTTTTTTCAAGAAACTTACCAATCAAAGACATAAAACATGAATATCAGTGTTTTTGATACCGCTATGTGAACTGTATTCACTATTTGCTATTAATATGCATCTCCAATATCGTAAAATTCATTATCAAATCTGTATCAGCAATAATTGAGGACTGGATAGACTTCTGAGTGTCGGATTCATCTCGATTTTGATACGGACTGGCAGGAAAGGGAGGGTCAATTATTTATTCAAATCTGTTGCAGGAATTTTCTCCATTGTACGGAGTTCACGTACACTTGTCAGCAATTCTGTGAAAATCATACAATCAATGATTGTTTTCTTCTGCTAATATTTATCATGTCCTCCACGAATGCATGGGTATGATCGTCAGGAAACGAGCACTCTTTATCTCCGCCATGTTTGTTTTGGTAATAACGCTGCAAACGCCTAAAGTTGGTTTATTCTGGAAAAATGTGGTGCGTATCTACGTTTTCATTACTATCACGATATATCTGCAGGCAGGTGGACTATCGGTTCACGAGGATTCCATCCGCCCAGTTGTCAGTGTTTCGGTATTTGCATGGCTTATTAGATATATTATTTATAATTGAACTTGACAGTTCCTAATCAATGTAATTATTATTAAAGCTAATGTTCATCTCCTCCTACATATGTACCCATATCAGATTGTGGCTGCCCTTGTGGTTTTATTGTTCCCAAAGACCTTTACAGTATTTGAGCTTCCAATCTTTTGGCTAAGAATGTACCTGATGAAGGATCTTCCAGAAACGCGTCGTGTGCGCTAAATTAGATATCTCGTTTTTACTATCACATGCATCATTGGATTGACACCCCTGCCGATGGAATATTAGTATCCGAAGCTACCATCCATCCAGTAGTCACTGTTTTGGAATTGATCTAGTTTAATAGATATATTAATTATTGAGATTTACAGTTTTCTAAATGATGTAATGTAATTATTATTATGACTAAGATTCACCTCCCTCAGACATAGATAACCTTAGCCTTACTTGATAAAAAATTTCCAGAAACCCTTTGTGTGCATAAATTTTAGCTGTTTGGGGTCTCTTATGGAACTTGTCCGAGCTGTCGATGATTTAAGCTGTTTGGGGTCTCTTATGGAATTAGTCCGAGCTGTTGATGATTTTAGCTGTTTGGGGTCTCTTATGGAACTTGTCCGAGCTGTTGATGATCTTAGCTGTTTGGGGTCTCTTATGGAACTTGTCCGGGCTGTTGATGATTTTAGCTGTTTGGGGTCTCTTATGGAATTAGTCCGAGCTGTTGATGATTTTAGCTGTTTGGGGTCTCTTATGGAACTTGTCCGAGCTGTTGATGATCTTAGCTGTTTGGGGTCTCTTATGGAACTTGTCCGAGCTGTTGATGATTTTAGCTGTTTGGGGTCTTTTATGGAACTTGTCCGAGCTGTTGTTGATCTTAGCTGTTTGGGGTCTTTTATGGAACTTGTCCGAGCTGTTGATGATTCTAGCTGTTTGGGGTCTCTCATGGAATTTGTCAGAGCTGTTGATGATTTTAGCTGTTTGGGGTCTCTTATGGAATTTGTCCGAGCTGTTGATGATCTTAGCTGTTTGGGGTCTCTCATGGAACTTGTCCGAGCTGTTGATGATCTTAGCTGTTTGGGGTCTCTCATGGAATTTGTCAGAGCTGTTGAAGATCTTAGCTGTTTGGGGTCTCTCATGGAATTTGTCCGAGCTGTTGATGATCTTAGCTGTTTGGGGTCTCTCATGGAACTTGTCCGAGCTGTTGATGATTCTAGCTGTTTTGGGGTCTCTTATGGAATTTGTCCGAGCTGTTGATGAGTTTAGCTATTTGGGGTCTCTTATGGAACTTGTCCGAGCTGTTGATGATTCTAGCTGTTTTGGGGTCTCTTATGGAATTTGTCCGAGCTGTTGATGAGTTTAGCTGTTTGGGGTCTCTTATGGAATTTGTTCGAGCTGTTGATGATTCTAGCTGTTTTGGGGTCTCTTATGGAATTTGTCCGAGCTGTTGATGAGTTTAGCTGTTTGGGGTCTCTTATGGAACTTGTCCGAGCTGTTGATGATTCTAGCTGTTTTGGGGTCTCTTATGGAACTTGTCCGAGCTGTTGATGATCTTAGCTGTTTGGGGTCTCTTATGGAATTTGTTCGAGCTGTTGATGATCTTAGCTGTTTGGGGTCTCTTATGGAATTTGTCCGAGCTGTTGATGATTTTAGCTGTTTGGGGTCTCTTATGGAATTTGTCCGAGCTGTTGATGATCTTAGCTGTTTGGGGTCTCTTATGGAATTTGTCCGAGCTGTTGATGATCTTAGCTGTTTGGGGTCTCTTATGGAATTTGTCCGAGCTGTTGATGATCTTAGCTGTTTGGGGTCTCTTATGGAATTTGTCCGAGCTGTTGATGATTTAAGCTGTTTGGAGTCTCTCATGGAATTTTTCCGAGCTGTTGATGATTTTAGCTGTTTGGGGTTTCTTATGGAACTTGTCAGATCTGTTGATGATTTTAGCTGTTTGGGATCTCTCATAGAATTTGTCCGAGCTGTTGATGAGTTTAGCTGTTTGGGGTGTCCTATGGAATTTGTCCGAGCTGTTGATGATTTAAGCTGTTTGGGGTCTCTTATGGAACTTGTCCGAGCTGTTGATGATCTTAGCTGTTTGGGGTCTCTTATGGAACTTGTCCGAGCTGTTGATGATCTTAGCTGTTTGGGGTCTCTTATGGAACTTGTCCGAGCTGTTGTATTTTGTTCATTATTTTCTGCTTTTGAGAGTCAAAAGTTATTGCTCCGCTTGACCTATCCCTCCGCTGGGCCCATCCCTCCGACATTCCTTTTATTTCTTTTAATATGTATTGTTGAGCTTGTTGTCGGCCTGAATTTAGCTGAAATACTGCTAGCTGGAGGTTAGCAATTAATTGTTTTAACCTTTTTCTTTGTAAGAAGAGTTTGAAGATACGAAAGTAGTAATCAGAATCCGTATATCGAAGAACAGACAACACAATGACCAAAAGAAAAAGCACAAAAGGACAAAGAACGATCTACAAAACATACATATAAAACTAAAGATCGAATAACACGAACCCCACTAAAAAACTGGGGATGAACTCAGGTGCTCCGGAAGGGTAGGTAGCTCCACTAGTGACACCCGTCGTGTTAATCGTTGTAATACATTTCTAGAAAACATTTTGTATCTGTGTTGTCATTGATGTTATATTATGATAATATAAGGTTTCATGATGACTGTGATGAAAACAATAATAAAATGTTTATCGGTAACTTTTGATGTTGCCTATGAATGTTTAATTCACTAATCACATCTTGTCTTGTTACTACATTCAATACATCTACAGATTCTTATAAAGAATCCATTTTATAACATGCAATTGCAATTACCACTAACAACATTCTTGTACTACAACATACTTAGTTAATAATTCTCAGTCTTCTTTATTTTATGCCAGTCGTAAATTCTTCAATAAATGAAATATAAAGGTATTTAGCTTTGCGGACAACGTGTTTCTGAAGAAAAACCTTATTCAGGTACGCACAGTCACAAGTGTGAAAAGTCGAATAATTTAAAAGCCTTTATGAGATCAAGAAGACCACAGGGACTACACAGGAGAGCTAAAATGGGATAAGGAAATGAGAAAAATAATGTCAAAAGAATTGATCAATTTCCCATGTATGAAACCGGAGAGGTAAATATAATCATGCATACGTCTTCCCCACAGGTACTTGTGGACAGGACCCTCCCTCCTTTTTCTTGAACATCGATATTTTGTTCATGTAAACAACATTTTGCAACTCTCTATATATCACTGGATGACATATATACAATAAATACAAACAAACAGTAGTTTCTATCCATACCGGGTTTCTGACATATATATAAAAGAGAAGGTAAGTCACTCTTCTTTGTTTACATTGAGGTACCTGTTGTGCATTCATCTTAAATTTAGTGAATAAAAAAGGCCTACCTGTCTGGAAATTGGCTTAGTCCTTCTCTGTATATATTATTCTCCCTGAAAACACACATCAATATTTATTTACAGCAGCTGACAACTCTCCATGGAACATTTTCCACTCGCGATTTGCGATTTTCAGACGACATTTTTAAAAACTCGAATTAAAGCTACGGAAGTGTCGATATTAGCGACATCTGCTGGTCATTTGATATATTGACGATACGGTAGAACGCGAGAGTTCCTGGTAAAAAGTTCGGCAAAATTTAATTTTACCCGGAACTCTCGCGTTTTACCGTATCGTCAATATATCAAATGACCAGCAGATGTCGCTAATATCGACACTTCCGTAGTTTTAATTCTAGTTTTCAAAAATGTCGTCTGAAAATCGCAAATCGCGAGTGGAAAATGTTCCATGGAGAGGTGTCAGCTGCTGAAAATATATATTGTTGTGTGTTTTCAGGGAGAATAATATATACAGAGAAGGAATAAGCCAATTTCCAGACAGGTAGGCCTTTTTTATTCACTAAATTTAAGATGAATGCACAACAGGTACCCCAATGTAAGCAAAGAAGAGTGACTTACCTCCTCTTTTATATAAGGCCTGTTTTTTAATTCTTATCCATTAACCTGGTTTTAAACTTTTTTATGGTTGAGTGTTTTTTTACGATGTGGTTTTAACCATGCGGTTAAATGGTTAAAGAACATTTTAACCGGGATCGAAGCACGGTTGAATATATTTGAACCTTGTTAATTACCAGTATATGTTTGTAATAGGAACATCTGTGTATTATAAACCCATTTCCAAGTTGTTTATTGACATTCTGCATTGTTGTATTTGTTTATAAAAAATTTAATTATTTTATTTGTTGTTTTTTGTGTTGTTTTTGCTTTGTTTGTGTGCTTAAGAGTTGAATTGTTTTATTTGTTAATGAAACATTAATTTTAATTTGTTAAAAAATTATCAATGAACTAGAAAATTTCTCTTAAATATTGTTCTTCAACCATTGCGTTTTTTATCTATCTTAAACATGCTTATGGGTCATTATTTAAACATGTTTCAGGTTGTTTTCAACCATAAACAAGTTTGAGAATGAAAAAACAGACCTATACATGTCAGAAACCCGGTATGGATAGAAGCTACTGTTTGCTTGTATTTATTGTATATATGTCATCTAGTGATACATAGAGAGTTGCAAATCGTTGTTTACATGAAAAAAAAATCGATGTTCAAGAAAAAGGGGGGATGGTCCTGTCCACAAGTACCTGTGGTCTTACCAAAGCAATCCTGTAAATTCCTTTTATTTCTTATAGCACTGATTTTCCTGCAAATGAAGAAAATCAAATAACCAGAAAAAAACCCTCTTTGATCTTTATAAAGCTTACCTATTGAAGGGTGAAGCATGCAATCATTATTCTTGAAATGATTAGATGTATTAAACGCATTAAGAAAAATAAATTCTACAATAATAGTTTTTTATGAGAGTTTATTTATTAATTACGATTCGAAATGAGAGGAGCTTATTACTGATGCGACGTTAACATCTCAATCAAAAACATTCGGCATTCACAAGATTTTTTTAAACGACGTTACAAAAATTCCAGTAACAAGACAAATAAGTTCTCCATTAAGGGGTTAAAAGAGCTGCAGAAACATGTATCGTGAGTGTAGAGGATTTCAGTCGAGCAAATTCCCTATTTCATTCTTTACCAAACCTATATCAATAATACAGAAGCACAAATACATGCATTAGATAAAACATGAATTTATATATTCTAATTCACAGTCTTATATGATTGATCTGAGATCATGGTCCTAATTGTCTTACTTTTTTGCATAAATATTTCATTGACAATCCGACAGTCTGGATCGTCGTCATAGACGGCCCGAGCTGTCTTCATAAGCGGTCCAATTTTTAATCATAGACGATCCGAGTTGTTTTCATTAACACTCCAAGTTGTGCCATATTCATAATTAAAACACGATAATACATATTAGGCAAATCATTGCAAGTCTTGCAAGCTTGCAACTTATTTTGGATGCATAATTTCATTGATAATCATATGTTAGTCTTGTCTTCTTTTATTTCATTTCCATCAAAGACGAGGATTAGTGCTCTTCCCTTACTGTACTGGATACTAAAATTACCAAGTGTCCATACAAACAACGTTATATCACGGAAGCTACAAAGTGTTCTACCAACTCTCTTTCTAAAATTTTAACTTCTGTTTTTACAGCTGTGTCAAAACATGATACCTGCTTTTCTAGAAGTGGCGTCAATCAAATGTGAATATGAAAAAACTAAAAAGACTAGATGATGTCCATCTTTTTTAGTTTTTAGTGTTATCTTATTATGTGTCTTATTACGTTCGTAGTTCCGGGTTGTGACGCCCGTTGTAATTTTCGCATTAAAAACGATGTTCGGTTCGTCTTTACCTCCAGTTGTTTGGAGGAGGGCTCATGTCTTATTTACCTTATTTGTGCTTGCTTGCCTATAGTGATGTCCAACACATATTGACTATTTGAGTAGCATGGCAAGTGGCTTATAAGAGGCAGGGGCTGCTTGCCCTTTATGTGATCCTGGATTCACCCCCGGTTTTTGGTGGGGTCCGTGTTGCTCATCTTTTTAGTTTTCTGTGTTGTGTTTTTTGCTTTGTTTGTTTTCGTACTTTGCCTTGTGTTCCCAATGTTGTCAGTTTCTCTGAATTGTCCATTTCTGATTGTCTCTTCGTTTTATTTTCTTTATCGTTTATTCATTAATATTGCAGCTGACAAAACAACATATGTATTTTACATTATGTTTGTCGTATGAAACAACCATACTTTATACAAATAATGTACTTCATGGACGTTTTAACTCCAGTGGTCAACTCAGTACTAAAATTTATGATAAGCGGGACGACTTCAATTTTAAAATCATAAATTTTCCAAACATGTGCAGCAATATACCAGCTTCTCCTGCATATGGTGTTTACATCTCGCAATTGATTCGCTATGCAAGGGCCAGTAGCAATTATTCTGATTTCCTGAAACGTCATCTTCATCTGAGAAACAGGCTACTGGACCAGGGCTATAAAAAGATTCGCCTTATTCGATCTCTTAAAAAGTTTATATTCCGATACCAATATCTTGTCGAAATATATTCCGTCTCTGCAGAAAAAATTATAAGCGATGCATTTTCATATAGTGAAAATGTATAAAGATAAAGAAGTCAAAAATGTCAAGAATTTTTTTTGTCAATGTGTGACGTAAAAATATTTTTGACATTTACGTCACCGAATATGGTACTGCTTTGACTACTATTTTACCTATTTTGTTCCTGTATTTAAATACTGTTACAGTGACAGCCGGAACCTTTGAACCGTAATGAGAGCGGGAGGTTTGGCGCCTTAAAATCTGATTCAACCCACCATTTCTTTAGAAATGCCTGTACCAAGTCAGGGTCATTACGGTTTTCACAGTTTTCCGGTTGTTGACTGATTTTGTCTGTTTATATAATTATGAGTTTTGACTTTCCCTTTGTAAGATTGTTCGGAGTTCGGTAATTTTGTTATTACCTTTATCATTAGATATGTTATATTTTTGTATGGATTACACATGTGTGTATGCCATCTCCATTTTTAGTTTAAATACATTTTATTTGCTTACATTATACAAATATGTAAATCATACTTATGAAGTCTTCTGCTATTTTAGAACAATAATTTAACGTTTAGTGTTAGAATAATATTTGTAACTGCAATTAGTGTCAATCTGAGACATTTTCTATGATTAATGATGCCGTTTTCCCAATCAATGAAATCGATTTGAGTCAAGCATTGAATTAAAGCAGTTGTCAACATAGAAATGTATATAAAACCACTGACACTGGGATCAGGTGCGTCGTGATAATAACATGTCTTGGAAAGCTGTAGATACTTAATAGTTGTTTATAAAATAATCATTATTTATTTATACAATAGATATACAGTATTTCATAGGTTTTGAAAGAAAAAAGTATTTTATTTCCAGAATCACATCGATTTCAAAGAAAACTCACTGTGCCATATATTAAGAAACTGTCCATGTATCATCCGTCGGAGAACAACTACTGTTAAGTACTAAGCCAAATATTGTATTACCTTTTAAGCAACATACTATTTCTGTAATATCTTAGATTTTATAATCACATTAAAACAATTCATATTTCCAATGTCTTACATTTCACACGACTCTAGAATTTATGTGATCATCCATATAAACAATTTCTATATAGAGAAACTGGCTGGGAGAGATTGGAAGAAAGAAGAACTAGGAGAAAGCTCCAATTATTATATAATATCCAAAACGGTAGCACACCCCCTTATTTACTCGATCTTATTCCTACAACAATCCAAAGTACGACTATTTATCCCCTTCGAAATGGCAACGATATTATTGTCCCATTCTGTAGACTATCTTTAACTAGAGATTCTTTCATCTCAGCTACAGTAAGGGAATGGAATAACCTTAATCTTTCAGTGCGTAATCTTGACACACTATCTAAATTTAAAAAGGCAGTCCGCAGTTCAATCTCAATGCCAATTCCGAGACACTATTCTTATGGTCCTAGAAAACTAAATATAATTCTAACACAGCTTCGCTGCAATGCATCCTTCTTGAATTACGATTTATGTAAAGTAAAAATGTTATCAAATGCTTCCTGTAACTGTGGCGCACCATGTGAAAATTCTCACCATTTTTTTTTTTTTTATTGTGATAAATATACAGATAATAGGGAAATAATATTTAAGTCTTAATTGGCTACCTTCTAACATTAATATTGATGTAAATCTACTGACAAAAGGAAGTGATCTCCTAACATATGAAGAAAATATAACCATTTTCAAACATGCTTTTAAATATATTAAAGACTCCAAAAGATTTACAATTGTCTAAATGATCTAAAGAACCAACACAGATCTCCAAAAGTATTTATTCTCTTTTCTTTTTTCTTTATTCTTTTTTTTTCGTATATTGTCTAAATTTATGTTTTTGTATATAATCATTCTTTGTATATTTAACTCTATGCTATTATATACATATTATATCATTTCATTGCGCATGCTAATCCATATTGTAAATTATTGTATTCGGGAGAAGACTTCATAAGTTGGAAAAACTTGTGTCCGATCGCTATTTGTTATATTTAGCAAATAAAAATATGCTTAAACTAAAACAATTTCTGTTCATAACAATTAAAGAGAGACAACTCGATATTCGCACAGCGTACAAATAAATAAGAATTAAAGCGAAACGACAGAACGTTCAATAGGAATACAAATAACGATTAGAGAGTTCAAGTTCAAGTTCAAGTTCAAGTTCTTTATTCACTCAGACACATATACAAGTGCAACAAGAGGAATATCTTACAAAATATTTTACATAATGACGGATATAACTAACTTAAAATAATACAGCTTCAGAATATAATTACAAAACATTTTGCAATTTAGATATAAATAATCAAATTTTTTTCAGAACCTTAACATTACACAAAGATAACAGGTCTCTCAGAGAGACAACACGGTGTGTAATTGGCATACAAATACATTGATATATTTAATAAACACAAAAGCTACAAGCACCTATACGACCATAAACAAATACCACAAATGCATGGTTATTATGTGTCTGCTATCTTTAAGCTTTCTTATCTTATATATGAACCATATTTCATGATTTAGAAAATAATAGGTTGGAACTCAAAATATGAAATATTACACTCATTGTTTAGGGAAAACAAATTGTCTGTGTGTTTTTGAAAAGTAATACACTTTTATTATTTGGAACAATTTATAGCTGAAACTCATAAATTATTCCAAATAATAAAACCGTATTACATTTCAAACACACAGAGTCCTTTCAATAGCTACACAATTCCACAGTGTATGAGAAGAACTATGGTCTCTAACAGGAAAAATTATATTCATTAGATAATTATCTCTGTAAGAAATAGAAGATCTATCATTCCAGTAGTTGAAAAGACAATCACAGATAAACCCATAAATCTTTCTAATGCTCAAGCGATCTTTAAAAAAAATGATTCTATTATCGGTACATATGTTGGCTTACCTAGGTAACGGACAATGCTACAGCGGTATTCTACCTAAATTCCTATTCTACATGCATTTCTCAGATTATTTTCTGAGCAGATACAGATAGAACAGCTACACATACAGATTTATTATTGTGGTAATAAGACTGGGTGTTAGTGTTTTAAATTTGATTAAGTTATGTAATGATAAATAAGGTAGCAACAGTCAACTTTAGAAAATACATAATCTTCAACCTGGTGTTTAACGCCACATTTAACATTATTTCAGCTATATCGTGGCGGTCAGTTTGCATTGGTGGAGGAAATCGTAGTACGCGGAGAAAATCACCGACATGTCGCAAGTATGACTATATATATATAAGGATCTAAATATAGTATGTTATACAAAAATGGACAACCCAAAGAGATTAGACCAGGTGAAGACTGTGATATGTTCTCTATGACGATAAAGAACTAAATATTGTATGCTATGAAAAACAATGTTATGGACAACTACACCTGAAAAGACTGGGTTGTTATCTTAATACGATATTGAACGAACATCAAAATATGGTAAAATTGTATTATTTCGTGGAGAATTGCATTGTTACTTTTTGAGAATAAAATCTTGTCAAATCTTCTTAACAATATTGTTTTTGTGAGTAAATCACATTACATAGACTGCTTGATAAAGGTAACGACACTTTAGTTAGCAACCCTACATATACCCCGACGACACTTAAGAAAGAGGAAATCCTGGACAATCATAGGTCTGTGTTTATGTTCCTTTGGAATTTCAACCAAAGATGAAGAACTGGACCTGCCATCAATCTATTGGATTTCTAAATTACACAAATGTCCTTTCCAACAGTGCTATGTTGCTAAATGCTACACGAAACCTATTTCCAAATTATTATTATGTATTCTATCGGCGGTCAAAACCGGGCTTCAGAGTTACTGTGACAAGGGGTGGTGTGAATCAGGTGTGGATTCTGAAGAACTCTAAAGATATGTTAGAGTATATACAATCTAGGTCCCTCTCCTCCTGCAATAGCATTAAAACATTTGACTTCTCTACCCTCTACACAAATATTCCACACTCTAAGCTGAAATACAAATTAAGGGAGTTGGTCAAACTGTTTCATAAAAAAGAATGACCAACGTAGATACAAATACCTTGTGCTAGGAAAGGACAGATCTTATTTTGTAAAAAAGCACTGTGATTCTACCAAAACAGTTCTCTGATTGACAACATATTTGTTATCTTTGGTGGACGTGTTTTTCAACAGACAGTCGGCATACCTATGGGTACAAATTGTGCTCCTCTTCGTGCCGACTTGTTCCTTTATTCGTATGAGGCAAACTTCATACAGGGGCTTCTCAAGAAAAACGAAAAGAAACTAGCACGATCCTTTAATTTCACGTTCCGCTATATAGATGATGTCCTTTCACTAAATAATTCTAGGTTTGGTGATTTCGTTGATCGCATCTATCCCATTGAGCTTAAAGTAAAGGATACCACAGATTCCGATAGGTCTGCTACATACTTTGATCTACACCTCAACGTTGACAGTGAGGGGCGGTTAAGAACGAAACTCTACGACAAAAGATATGATTTCAATTTTCCCATTGTGAACTTTCCATTCATATGTAGCAACATTCCAGCAGCACCTGGATATGGAGTATGTATCTCTCAGTTGATACGATATTCCAGAGCGTGTAGTTCCTACCAGGATTTCCTTGATAGAGGGTTGCTGCTAACAAGGAAGCTACTGAACCAAGGGTTCATCTTAACTAAGTTGAAGTCATCATTTCGACAGTTTTACGGTCGCCACCATAACTTGGTTGACCGCTATGGAATATCTGCGTCACAAATGATCATGGATATGTTCCACTTGTCGTAAACATTTCCCCACTCTTTCCTCGTTCATGACTTATCACCGGGTTTGTAACTAGATTAACACGACGGGCGTCACTAGTGGAGCATGAACTGCTTACCCTTCCGGAGCACCTGAGTTCATCCACGGTTTTTAGTGGGCTTCGTGTTACTCGATTTTTAGTTTTATGTGTATATTTGGTAGATCGTTGTTTGTCCTTTTGCATTTTTTCTTTTGGCCATTATGTTGTCTGTTCTTCTATGATATACGAATTCTGATTACCCATTTGGTATCTTTAAACTCTTCTTCCAAGAAAACACCGAAACAAATGACGTGAACATGAGGATGAATGCCCACATGAAATACTTAACACTTGATAACAATAATTAATAATAACATTACTTACAAAGAACAAAATCTGTATCTTTATCTTTATTTTCATAGAACAACATGGCATAGAGATACACAATAGACTATTTACAATATATACATTTTTAAAATCTGTGATAAGTTGGACATAATACAGTGATAAAAATTATGTTTTTTATTTTCCAATTCTTTGACTAATAGCGTACCTATTGATGAATATTACAAAAATGTGTCATGCACACTAAATTACGTATTTATGTTTTTGTTTATTTTTTATGCAAGTATCATTTAAGCTGTTATTATCATTGATAAACAACATATTTGTAGTAATTTGATAAAGAGAAAAAAGATAGACAACTGTTTACTGAAATGCTTATCTAATATTATACTGACTGTAATTACATTTTTTATGAATCTTCTGAAAATCCAATCTTCTTTTAATGAAATGTTGTCTGATTTATATTATAGTTCAATATTAGTAGGAAGATTTTTATTCTAAAGCCCTACATAAATATTATATCTTGTTCATATGATTCCATATTACTTTCTGTTTTATTACTCTAATTTTGGAATCATAGACGGTTAGGGTCATAAAGAAAAGACGATGGAGACATCTGAGCAAGATAAATAAAAAAAGTTTTGTAGAATCATATGATTCATAAAACATTTCCCTTGTTATACTAATTTATTATATACATATTTGTAAGCCTCGACAATACCACATATATTTACAGAAGTTTGCATGCAACAGATCGTAATACTGGTTATCAAACCATTATATTCACAACTAGGGGTAATAACAATAAGAGTATGTTTTACTGCTAAATGTTCATGACATATAAACACGCAGTACAACCACACAAGCTTGTCAATCAAATAAACACATTAACTGAAGAGCGATGCCACAGAAGACAATAGTATATCGAGGGGAAGAGTTTGAAGATACCATAGGGGTAATCAGAATCCGTAAATCGAAGGACAGACAACACGATGGCCAAAAGAAAAAGGACAAAATGACAAACAACGATCTACAAAACAAACACATAAATCTAAAGATCGAGTAACATGAACCCCCCTAAAAATCGGGAAAACCATAGCAGCATACGTTCACTGTGGCCAATGTTTGCACTTTCACTACAACTGTAAATCCGTCAAAGCATAAGATTTCCATTCACACTTAATTCGTATTCTACATTTTCTGGGCGCAAGCATGTACCCCTCACTCCGGTGTTTGGTGGGATCCGTGTTGCTCATCTTTTTAGTTTTCTGTACTGGTTGTGTTTTTGTGCTTTGTGCCCAATGTTGCGAGTTTCTCTAGATTGTCCATTCTGGATTGCACCTTCGATATTCTCTAACGTTTATTTAAAATAATTATCTGATCAATGATGGAATAGCCATTAACCCGTATACCTGTTAATGTCTGAAATAAAACGCTTAGTTAATCAAGCAGCTAGTACCTGTTACCGCCATATTTTGTCCCTGTTTGTGTTCCATTACTTTCTTTGTCCAGTTGTACATCTTGCATTGATTGCTTGACAACATCTAATACAATACAAATGACAATCGATTATGAAATTGGTATTTGTGGCTTCTCTGCTACACTGGTTGGCTCGGAATCAGAATAATGTGTCCGAATAGAGCGACATTTCTACTCGCGGACTGTTGTTTCAGTGAGCTAGAACTATGAAAATCCAACTCAGCGTGTTGGGCTAGTACAAAGAGGACTTCATCATCATCTCATTGAAAAATAACTTGTTCTCGCCATGATATAGCTGAAGATTGATTAATTGGCGTTAAACAACAATCACTCACTCACTCACTCAAATGACAATCATATATAATACGAACGCATCGGTGGTATAATGGTTAGCGGGCTCAACTCGTGTTCTCGCTCCCCGATCATGTCAAACTAAGGACTATATAATTGGCATGTGTTGCTTCTCCGCTAAGCACGCAGCATCCAGGATAAAGAGCAAAGACTAGTTGGCTCGGAATCAGGCTACTGCGTCAAAGAGGGGCGACATGTCTATCCGAGGACTGTTGTTTCTGAGCTAGCACTATACAAATCCACCTAAACGTATTGTTAGTACAAAGCGAATCACATCATCATCTCATTGAAAATTAACTTGTTATCACCATGATATAGTTGAAAAATTACTGGCGTTAGCTACACTTTATAATACGCCCGTATATATAGGCCATACATATATGAATACACCATACTAATTAATCTGTAGCTTGTAATTACTTAATTAATAGCTTTTGACAAAACTAACCTCGTTATACAGACAGAAGAGAGACGATATGAGTACGCTTTCACATAACATTGTTATTTAGATGTGTGTTGGTAGTTGCCATGTTACGTCCCGAGAATCACACGTAGTTTGGATGAATGTTGTCTAATCTTATGGCGAAGTTTGCTCCTTACAAATGATTAGTTGTTGCAATGATTACTCTTTATTCATATAGAAGGGACCCTGCTCATGTAACTTGAGTGATGTATTAAATTTGTTCTTCTGTCGATCGAAAAATATATAAAATATTATTTGGTTAAATTGTTTACAATCAATAATTATATATAGATACAATTCTAAAAATACATTCCGCGGTCTAAGAATTAAATTTTATGCTATCAAATTTATGTCCTCTCCTCAGTGGGATTCAAACGTTAGCACCTCAGGAACACATCGGCACCGTGAGATTTTGCAGAAAAAAAAATAGAATAATATATCTCAGGACTGAATCAAAGTGAACCAGCGTTTTGAAATGAGGTGCAATAGTTGCTGGCATTGAAAATGGTGCGCTAAATTAAGCCAACATGTATTCTTCCTGCTTTTCGGGTTTATATTGTCATTTATTTTTATGATAGTATGTGATTTTTTGAATAGACTCGACTTTGTGAAGGTCTTTTTTAATCGTTAGTTCATATATGTATTTACCAGTTTAACAGGGCCACATTTCTGTACCCGTCTGAAAGCAAGACATATAATTTTAACGTCATATGTCGTAGTCTTTTTGATGTTCAATGATTTGAGTTGAGAGGTGATTTTTTTTTCTTTGTTGGTGTAACTGTTGATCATCACTGTTTAAGCTTTCTTTTCATAATATCAACATAATTTGAAAGTGATTATGTTCTGTTGTACCGACTGAAAAATGGACATCAATTAAGAACGTGCTACTTAATACAGCTTTGTCAGGATATAATAGCTAAGAAAATGGGATTGTTTATTGTTCATACGTTAACAGCAATTTAGCTATTGTTCTTTTGTACATGTGATATCTCTATATTAACTGACGGATACTATTAATACGTTCCCAGCTGTCGTACTATTTACAATATTACTTAATCTTTAGATTTTGCTTACGACCAGAAAAATGAAATATGACATCTTAAACACTGGGATCGTTACAAGAGGAAACAGTGGATTGTTTTGAACTATTATTACGGATAAATAACTTGGTAATCAACTCATGTTAAGTGCTTTCTAGAAATTGTTTCCCTTTTCAGAATAATAAAACCATAAATGTTTATAATAAGAAAATAATATTATTTTATATTGAAGTAAATCAAATAGCGTCCAAAGTACGCAGATTACAGTAATAGTGTAAAGACAATTTAGATTACATGATAGACAGTGAAGCAAAAACTTAAGTCTTATTTTCAAATTAAAGTCATTTGTAATTTTCTTGATCAATGATTAAGGACGTTTCAAATTTCTTTTCTATGAAAAAAAACGGTGCATCGCCATTTTGGAAGGTGCAGCTAGCTTATCTGTGCAATAACAAGTGGGCTTAAGCCATAGAGTTATTATGCTAAATACCATTTGCTTAAGAATTATTTTATTGAAACTGTAAGGTCTATCAAACTCTACGATATGTTGTTCTTCAACTCTCTGTCATGATAGAGTTTTTAATGAACTGCGTTATAATGTGATTGATCTCCTGACCTGGGGTAATTTAGCTCTAAATACTACTGTTGTGCTTCATAATTCTAACTGATAAACACTACTGTTGTTCTTCATAATTCTAACTGATAAACACTACTGTTGTTCTTCATAATTCTAACTGATAAACACTACTGTTGTTCTTCATAATTCTAACTGATAAACACTACTGTTGTTCTTCATAATTCTAAATGATTAACACTACTGTTGTGCTTCGTAACTCTAACTGATAACACTACTGTTGTGCTTCGTAACTCAAACTGATAAACACTATTGTTTTGCTTCGTAGCTCTAACTAATAAACACTACTGTTGTGCTTCGCAACTCAAACTGATAAACACTATTGTTGTGGTTCGTATCTCTAACTAATAAACACTACTGTTGTGCTTCGCAACTCAAACTAATAAACACTACTGTTGTGCTTCGCAACTCAAACTGATAAACACTATTGTTGTGGTTCGTATCTCTAACTAATAAACACTACTGTTGTGCTTCGCAACTCAAACTGATAAACACTACTGTTGTGCTTCGCAACTCAAACTGATAAACACTACTGTTGTGGTTCGTATCTCTAACTAATAACACTACTGTTGTGCTTCGTAACTCAAACTGATAAACACTAATGTTGTGGTTCGTATCTCTAACTGATAACACTACTGTTGTGCTTCGCAACTCAAACTGATAAACACTATTGTTGTGGTTCGTATCTCTAACTAATAAACACTACTGTTGTGCTTCGCAACTCAAACTGATAAACACTACTGTTGTGCTTCGCAACTCAAACTGATAAACACTATTGTTGTGGTTCGTATCTCTAACTGATAACACTACTGTTGTGCTTCGTAACTCAAACTGATAAACACTAATGTTGTGGTTCGTATCTCTAACTGATAACACTACTGTTGTGCTTCGCAACTCAAACTGATAAACACTATTGTAGTGGTTCGTATCTCTAACTGATAACACTACTGTTGTGCTTCGTAACTCAAACTGATAAACACTACTGTTGTGGTTCGTATCTCTAACTGATAACACTACTGTTGTGCTTCGTAACTCAAACTGATAAACACTACTGTTGTGCTTCGCAACTCAAACTGATAAACACTATTGTAGTGGTTCGTATCCCTAACTGATAACACTACTGTTGTGCTTCGTAACTCAAACTGATAAACACTATTGTTGTGGTTCGTATCTCTAACTGATAACACTACTGTTGTGCTTCGTAACTCAAACTGATAAACACTACTGTTGTGCTTCGCAACTCAAACTGATAAACACTATTGTAGTGGTTCGTATCTCTAACTGATAAACACTACTGTTGTGGTTCGTATCTCTAACTGATAAACACTACTGTTGTGGTTCGTATCTCTAACTAATAAACACTACTGTTGTGCTTCACAACTCAAACTGATAAACACTATTGTTGTGATTCGTATCTCTAACTGATAAACACTACTGTTGTGTTTCGTAACTCTAACTGATAAACACTACTGTTGTGCTTCGCAACTCAAACTGATAAACACTATTGTTGTGGTTCGTATCTCTAACTGATAAACACTACTGTTGTGGTTCGTATCTCTAACTAATAAACACTACTGTTGTGCTTCGCAACTCAAACTGATAAACACTATTGTTGTGGTTCGTATCTCTAACTGATAAACACTACTGTTGTGGTTCGTATCTCTAACTAATAAACACTACTGTTGTGCTTCGCAACTCAAACTGATAAACACTATTGTTGTGGTTCGTATCTCTAACTGATAAACACTACTGTTGTGCTTCGCAACTCAAACTGATAAACACTATTGTTGTGGTTTGTATCTCTAACTGATAAACACTACTGTTGTGCTTCGCAACTCAAACTGATAAACACTATTGTTGTGGTTCGTATCTCTAACTAATAAACACTACTGTTGTGCTTCACAACTCAAACTGATAAACACTATTGTTGTGGTTCGTATCTCTAACTGATAAACACTACTGTTGTGCTTCGCAACTCAAACTGATAAACACTATTGTTGTGGTTTGTATCTCTAACTGATAAACACTACTGTTGTGGTTCGTATCTCTAACTGATAAACACTACTGTTGTGGTTCGTATTTCTAACTAATAAACACTACTGTTGTGCTTCGCAACTCAAACTGATAAACACTATTGTTGTGGTTCGTATCTCTAACTGATAAGCACTACTGTTGTGGTTCGTATCTCTAACTGATAAACACTACTGTTGTGCTTCGTAACTCAAACTGATAAACACTACTGTTGTGCTTCGCAACTCAAACTGATCAACACTATTGTTGTGGTTCGTAGCTCTAACTGATAAACACTACTGTTGTGGTTCGTAGCTCTAACTGATAAACACTACTGTTGTGCTTCGTAGTTCAAGCTAATAAACATTATTGTTGTGGTTCGTATCTCTAACTGATAAACACTACTGTTGCGCTTCGTAGCTCAAACTGATAAACACTAATGTTGTGCTTCGTAACTCAAACTGATAAACACTACTGTTGTGGTTCGTACATCTAACTGATAAGCACTACTGTTGCGGTTCGTACATCTAACTGATAAACACTACTGTTGTGCTTCGTATCTCTAACTGATAAACACTACTATTGTGCTTCGTAACTCAAACTGATAAACACTACTGTTGTGGTTCGTACATCTAACTGATAAACACTACTGTTGTGCTTCGTAGCTCAAACTGATAAACACTACTGTTGTGCTTCGTAACTCAAACTGATAAACACTACTGTTGTGGTTCGTACATCTAACTGATAAACACTACTATTGTGCTTCGTAGCTCAAACTGATAAACACTACTGTTGTGGTTCGTACATCTAACTGATAAACACTACTGTTGTGGTTCGTACATCTAACTGATAAACACTACTGTTGCGGTTCGTACATCTAACTGATAAGCACTACTGTTGCGGTTCGTATCTCTAACTGATAAACACTACTATTGTGCTTCGTAGCTCAAACTGATAAACACTACTGTTGTGCTTCGTAACTCAAACTGATAAACACTACTGTTGTGGTTCGTACATCTACCTGATAAACACTATTGTCGTGGTTCGTATCTCTAACTGATAAACACTACTGTTGCGCTTCGTACAACTAACTGATAAACACTATTGTTGTGGTTCGTAACTCTAACTGATAAACACTATTGTTGTGTTTCGTATATCTAACCGATAAACACTACTGTTGTGCTTCGTAACTCAAACTGATAAACACTACTGTTGTGGTTCGTATTTCGCAAATATGGTGATATCAGAAATTATGTTGAATGAGGATGAAGTAATATCTTAATAAAAACACCTGTCATCAGTTAGTTTGAATTTGTCTTAAATTGTATCTTTGCAATGAACCCGCATTTTAACAAAGCTTAAAAACGATAGCAGCAACGGGGGTTACAACATGCAATATGATTGAGTTTACTTGACCGTATGGTACCCTTCACATTACAAAAGGTATAGCACATTTTGTATAACATTGATTTTAGTCATATATGAAATAAAATTCGGAATACATGACTCGAGTTATTGTGCTTATTTGCTTACATAACTTATAGGTGTTATATTATCTTAGTATTAATGAATAACCAATTTTAATGGAATCGTTATCAGTTACAAATGAGAACGTAAAGTAGAAACCATGACATCTGTGTGGTTCAGAAAATAATCGATAAATATGATAACAGCGGAGAAATGACCTCTTTCATCATATCAAAAACTTATTCCAATATGAAATATCAACACGCAAGAGTTCTCCCTAGAGGTATTAAATGTCCATTTGTATATCTTTCTCTTTTATCATTTTATCATCAGATTTATGTTACTAAATTAACGTCTGGATATAAATCTTTTAGAACAGCATGTTTCGTGAATAATACATTAGCTAGGCATTTTTTTTCGACATGCAACATGAACAATCTGAATAAATTTCAGATTTGGTATTAATATTTTATACCACTTGGCTTTCCAATGGTTTGATTATGAGAGTACCGGATGGCTTCCAATGGTTTGATTATGAGCATACCGGATGGTTTTCCAATGGTTTGATTATGAGCGTACCGGATGGTTTTCCAATGGCTTGATTATTAACGTACCGGATTGCTTTCAAGTGGTTTGATTATGAACGTAACGGATGGCTTTCCAATGGTTTGATTATGAACGTACCGGATGGCTTTCCAATGGTTTGATTATATACGTACCGGATGGCTTTCAATGGTTTGATTATGAACGTAATGGATGGCTTTCCAATGGTTGATTATGAACGTACCGGATGGCATTCAATGGTTTGATTATGAACGTAACGGATGGCTTTCCAATGGCTTGATTATGAACGTACCGGATGGCTTTCCAATGGTTTGATTATATACGTACCGGATGGCTTTCAATGGTTTGATTATGAACGTAATGGATGGCTTTCCAATGGTTGATTATGAACGTACCGGATGGCTTTCAATGGTTTGATTATGAACGTAACGGATGGCTTTCCAATGGCTTGATTATGAATGTACCGGATGGCTTTCCAATGGTTTGATTATAAACTTACCGGATGGCTTTCCAATGGTTTGATTATGAACGTACCGGATGGTTTTCCAATGGCTTGATTATGAACGTACCGGATGGCTTTCCAATGGTTTGATTATGAACGTAACGGGTGGCTTTCCAATGGTTTGATTATGAACGTACTGGATGGCTTTCCAATGGGTGATTATGAAGGTACCGGATGGCTTTCCAATAGTTGATTATGAACGTACCGGATGGCTTTCCAATTGTTTGATTATGAGTGTACCGGATGGCTTTCCAATGGTTTGATTATGAGCGTACCGGATGGCTTTCCAATGGTTTATTATGAATGTACCGGATGGCTTTCCAATGGTTTGATTATGAGCGTACCGGATGGCTTTCCAATGGTTGATTATGAACGTACCGGATGGCTTTCCAATGGTTTGACTATGAGCGTACCGGATAGCTTTCCAATTGTTGATTATGAACGTACCGGATGGCTTTCCAATGGTTTGATTATGAGCGTACTGGATGGCTTTCCAATGGTTTGATTATGAGCGCACCGGATGGTTTTCCAATCGCTTGATTGTTAACGTACCGGATTGCTTTCCAGTGGTTTGATTATGAGCACCGGATGGCTATCAATGGTTCGATTATGAGCGTACCGGATGGCTTTCCAATGGATTGATTATGAACGTACCGGATGGCTTTCCAATGGTTGATTTTGAAGGTACCGAGTGGTTTTCCAATGGCTTGATTATGAACGTACCGGATGGCTTTCCAATGGTTTGATTATGAACGTAACGGGTGGTTTTCCAATGGTTTGATTATGAACGTACTGGATGGCTTTCCAATGGTTTGATTATGAACGTACCGGATGGCTTTCCAATGGTTTGATTATGAACGTACCGGATGGCTTTCCAATGGTTGATTATGAACGTAACGGGTGGTTTTCCAATGGTTTGATTATGAACGTACTGGATGGCTTTCCAATGGTTTGATTATGAACGTACCGGATGGCTTTCCAATGGTTTGATTATGAGCGTACCGGAAGGCTTTCCAATGGTTTGGTTATGAGCGTACCGGATGGCTTTCCAATGGTTTGATTATGAACGTACTGGATGGTTTTCCAATGGTTTGATTATGAACGTACCGGATGGCTTTCCAATGGTTTGATTATGAACGTACCGGATGGCTTTCCAATGGTTGATTATGAGCATACCGGATGGCTTTCCAATGGTTGATTATGAGCGTACCGGATGGCTTTCCAATGGTTTGACTATGAGCGTACCGGATAGCTTTCCAATTCTTGATCATGAACGTACCGGATGGCTTTCCAATGGTTTGATTATGAGCCCCGGATGGCTTTCCAATGGTTGATTATAAACGTGCCGGATGGCTTTCCAATGGTTTGATTATAAGCGTACCGGATGGCTTTGCAATGGTTGATTATGAGCGTACCGGATGGCTTTCCAATGGTTTGATTATGAGCACCGGATGGCTTTCCAATGGTTTGGTTATGCGCGTACCGGATGACTTTCCAATGGTTTGATTATGAGCACCGGATTGCTTTCCAATGATTTGATTATGAGCACCGGATGGCTTTCCAATGGTTTGATTATGAGCGTACCAGATGGCTTTCTAATGGTTTGATTAAAAGCACTGGGTGGCTTTCCAATGGTTAGATTATGAGCACCGGATGACTTTCCAATGGTTTGATTATGTGCACCGGATGGCTTTCCAATGGTTTATGAGCGTACCGGATGGCTTTCCAATGATTTGATTATGAGCGTATCGGATGGCTTTCCAATGGTTGGATTATGAGCGTACCAGATGGCTTTCTAATGGTTTGATTAAAAGCACAGGATGGCTTTCCAATGGTTAGATTATGAGCACCGGATGACTTTCCAATGGTTTGATTATGTGCACCGGATGGCTTTCCAATGGTTTATGAGCGTACTGGATGGCTTTCCAATGATTTGATTATGAGCGTATCTGACGGCTTGCCAATGGTTTGATTATGAGCGTACCGGATGGCTTTCCAATGGTTTGATTGTGTGCACCGGATGGCTTTCCAATGGTTTATGAGCGTACTGGATGGCTTTCCAATGATTTGATTATGAGTGTATCGGATGGCTTTCCAATGGTAGGATTATGAGCACCGGATGGCTTTCCAATGGTTCGATTATGAACGTACCTGATGGCTTTCCAATGGTTTGATTATGAACGTACCGGATGGCTTTCCAATGGTTTGATTATAAGCGTACCGGATGGCTTTCCAATGGTTTGATTATGAGCGTACCGGATGGCTTTCCAATGGTTTGATTATGAGCGTACCGGATGGCTTTCCAATGGTTTGATTATGAACGTACCGGATGGCTTTCCAATGGTTTGATTATGAACGTACCGGATGGCTTTCCAATGGTTTGATTATGAGCATACCGGATGGCTTTCCAATGGTTGATTAAGAGCGTACCGGATGGCTTTCCAATGGTTTGACTATGAGCGTACCGGATAGCTTTCCAATTCTTGATCATGAACGTACCGGATGGCTTTCCAATGGTTTGATTATGAGCCCCGGATGGCTTTCCAATGGTTGATTATAAACGTGCCGGATGGCTTTCCAATGGTTTGATTATAAGCGTACCGGATGGCTTTGCAATGGTTGATTATGAGCGTACCGGATGGCTTTCCAATGGTTTGATTATGAGCACCGGATGGCTTTCCAATGATTTGATAATGAGCACCGGATGGCTTTCCAATGGTTTGGTTATGAGCACCGGATGGCTTTCCAATGATTTGATTATGAGCACCGAATGGCTTTCCAATGGTTTGATTATGAGCGTACCAGATGGCTTTCTAATGGTTTGATTAAAAGCACTGGGTGGCTTTCCAATGGTTAGATTATGAGCACCGGATGACTTTCCAATGGTTTGATTATGTGCACCGGATGGCTTTCCAATGGTTTATGAGCGTACCGGATGGCTTTCCAATGATTTGATTATGAGCGTATCGGATGGCTTTCCAATGGTTGGATTATGAGCGTACCAGATGGCTTTCTAATGGTTTGATTAAAAGCACTGGATGGCTTTCCAATGGTTAGATTATGAGCACCGGATGGCTTTCCAATGGTTTGATTATGTGCACCGGATGGCTTTCCAATGGTTTATGAGCGTACTGGATGGCTTTCCAATGATTTGATTATGAGCGTATCGGATGGCTTTCCAATGGTTTTATTATGAGCACCGGATGGCTTTCCAATGGTTTGATTATGAACGTACCTGATGGCTTTCCAATGGTTTGATTATGAGCGTACCGGATGGTTTTCCATTGGTTTGATTATGAGCGTACCGGATGGCTTTCCAATGGTTTGATTATGAACGTACCGGATGGCTTTCCAATGGTTTGATTATGAGCGTACCTGATGGCTTTCAAATGGTTTGATTATGAGCGTACCGGATGGCTTTCAAATGGTTTGATTATGAGCGTACCGGATGGCTTTCAAATGGTTTGATTAAGAGCGTACCGGATGGCTTTCAAATTGTTTGATTATGAACGTACCGGATGGCTTTCATATGGTTTGGTTATGAGCGTACCGGATGGCTTTCCAATGGTTTGATTATGAACGTACGGATGGTTGTTTCCGTCGTGTAAACTATGTTAGATACCTCTGGGTTTTTTTTAATATGTATTTCATAAACGTGTGACGTACTATTATGTATTCGCTCTCCCAGTTATGTGCGCTTGTTAATCTGAATGAGCGAAAACTCCTACTTACCAAATGCAAGTGGATGGTGAATGCAAAGAATGCTACTGAAATAAGTCTTAATTTGTCAAAATCCACGCAAATTCTAATAATAAATAATAACATGACCAGATCATTTTTTGATCGACCACATATTTATCCGGGTTGGCGGGTTTTTTAGTGTTTCAACAGGCGGTATTCCAGTGGATATTAAATAAACGTCAGAGAAAACCTTAAGAGAAATCAAGAATGGACAATCCAGAGAAACCTGCAACACCGGTTATACAAGACACATGACGAAGACAAGCAAAAACAAAACAAAATACAACACAGAAAACCAAAGCGATATGCGAGACGGGCGAGACAGGCCTCATCAAAAACCGGGGTGAACCAACTCGCTCTACTATTCGTTATGTATTATTCTATGGTTTCTAAAGAATAATAATAAAAAACAATTAACTCATATTTTTAATTTTAGTTTTAGCTTTATTGATGTGCTTTGTCACTGAACATTTCTCGATTCGAAGATTATTTGCATTGTATCTCTCCAAACGAGCTTGAACTAAAGGAAACTACCGACAATCAAAAGTTTGTCTCTTACCTTGACCTACACCTGGAAATAAACAACGGACGATTAAAACCAAAACTCTACTGCAAACGTAATGTTTTCACTTTTCGAATACTCAAAACTTCCCATTCATCTGTATCAATATTCCAACAGCACCTGTATGTAGAGTTTATATTTCGCTACTTATGCGTTGCTATAAGGTTTGTGACCACAACAGTGATTTTCTACATAGAGTTTAGATGCTGACGTAAAAGCTACTCAAACAATGCTACGTACATTTTATGCTAAAATGTTTTCAGTTATTCTAACAAAACAGAACTATTATATCGAGGTAAGCATGCAAATAAAATCAAAGAGGCAGCCATAGGTTTTTCCCCTGACTATGTATGAACATTGTCTGATTCTTAAGAAGAAAGGATATGGTAGTAAGTGAACATACAATAAAATATATCATGTGATACTAAAATATCCGAATTGACGCTTGCTCGCCCTTGCAGTATATGCTTTTATGCGTTTCCATGAGAAATTGGATAACAATTGTTCGGTATGTTACATGTAATTGTTCTCATCAACAGAAATCTACAATACATTTAGAATGTACAAGGTCTCAATATATTAATCCCTTTATGTTCAAATTCACAAACATTTCACAATGTTAATTTAATTATATATATATTTATATGTACGATGATTGTCAAAAATCTCACTAATCTTATCTATGCAAACCCTTGTTCCAGCTCTATACGTAAGTACCATGTGTCTTTACGTTCTGAGTTCCGTGTTATGATATCAATAACGATTTCCGTAAAAGACGATGTTCGGTTCGTCTTTACCTCTAGTTGTTTGTAGGAGGAATCTTATTAATGTTATTTGTGTTTATTCGTGTATAGTGATGTCCAACACATATTGTGTTGTATTTTTGTTTTGTTTGTCTTCGTTTTGTGTACCATATGTTGCCAGCTTCTCTGGATTGTCCATTTTTGATTGACCCTTTGGTATTCTTTAAAGTTTATTGTAAATGTATACGTTTCCTAGAAAAACATCTCATCTGATAAAAGAAACATATTTAATTTGATTCGTATCTAAAATAATAACCGTATGATTAAAACGAGTTTTCTTAGAAAACAGGTAAGTAAAAATAACTTTTTCATAAAAATATCTTTCCCAGGAAAGACTACTATTAGTTTTCTCTAATGGTTATGACAACATTAACCCCGTAATGGTACCATTAACTACCGGTAAGATTTCATTTTAATCGTAAATTTTTCCTAGAAAAACAGAAAGTATTCATCATTGCTAATAAAACAATCGATATGGAGATAAGAACGACGCTAAGTGTATTTTCCTAACACTGATTAGTAAAAATGAATATGGATGTAGATGGACACGAGAGATTATATAATTTTACACTTAGACACAAATTAAAGTAAAGGAATAACGCTTTTATTGTATCCATATATAAATGAGCTACAGTGGGGTGACTTAAAAAACTTATACATAAGAGATTGATTAATTTTATTTTTGCGTTAGCAATATTTCAGCTATATGCAAGTTAACAAGCAATAAATAGTGTAGATACAAGGTAGCACTATGGTTGGCTGATGGGTGAAAATCTACATTGCCACAGGATAAAAGAGGGTATATATTGTATATGGTCTCCCAATATGCCTTGCATCGGATCAGCAAAGGTCATTCCACAATAATATATTGCTCATATAATGTTACTACAAGTTGTCCTCTATTAAAGGAGTGTGATATTCTCCATACATGACATACATCCTATTATTCGTCCTAAGGGCGTGTTGTTTATTTGATTCGCCACGCAAAACCAGCGGACTGGCGAGCCTTTCGGAAGGGGGTGGTGTTAGTACCCAGCTTCGGAGAAATTAGATCCTATTTCTATTGCAGGTGGTTCCAGCAGGGGGATACACACACAAGAAATGTAAATATATTTCCTTCCAGCAGGGGGGTACACACACAAGAAATGTAAATATATTTCCTTCCAGCAGGGGGATACACACACAAGAAATGTAAATATATTTCCTTCCAGCAGGGGAATACACACATAAGAAATGTAAATATATTTCCTTCCAGCAGGAGGATACACATACAAGAAATGTAAATACATTTTCTTCCAGCAGGGGGATACACACATAAGAAATGTAAATATATTTCCGCTGTGTAAACCCAATGCTGGAAAAAAACAATCGAAAACACACAGCGAACAAGAAAAAAGCAAGCGTACTATATGGTTTCTCATTATTTATTAACCAGACTCACTGAGAAAAACACAAAACAATTAGATTATAATAATACTATTGGTCATCAAAGCAGCTACGACCAGTCCATAAATAGAATGATACCAGCCATGACAACTGGAATGACAGATTTCATGATCAACTCTGGTCTCATCACAGACATAGCAGCAATACCAGTACCATATTTAGCTGCTCCATAAGCTTCTCCCAATGCACTGAAAGCCATTGCTGCTGTAGCACCCATTGCCCCAAAGAATGGAATGTAAATTGGTTGTGAAGATATGTCTATGAAGATACTTGTTGAGTCAAATTAGCTTAAATAATTCCTAACTTTCTCCGGCCTTCGTCAATAACACTGCAAGATGTTGCGACAGGTCGATGGTTTTCTCCGGATACTCCGGTTTCCTCGACTAATAAAGCTGACCGCCACGATATACCTGAAATATTGTTGAAAGTGGCGTTAAACACAACAACACTAACCCTGAGCATTTCTGTGATAACATGTAGTTGTGCTTAGTGTACCGAATTCGTATTTTTTTTATTTTTAAACGTCTGTAATCGCAAAGATAGGGTAATGTAATATTTAACGTTACAATTGTGAACCGTCAATTAACAAAAAATTCCAAATACCTTAGAAAACAATGGGTATAGAAATAGGACATTGTTTTTATGATGCAATATACACAGCCACCACTCCGAAAAGGAAAAGGAGCGTCCACTAGTTGTGTTGGACGTAAATAAGTGTCTCGGGTGTGATGGAAAATATCACGATTTTTGTACACGATAGACAACATGCAACAGCTTCAAGTCAGTGGTGACAAGATTTTCTGATCATATCAAATACTCATACACTTTGTTCCTAGGACAATCAAATGTTCCAACTTACCACGTTACGTCAGCTGGATATTTCAATTGTTTATTTGCACAATAAAATTGTATGTGATAGTAGTTATGCTAACAATAAATACAAAGAAGAGTTTGAAGATAGTAATCAGAATTCGTAGATCGAAGTAGAACAAACAACACAATGGGCAAAACAAAAAGGACAAAAGGACAAACAACGATCTACAAAACATACACATAAAACTAAAGATCGAGTAACACGAACCCCACTAAAAACCGAGGGTGAACTTGACTTAACAACTTAGGAAATTTTCTGCTGCGAAGGAAAACAAATTATATTTGTTCTGATTCTTCTTTTACAAGCATTTTTATTGCTAGAACAATTACAGATTACAAAACGTTTCAGACATATGCACCATATGGAGAAAGCCAATATGCAGTATCAGCGTATATATAGCTGTGATTGCAATATTGCGATGCTCATGAACTTGGATCGTCAAGATTTTTGGAACATTTATCCAAAGAATGTAGATAAAAGCTATTGTCTAATTTCCGATAGTATGCGAAGCGTACAAATACAAGACATATTGTATAATGACACTCTGTATAATGACATAACCTGTGTTTTGTAGATGGTTGTCTTAAATCCGTAATTGTAAATGTAAGTGTACTTCATAACTTAGTAGCAATGATTAAGCATGGATTGTTCAAATCAGTCCTGTACATACTTCTCTGAAATTGTACCGGACAAATCACTAAGTACAATATAAGATATTAGATATAATAATTTAAAAAGATGTAGATACTAAATATCACTATATTACATTAGATATCTACGTTTTATTACAAAAGTTGTAGTTGTTGACATGACAATCCGGTTCACGTACTAAGTGAAAACATTTAATTGTTTGACTGTCTTGTATTTACGGCTTTTGATCACACATATTTTATTGTTTGACTGTCTTGTATTTACGGCTTTTGATCACACATATTTTATTGTTTGACTGTCTTGTATTTACGGCTTTTGATCACACATATTTTATTGTTTGACTGTCTTGTATTTACGGCTTTTGATCACACATATTTTATTGTTTGACTGTCTTGTATTTACAGCTTTTGATCACACATATTTTATTGTTTGACTGTCTTGTATTTACGGCTTTTGATCACACATATTTTATTGTTTGACTGTCTTGTATATACGGCTTTTGATCACACATATTGTATTGTTTGACTGTCTTGTATTTACGGCTTTTGATCACACATATTTTATTGTTTGACTGTCTTGTATTTACGGCTTTTGATCACACATATTTTATTGTTTGACTGTCTTGTATTTACGGCTTTTGATCACACATATTTTATTGTTTGACTGTCTTGTATTTACGGCTTTTGATCACACATATTTTATTGTTTGACTGTCTTGTATTTACGGCTTTTGATCACACATATTTTATTGTTTGACTGTCTTGTATTTACGGCTTTTGATCACACATATTTTATTGTTTGACTGTCTTGCATTTACGGCTTTTGATCACACATATTTTATTGTTTGACTGTCTTGTATTTACGGCTTTTGATCACACATATTTTATTGTTTGACTGTCTTGTATTTACGGCTTTTGATCACACATATTTTATTGTTTGACTGTCTTGTATTTACAGCTTTTGATCACACATATTTTATTGTTTGACTGTCTTGTATTTACGGCTTTTGATCACACATATTTTATTGTTTGACTGTCTTGTATATACGGCTTTTGATCACACATATTGTATTGTTTGACTGTCTTGTATTTACGGCTTTTGATCACACATATTTTATTGTTTGACTGTCTTGTATTTACGGCTTTTGATCACACATATTTTATTGTTTGACTGTCTTGTATTTACGGCTTTTGATCACACATATTTTATTGTTTGACTGTCTTGTATTTACGGCTTTTGATCACACATATTTTATTGTTTGACTGTCTTGTATTTACGGCTTTTGATCACACATATTTTATTGTTTGACTGTCTTGTATTTACGGCTTTTGATCACACATATTTTATTGTTTGACTGTCTTGCATTTACGGCTTTTGATCACACATATTTTATTGTTTGACTGTCTTGTATTTACGGCTTTTGATCACACATATTTTATTGTTTGACTGTCTTGTATTTACAGCTTTTGATCACACATATTTTATTGTTTGACTGTCTTGTATTTACGGCTTTTGATCACACATATTTTATTGTTTGACTGTCTTGTATTTACGGCTTTTGATCACACATATTTTATTGTTTGACTGTCTTGTATTTACGGCTTTTGATCACACATATTTTATTGTTTGACTGTCTTGTATTTACGGCTTTTGATCACACATATTTTATTGTTTGACTGTCTTGTATATACGGCTTTTGATCACACATATTGTATTGTTTGACTGTCTTGTATTTACGGCTTTTGATCACACATATTTTATTGTTTGACTGTCTTGTATTTACGGCTTTTGATCACACATATTTTATTGTTTGACTGTCTTGTATTTACGGCTTTTGATCACACATATTTTATTGTTTGACTGTCTTGTATTTACGGCTTTTGATCACACATATTTTATTGTTTGACTGTCTTGTATTTACGGCTTTTGATCACACATATTTTATTGTTTGACTGTCTTGTATTTACGGCTTTTGATCACACATATTTTATTGTTTGACTGTCTTGCATTTACGGCTTTTGATCACACATATTTTATTGTTTGACTGTCTTGTATTTACGGCTTTTGATCACACATATTTTATTGTTTGACTGTCTTGTATTTACGGCTTTTGATCACACATATTTTATTGTTTGACTGTCTTGTATTTACAGCTTTTGATCACACATATTTTATTGTTTGACCGTCTTGTATTTACGGCTTTTGATCACACATATTTTATTGTTTGACTGTCTTGTATATACGGCTTTTGATCACACATATTGTATTGTTTGACTGTCTTGTATTTACGGCTTTTGATCACACATATTTTATTGTTTGACTGTCTTGTATTTACGGCTTTTGATCACACATATTTTATTGTTTGACTGTCTTGTATTTACGGCTTTTGATCACACATATTTTATTGTTTGACTGTCTTGTATTTACGGCTTTTGATCACACATATTTTATTGTTTGACTGTCTTGTATTTACGGCTTTTGATCACACATATTTTATTGTTTGACTGTCTTGTATTTACGGCTTTTGATCACACATATTTTATTGTTTGACTGTCTTGCATTTACGGCTTTTGATCACACATATTTTATTGTTTGACTGTCTTGTATTTACGGCTTTTGATCACACATATTTTATTGTTTGACTGTCTTGTATTTACAGCTTTTGATCACACATATTTTATTGTTTGACTGTCTTGTATTTACGGCTTTTGATCACACATATTTTATTGTTTGACTGTCTTGTATTTACGGCTTTTGATCACACATATTTTATTGTTTGACTGTCTTGTATTTACGGCTTTTGATCACACATATTTTATTGTTTGACTGTCTTGTATTTACGGCTTTTGATCACACATATTTTATTGTTTGACTGTCTTGTATTTACGGCTTTTGATCACACATATTTTATTGTTTGACTGTCTTGTATTTACGGCTTTTGATCACACATATTTTATTGTTTGACTGTCTTGTATTTACGGCTTTTGATCACACATATTTTATTGTTTGACTGTCTTGTATTTACGGCTTTTGATCACACATATTTTATTGTTTGACTGTCTTGCATTTACGGCTTTTGATCACACATATTTTATTGTTTGACTGTTTTGTATTTACGGCTTTTGATCACACATATTTTATTGTTTGACTGTCTTGTATTTACGGCTTTTGATCACACATATTTTATTGTTTGACTGTCTTGTATTTACGGCTTTTGATCACACATATTTTATTGTTTGACTGTCTTGTATTTACGGCTTTTGATCACACATATTTTATTGTTTGACTGTCTTGTATTTACGGCTTTTGATCACACATATTTTATTGTTTGACTGTCTTGTATTTACGGCTTTTGATCACACATATTTTATTGCTTGACTGTCTTGTATTTACGGCTTTTGATCACACATATTTTATTGTTTGACTGTCTTGTATTTATGGCTTTTGATCATACATATTTTATTGTTTGACTGTCTTGTATTTACGGCTTTTGATCACACATATTTTATTGTTTGACTGTCTTGTATTTACGGCTTTTGATCACACATATTTTATTGTTTGACTGTCTTGTATTTACAGCTTTTGATCACACATATTTTATTGTTTGACTGTCTTGTATTTACGGCTTTTGATCACACATATTTTATTGTTTGACTGTCTTGTGTTTACGGCTTTTGATCACACATATTTTATCGTTTGACTGTCTTGTATTTACGGCTTTTGATCACACATATTTTATTGTTTGACTGTCTTGTATTTACGGCTTTTGATCACACATATTTTATTGTTTGACTGTCTTGTGTTTACGGCTTTTGATCACACATATTTTATCGTTTGACTGTCTTGTATTTACGGCTTTTGATCACACATATTTTATTGTTTGACTGTCTTGTATTTACGGCTTTTGATCACACATATTTTATTGTTTGACTGTCTTGTATTTACGGCTTTTGATCACACATATTTTATTGTTTGACTGTCTTGCATTTACGGCTTTTGATCACACATATTTTATTGTTTGACTGTCTTGTATTTACGGCTTTTGATCACACATATTTTATTGTTTGACTGTCTTGTATTTACAGCTTTTGATCACACATATTTTATTGTTTGACTGTCTTGTATTTACGGCTTTTGATCACACATATTTTATTGTTTGACTGTCTTGTATTTACGGCTTTTGATCACACATATTTTATTGTTTGACTGTCTTGTATTTACGGCTTTTGATCACACATATTTTATTGTTTGACTGTCTTGTATTTACGGCTTTTGATCACACATATTTTATTGTTTGACTGTCTTGTATTTACGGCTTTTGATCACACATATTTTATTGTTTGACTGTCTTGTATTTACGGCTTTTGATCACACATATTTTATTGTTTGACTGTCTTGTATTTACGGCTTTTGATCACACATATTTTATTGTTTGACTGTCTTGTATTTACGGCTTTTGATCACACATATTTTATTGTTTGACTGTCTTGCATTTACGGCTTTTGATCACACATATTTTATTGTTTGACTGTCTTGTATTTACGGCTTTTGATCACACATATTTTATTGTTTGACTGTCTTGTATTTACGGCTTTTGATCACACATATTTTATTGTTTGACTGTCTTGTATTTACGGCTTTTGATCACACATATTTTATTGTTTGACTGTCTTGTATTTACGGCTTTTGATCACACATATTTTATTGTTTGACTGTCTTGTATTTACGGCTTTTGATCACACATATTTTATTGTTTGACTGTCTTGTATTTACGGCTTTTGATCACACATATTTTATTGTTTGACTGTCTTGTATTTACGGCTTTTGATCATACATATTTTATTGTTTGACTGTCTTGTATTTACGGCTTTTGATCACACATATTTTATTGTTTGACTGTCTTGTATTTACAGCTTTTGATCACACATATTTTATTGTTTGACTGTCTTGTATTTACGGCTTTTGATCACACATATTTTATTGTTTGACTGTCTTGTGTTTACGGCTTTTGATCACACATATTTTATCGTTTGACTGTCTTGTATTTACGGCTTTTGATCACACATATTTTATTGTTTGACTGTCTTGTATTTACGGCTTTTGATCACACATATTTTATTGTTTGACTGTCTTGTATTTACGGCTTTTGATCACACATATTTTATTGTTTGACTGTCTTGTATTTACGGTTTTTGATCACACATATTTTATTGTTTGACTGTCTTGTATTTACGGCTTTTGATCACACATATTTTATTGTTTGACTGTCTTGTATTTACAGCTTTTGATCACACATATTTTATTGTTTGACTGTCTTGTATTTACGGCTTTTGATCACACATATTTTATTGTTTGACTGTCTTGTATTTACAGCTTTTGATCACACATATTTTATTGTTTGACTGTCTTGTATTTACGGCTTTTGATCACACATATTTTATTGTTTGACTGTCTTGTATTTACGGCTTTTGATCACACATATTTTATTGTTTGACTGTCTTGTATTTACGGCTTTTGATCACACATATGTTATTGTTTGACTGTCTTGTATTTACGGCTTTTGATCACACATATTTTATTGTTTGACTGTCTTGTATTTACAGCTTTTGATCACACATATTTTATTGCTTGACTGTCTTGTATTTACGGCTTTTGATCACACATATGTTATTGTTTGACTGTCTTGTATTTACGGCTTTTGATCACACATATTTTATTGTTTGACTGTCTTGTATTTACGGCTTTTGATCACACATATTTTATCGTTTGACTGTCTTGTATTTACGGCTTTTGATCACACATATTTTATCGTTTGACTGTCTTGTATTTACGGCTTTTGATCACACATATTTTATCGTTTGACTGTCTTGTATTTACGGCTTTTGATCACACATATTTTATCGTTTGACTGTCTTGTATTTACGGCTTTTGATCACACATATTTTATTGTTTGACTGTCTTGTATTTATGGCTTTTGATCATACATATTTTATTGTTTGACTGTCTTGTATTTACGGCTTTTGATCACACATATTTTATTGTTTGACTGTCTTGTATTTACGGCTTTTGATCACACATATTTTATTGTTTGACTGTCTTGTGTTTACGGCTTTTGATCACACATATTTTATTGTTTGACTGTCTTGTATTTACGGCTTTTGATCACACATATTTTATTGTTTGACTGTCTTGTATTTACGGCTTTTGATCACACATATTTTATTGTTTGACTGTCTTGTATTTACAGCTTTTGATCACACATATTTTATTGTTTGACTGTCTTGTATTTACGGCTTTTGATCACACATATGTTATTGTTTGACTGTCTTGTATTTACGGCTTTTGATCACACATATTTTATTGTTTGACTGTCTTGTATTTACGGCTTTTGATCACACATATTTTATTGTTTGACTGTCTTGTATTTACGGCTTTTGATCACACATATTTTATTGTTTGACTGTCTTGTATTTACGGCTTTTGATCACACATATTTTATTGTTTGACTGTCTTGTATTTACGGCTTTTGATCACACATATTTTATCGTTTGACTGTCTTGTATTTACGGCTTTTGATCACACATATTTTATCGTTTGACTGTCTTGTATTTACGGCTTTAGATCACACATATTTTATCGTTTGACTGTCTTGTATTTACGGCTTTTGATCACACATATTTTATCGTTTGACTGTCTTGTATTTACGGCTTTTGATCACACATATTTTATTGTTTGACTGTCTTGTATTTACGGCTTTTGATCACACATATTTTATTGTTTGACTGTCTTGTATTTACGGCTTTTGATCACACATATTTTATTGTTTGACTGTCTTGTATTTACGGTTTTTGATCACACATATTTTATTGTTTGACTGTCTTGTATTTACGGCTTTTGATCACACATATTTTATTGTTTGACTGTCTTGTATTTACAGCTTTTGATCACACATATTTTATTGTTTGACTGTCTTGTATTTACGGCTTTTGATCACACATATTTTATTGTTTGACTGTCTTGTATTTACAGCTTTTGATCACACATATTTTATTGTTTGACTGTCTTGTATTTACGGCTTTTGATCACACATATTTTATTGTTTGACTGTCTTGTATTTACGGCTTTTGATCACACATATTTTATTGTTTGACTGTCTTGTATTTACGGCTTTTGATCACACATATTTTATTGTTTGACTGTCTTGTATTTACGGCTTTTGATCACACATATGTTATTGTTTGACTGTCTTGTATTTACGGCTTTTGATCACACATATTTTATTGTTTGACTGTCTTGTATTTACAGCTTTTGATCACACATATTTTATTGCTTGACTGTCTTGTATTTACGGCTTTTGATCACACATATGTTATTGCTTGACTGTCTTGTATTTACGGCTTTTGATCACACATATTTTATTGTTTGACTGTCTTGTATTTACGGCTTTTGATCACACATATTTTATCGTTTGACTGTCTTGTATTTACGGCTTTTGATCACACATATTTTATCGTTTGACTGTCTTGTATTTACGGCTTTTGATCACACATATTTTATCGTTTGACTGTCTTGTATTTACGGCTTTTGATCACACATATTTTATCGTTTGACTGTCTTGTATTTACGGCTTTTGATCACACATATTTTATCGTTTGACTGTCTTGTATTTATGGCTTTTGATCATACATATTTTATTGTTTGACTGTCTTGTATTTACGGCTTTTGATCACACATATTTTATTGTTTGACTGTCTTGTATTTACGGCTTTTGATCACACATATTTTATTGTTTGACTGTCTTGTGTTTACGGCTTTTGATCACACATATTTTATTGTTTGACTGTCTTGTATTTACGGCTTTTGATCACACATATTTTATTGTTTGACTGTCTTGTATTTACGGCTTTTGATCACACATATTTGATTGTTTGACTGTCTTGTATTTACGGCTTTTGATCACACATATTTTATTGTTTGACTGTCTTGTATTTACGGCTTTTGATCACACATATTTTATTGTTTGACTGTCTTGTATTTACGGCTTTTGATCACACCTATTTTATTGTTTGACTGTCTTGTATTTACGGCTTTTGATCACACATATTTTATTGTTTGACTGTCTTGTATTTACGGCTTTTGATCACACATATTTTATTGTTTGACTGTCTTGTATTTACGGCTTTTGATCACACATATTTTATTGTTTGACTGTCTTGTATTTACGGCTTTTGATCACACATATTTTATCGTTTGACTGTCTTGTATTTACGGCTTTTGATCACACATATTTTATCGTTTGACTGTCTTGTATTTACGGCTTTAGATCACACATATTTTATCGTTTGACTGTCTTGTATTTACGGCTTTTGATCACACATATTTTATCGTTTGACTGTCTTGTATTTACGGCTTTTGATCACACATATTTTATCGTTTGACTGTCTTGTATTTACGGCTTTTGATCACACATATTTTATTGTTTGACTGTCTTGTATTTACGGCTTTTGATCACACATATTTTATTGTTTGACTGTCTTGTATTTACAGCTTTTGATCACACATATTTTATTGCTTGACTGTCTTGTATTTACGGCTTTTGATCACACATATGTTATTGTTTGACTGTCTTGTATTTACGGCTTTTAATCACACATATTTTATTGTTTGACTGTCTTGTATTTACGGCTTTTGATCACACATATTTTATCGTTTGACTGTCTTGTATTTACGGCTTTTGATCACACATATTTTATCGTTTGACTGTCTTGTATTTACGGCTTTTGATCACACATATTTTATCGTTTGACTGTCTTGTATTTACGGCTTTTGATCACACATATTTTATCGTTTGACTGTCTTGTATTTACGGCTTTTGATCACACATATTTTATTGTTTGACTGTCTTGTATTTACGGCTTTTGATCACACATATTTTATTGTTTGACTGTCTTGTATTTACGGCTTTTGATCACACATATTTTATTGTTTGACTGTCTTGTATTTACGGCTTTTGATCACACATATTTTATTGTTTGACTGTCTTGTATTTACGGCTTTTGATCACACATATTTTATCGTTTGACTCTCTTGTATTTACGGCTTTTGATCACACATATTTTATCGTTTGACTGTCTTGTATTTACGGCTTTTGATCACACATATTTTATTGTTTGACTGTCTTGTATTTACGGCTTTTGATCACACATATTTTATTGTTTGACTGTCTTGTATTTACGGCTTTTGATCACACATATTTTATTGTTTGACTGTCTTGTATTTACGGCTTTTGATCACACATATTTTATTGTTTGACTGTCTTGTATTTACAGCTTTTGATCACACATATTTTATTGTTTGACTGTCTTGTATTTACGGCTTTTGATCACACATATTTTATTGTTTGACTGTCTTGTATTTACAGCTTTTGATCACACATATTTTATTGCTTGACTGTCTTGTATTTACGGCTTTGATCACACATATTTTATTGTTTGACTGTCTTGTATTTACGGCTTTTGATCACACATATTTTATTGTTTGACTGTCTTGTATTTACGGCTTTTGATCACACATATTTTATCGTTTGACTGTCTTGTATTTACGGCTTTTGATCACACATATTTTATCGTTTGACTGTCTTGTATTTACGGCTTTTGATCACACATATTTTATCGTTTGACTGTCTTGTATTTACGGCTTTTGATCACACATATTTTATTGTTTGACTGTCTTGTATTTACGGCTTTTGATCACACATATTTTATTGTTTGACTGTCTTGTATTTACGGCTTTTGATCACACATATTTTATTGTTTGACTGTCTTGTATTTACGGCTTTTGATCACACATATTTTATTGTTTGACTGTCTTGTATTTACAGCTTTTGATCACACATATTTTATTGCTTGACTGTCTTGTATTTACGGCTTTTGATCACACATATGTTATTGTTTGACTGTCTTGTATTTACGGCTTTTGATCACACATATTTTATTGTTTGACTGTCTTGTATTTACGGCTTTTGATCACACATATTTTATTGTTTGACTGTCTTGTATTTACAGCTTTTGATCACACATATTTTATTGCTTGACTGTCTTGTATTTACGGCTTTTGATCACACATATGTTATTGTTTGACTGTCTTGTATTTACGGCTTTTGATCACACATATTTTATTGCTTGACTGTCTTGTATTTACGGCTTTTGATCACACATATTTTATTGCTTGACTGTCTTGTATTTACGGCTTTTGATCACACATATGTTATTGTTTGACTGTCTTGTATTTACGGCTTTTGATCACACATATTTTATTGTTTGACTGTCTTGTATTTACGGCTTTTGATCACACATATTTTATCGTTTGACTGTCTTGTATTTACGGCTTTTGATCACACATATTTTATCGTTTGACTGTCTTGTATTTACGGCTTTTGATCACACATATTTTATCGTTTGACTGTCTTGTATTTACGGCTTTTGATCAGACATATTTTATTGTTTGACTGTCTTGTATTTACGGCTTTTGATCACACATATTTTATTGTTTGACTGTCTTGTATTTACGGCTTTTGATCACACATATTTTATTGTTTGACTGTCTTGTATTTACGGCTTTTGATCACACATATTTTATTGTTTGACTGTCTTGTATTTACAGCTTTTGATCACACATATTTTATTGCTTGACTGTCTTGTATTTACGGCTTTTGATCACACATATGTTATTGTTTGACTGTCTTGTATTTACGGCTTTTGATCACACATATTTTATTGTTTGACTGTCTTGTATTTACGGCTTTTGATCACACATATTTTATTGTTTGACTGTCTTGTATTTACAGCTTTTGATCACACATATTTTATTGCTTGACTGTCTTGTATTTACGGCTTTTGATCACACATATTTTATTGTTTGACTGTCTTGTATTTACGGCTTTTGATCACACATATTTTATTGTTTGACTGTCTTGTATTTACAGCTTTTGATCACACATATTTTATTGCTTGACTGTCTTGTATTTACGGCTTTTGATCACACATATGTTATTGTTTGACTGTCTTGTATTTACGGCTTTTGATCACACATATTTTATTGTTTGACTGTCTTGTATTTACGGCTTTTGATCACACATATTTTATTGTTTGACTGTCTTGTATTTACGGCTTTTGATCACACATATTTTATTGTTTGACTGTCTTGTATTTACGGCTTTTGATCACACATATGTTATTGTTTGACTGTCTTGTATTTACGGCTTTTGATCACACATATTTTATTGTTTGACTGTCTTGTATATACAGCTTTTGATCACACATATTTTATTGTTTGACTGTCTTGTATTTACAGCTTTTGATCATACATTTGGTATCTTCTAACTTGTCTTGTAGTTTTACCTAAAAAATTACAATATCTTCATCCAGACAACTCTCGCTTCGGAGTAAATGGCATACCATGCAAGTGAGAAAGTTGGTGAATTGCAGAATAGAGGAAGTATAAGATTATACATTAAGGCAATTTATATTGCTTTGTTTTAATTACAAAAACATTTATTTTGAAGATTTGATAAACAACTTCCCAGAGTGTGGCAATGCAGCTTTGTATTATGAATGATTACAAGTGATATGACCCCATGGATGGGATATTGTTAGAAATTATTATATCGTCCAAAAAAGAATGGCAGAAAGATACAACAAACACCTTATTTGAATTGCATTACTAAATTTGCATAGTCGTTGCCATGAACCAAACTCCAACGTACATACAATACAATAAGTTAGTTCATCTCACATAGTTTGGTTGTGATACGTACATCCTAAGATTATATTATCGTGTTTGTCGTATGCTTATTTATGTTGATTTATTGAGATAGAAAAAATAGGATATGGGTCATTGACATTAAACGTCTGTCTGGCATTTCCTCTAGGTTTGCTGACCAACTGTTATAAATCTAAATATAATGACTGGTAAGCATTAACCGTCATCATCCCACATATAGATGGTGTCTATAGAATTAGAATATTTACATACTAAGGAAGCAAATGTATCACTATGACGTCACTAAAAGTTAATTTGAATGATCGGTGATTGATTGTTGGTTACTTAACTTTCAGCGGCAAATATTATATCTTCAGGACAAGAACAATTTTAATGATATACATGTATAAGGAAAAATAAATAAATGAGGGAACAATGGGTCCAGCGGGAACAATGGGTCCAGCGGGATAATGGGATTTTATACAGATATATCATGCTTGGGAGGGATATTTGCCAAAAATACCAGTCGAGAGACGAAAAAATTCCCGAGCCGAATGGCGAGGAAAATTTAGTCTCAAGACTGCTATTTTTCGCAAATACCCCTCCCAAACATGATATATCTGTTTAATTACACCGAATATTATTTAGAACACTGGCTAAGTAAATAATACCTTTTGTTTGTCGTTTTCAGGACCTACCATGATGTATCTGTTTAATTCTACCGAATGTTGTTACATAAAACGCACAACTGATAACGTTTCTCAAATTTTGTTACAAGCGTCTCGGTGAAGGGTAAAAACGGCAAATACGATTTTGCAAATACCATGAAAAAAAGTTAAATCTTATGCAAATACACCAACATTAAATAAACATTCTGCAAATTCACAATGCAAGGCCTGAATTTGTAAAAAAAAATATCACGGCTATTAACCAATCAGAATCCAGCATTATTATATAAAGTGTAATTAAGCTGTAAATAGAGAAGTATTGGCAGTTGAATACGGACTTAGAAAACGTTTCCTTAATTAGCTTTTATAATGTGTCTGACTTTTAAGGAGCATTACAGTCTCTAAACACGGCACCCACTTTATAACATCAAATCTCTTATTCATGTTTACTCTCAACGCTTTTACTTGTCTTTTTTTTCTATTTACATCGATTGCACTACTCGAGGTTTATTTGGGGGCAACAAAAGAAACTATGTTCGGTTCGTCTTTACCTCAAGTTATTTGTTCGAAGGCTCGTGTCTTACTTACACTGCTTGTGTTTGTGTGCGTCTAGTGTTGTCCAACACATATTGTGTTGTGTTTTTTGCTTTGTTTGTCTTAGTCTTGTGTTTTGTGTACCCAATGTTGTCTGTTTCTCTGTCCATTCTTGATTACCCCTTCGTTTTCTCTCTAACCTTTATTAACAGCAAAGTTTACACTAGTCAACAATGGGCACAGTCAAACGTTAACGAGGAAGACACTTGTCACAGAAAACTAAGGTGGTAGGTTCTGGCCCATATAACTAGTTTATTGAAGTGCCTGGAAAGTGAGCGGTCACGTATATGTATGTTAGGGGCATGGCATTTGCTTCTTTCTATGATTTTTCTATGTGATTTTGGAACTGTTCCGAAAGTGTGATATTATTTTTCAATTTATTTCGGTGGATATTCGTGTTCATCTCAACAAATTGATATTCTGTTGACAATGCAATGCGACAGTCTGTGACTATGTTATACTCCCAGCCCACCAGTGTTGTTCTGTCAATTGTTTATAGCTCTTTGTATTTGTTAATAATCATACTAATAAATATATATCTCTTATTGCCTACTGGTTTTATATATTTGATTATTCAAATCAAAGCAGTTTTCATGAATTGCAAAATGAAACTAAAGATAAAATTCATTTTCCCTTTGAACTTTTATCAATTAATGAACAGCATCTAATTTTTTTTTTCAAATCAATGATGTTGGAATTTATTTGATAGTTATTTTTATTTCTTTTTAGCCAGTACACTTGTGGAATTATTAATTTATAATTACTAAAACCTTCAACATTCTATGTGAAGATGAGAAGCATGAATGATTCAATATCGTACATTAAACAAAATCAAATAAACTTACTTGTTAATTAGTGCTACCAGTTGAAAACCCAACCGTGTTTGAAATATAAAACTAAATATGCATGCACACTAGCATTGTAATATTGATTGTTGGTATTTTCATGCCACCCTCAGCAAAATGCCCGTTTTATCGTATCATCAGTTTTATTTGTGGAGAAAACCACCGACAAACCTCAAGTCACTGACAAACATTCTCACAAAACATTGCATCAAGTACACATCCCCAGGGACGGGAATTGAAGACACAATTCAAGATAGATATGGGTTTATGAAGACAGTTTAAACAGTGATTGTCATCAATTCAATCATTACCAACAAAACGAACAATCAGCTCTCATCTTAACAATTGAATACAAAGGACAACGAAATGTGACTTCGGAAATCCATGTCCTTGCTTGGGACAGACACAAAATGAGGCGGTGTTAAACCGGCTCCCCTGATTATAAAGACGTTGAACATATTCAACAAAAACTATCAGTGTGAAGGAAATAGCCTTTCATTTTTGTAATGAAATAATAGAATAGGTGCATAATTATCAATTGATTTTCTTGTTGATCTTGTTCCAATAAGCAACTACAATACAAATCCAATTCAACATGTTAGTCTAGGAGCACACAAATACAAACATTAGCTTATTATCAATGATTTAGGATCTGGATCTAAATGAGAAATCGCTCTACTGTCAAACTCGTTTTCAACCATATGTATTTTCCTACTCCAAATTTATGATTGAAGTAAATCCAGAAAATAAATAAAGATACCAAAGAGTAATCAGAAACCGTAAATCGAAGTACTGAGGGCTATGGTGTTTAACGCCACTTTTAACAATATTTCAGTTATGTCGTGGGGGTCAATTTTATTGATAGAGTACCCAGAGAATATAATGACCAAAAGATAAAAGACGAAAAGACTGAAAATGGTCTTCAAAAGCTATGCATAAATCAAGAGATTGAACAACACGAACCTCACAAAAGCTACACAGAAATCAAGAGATTGAACAACACGAACCTCACAAAAGCTACACAGAAATCAAGAGATTGAACAACACGAACCTCACAAAAGCTACACAGAAATCAAGAGATTGAACAACACGCACTCCACTACAAAGACGTGTGGAATCGTGTGTTACCGAAGCGTATTCAGTTTCTGGCTCACAAGTGCCACCCATCGTGTTTCACTTGATAGTAATCTGATGATAAGTCATGAACGAGAAAAGGATGGGATTTGACAAAGACAAAAGGAATATATCTGTGGTCATCTGTAGCACAGACATTCCGTAACGGTCAACCAACTGATGGAGGTGATTATCATTGCTGCCATATAGACAATCCCATAGTAAAGCTCATAGGGCCAACTAGCAATTAAATCAGTACACTCGTATATTATTCTATTTCATATTCAATATTTGATTTCAACAAATTATCCTATTCATTCCGGTCTCCCACAAAGACCCTTTGATTTCTTTAGATGTTTATAGTAAATTTATTATTGTATATAGCCAGCTAATTTTACATTCTTATCTAGTAGCCATCTAGCTACGCGCATGAACTGACCTTGATAGTATACTGTCCATGTTTATGGTGTTGTTCATGTTTGTGCTAATGTATAGTCTGTTGGAGTGAAATCGAATATGTACAAGATGTTTATCGTTTATTTATTTCTGCATTCTCTTATGAATTCCACCCAATAAGATGAACTAGTATCACATTATCAGGTTTATCACCGCCACATTTGTGTGCCTTTCGCAAGTGATGACCTGGATTTTCATCGCCTTATGTCGTGGTCTTTTGTTTTGTTCGGTGATTTGAGGCGAGAGATAATTGTTCGCTTTGTTGATATTGATGTTGAATAATTGGTTACCAGTACTGTATTCCTTTTCATAATTCTGACATCTTATATTCAAGGAAAACATAAATTTCAAAATAAATCAATGTGTATGATATTAATAAAGATTGGTTTCAATATTAAAAAAGACAATTAAAAATCATATTGATAGTTGTATTTGATCTAGTAGACAGAATGAGGCCATTGTTAACGGATATAACTACGTGTCATAAAATATTGAGAAAAAGATGGATAGTTGATTAAATATAGAATTAAATGAAACACTAAAAATACCACACTGTCGGAACGATTCCAAAATCAAATATAAAAATTGCAGAAAGAGGCAAAAATTTATGATCGCTCACTTTCCTGGGTTAGTTAATCTAGTCTTATAAGAAACAGGAACTGCTTACCCAGTTCACCCCATGCTTTAGGTGGGATCAGTGTTGTTAATATTTTTAGTTTTCTGTGTTGTCCTAATTATGAAGAGTTTGAGATACCAAAGGGGTAATCAGAATCCGTGTCTTTACGATATGAGTTCTGTGTTGTGATGTCCGTTACGATTTCCACATATAAACGATGTTCGATTTTTCTTTATCTCCAGTTGTAGGACGTATCGTGTCTTATTTACGTTATATGTGGGTTTTGTACGTATAGTGATGTCCAACACATATCATGTTGTGTTTTTGTTTTATTTTTCTTCGTCTTGTGTACTCTATGTTGCCTCTTTCTCTGGACTGTCCATTTTTGATTGCACCTTCGGTCTTCTCTAATGTTTATTTATTGGCCCATACTTCATCTCTTAGTGAAATGATATAAACTTCATGTAGATTTCTATTAAACGTTTTGTTTGTTTTTCGCATACAATATTGTTAGTTATCGTCTTATATCCAATTAGTGCAACACAAGAATTGTCGATCATATTTATTTATGCTTCCAATTAAAAAATATTTATAAGTATCACCTGTGCAGCTACAAAGTGAATGAACATCAAACTGTTATGGTTTAATATTAAAACCACTGTGAGAAGTCTGCAATATGCATCACAAGCATCATTATAATCATGTGATTAAGAACATTGAACCAATACAAGCTGTTATTTCTGACATTCGGTTTAATTAAATAACAATTTATGATACGAAACAAACATAAAACATAGTAGTGGGTGGCTTAGAAAATGAAAATATCAATGTCTTAGATTTGCCTTTATTACAAGGTATTTGTCTTAGATTTACCTTTATTACAAGGTATTTGTTTTAGATTTACCTTTATTACAAGGTATTTGTCTTAGATTTACCTTTATTACAAGGTATTTGCATTATTTTCAGTTTTCTGATCTGCAAGTGGTCGTCGTGGTCATGATGGTATGGTAGTTTGATTTACAACTACTTGTGCAATCAGTGCATATCACCACTAAAGTTGTGAGTTCGAACCCCGTTCATGGCGAGATGTACTCGATACAACATTATGTGATAAAGTTTGTCAGTGACTTGCGACAGGTCGGTGGTTTTCTCCGGGTACTCCGGTTTACTCCACAAATAAAACTGACCGCCACGATATAAATGAAATATTGTTGAAAGTGGCGTTAAACACTATAAACCAAGCATGCATCTGAACTGGTTATTCCTTATTTCCTAGTAATTACAATCAGTGTTGGTAGTCCAGCCCGTCTGACCTAATTCACATGATCTGTCGTTAAGCCCTAGTTCCATGTTAAACAAACATCGTTCTTACTCTAGTTTTCTCACTTGTTCTAATAATGTTATCAGTCGTGAAGTCCTAAATCCAAATTTCTTGAAACACATAAATTACCTTAGGAATATGAGAAACATAGCCATGGCACGTTATGGCTTCTTACAACCAGTTTTGTTTAATAAAAACGAACTCTGATTAAGCAGTTGAGAAGAAATATTCAAAATAAATAAACGATACAGAACGAATAATATTAAAAATATGAAGGTAAAATAACAACTGGACAACAATAGCTCTATCAAAAAAACGGGATTGGGGCTAGCTGATTCGGAAGGAAAACCTATGCTGTTCTGTATTTGACAATCGCGTAAAAATGAAACGATGACCCAATTTAATGTACACGGCGTGTGTCTGGGATCATCTTCATCAGATACGCTCAAAGTCGACAGATTGGAAAGTCAAATAATTTTAAAATCTTGGGCCCAAACAGGACAGCTAATATCGCCTAAGGTCACATATGACTGAGGGAGGAGATCCTTTGTTTATTAATAGCGAAAATCGTGAAGGACACCCAACTATCTAGCAAAACACGAATATTAGTCAGGTAGTCACGGCTTCTGATTACCAATTTGTTATCTTCAAGCTAAAACAATCCCGATAAGAAGAGCAGTGTCTAGTTGTACTAATTGGGATATTAAAAGCTTGTAAAGCAATAAAAACACTTTGACAAACAAGGCTGTAGTATTTCTCATTAGAAAACAAATATGGAAAGCATCCACATAAATCTCTTATCAGCACTTGGGGGAAATTAAATGGTCATTTCAGCTAATGAAGAAAATGAAATGTTGATTGACAAATTATTTTTTCTCCTCAAAATGACAAACCTGAAATCAGTGATCAGATGGTAGAAGAAGTCTTACGCTTAAAGGAAAGGCTACTACAATAAAAACAAATCTCAAAAATACTTCAGAGACTTGTTCCTTCACTAGTCATACAAATACTTCAGAGACTTGTTCCTTCACTATTCATACAAATACTTCAGAGACTTGTTCCTTCACTAGTCATACAAATACTTCAGAGACTTGTTCCTTCACTAGTCATACAAATACTTCAGAGACTTGTTCCTTCACTAGTCATACAAATACTTCAGAGACTTGTTCCTTCACTAGTCATACAAATACTTCAGAGACTTCTTCCTTCACTAGTCATACAAATACTTCAGAGACTTCTTCCTTCACTAGTCATACAAATACTTCAGAGACTTGTTCCTTCACTAGTCATACAAATACTTCAGAGACTTGTTCCTTCACTATTCATACAAATACTACAAAGATATGTTCCTTCACTATTCATACAAATGCTTCAGAGACTTGTTCCTTCACTAGTCATACAAATACTTCAGAGACTTGTTCCTTCACTAGTCATACAAATACTTCAGAGACTTGTTCCTTCACTATTCATACAAATACTTCAGAGACTTGTTCCTTCACTAGTCATACAAATACTTCAGAGACTTGTTCCTTCACTATTCATACAAATACATCAGAGACTTGTTCCTTCACTATTCATACAAATACTTCAGAGACTTGTTCCTTCACTATTCATACAAATACTTCAGATACTTGTTCCTTCACTATTCATACAAATACTTCAGAGACTTGTTCCTTCACTAGTCATACAAATACTTCAGAGACTTGTTCCTTCACTAGTCATACAAATACTTCAGAGACTTTTTCCTTCACTAGTCATACAAATACTTCAGAGACTTGTCCCTTCCCTATTCATAAAAATACTTCAGAGACTTGTTCCTTCACTAGTCATAAAAACACTTCAGAGACTTGTTCCTTCACTAGTCATACAAATACTTCAGAGACTTGTTCCTTCACAAGTCATAAAAATACTTCAGAGACTTGTTCCTTCACTAGTCATACAAATACTTCAGAGACTTGTTCCTTCACTAGTCATACAAATACTTCAGAGACTTGTTCCTTCACTAGTCATACAAATACTTCAGAGACTTGTTCCTTCACTAGTCATACAAATACTTCAGAGACTTGTTCCTTCACTATTCATACAAATACTTCAGAGACTTGTTCCTTCACTATTCATACAAATACTTCAGAGACTTGTTCCTTCACTAGTCATACAAATACTTCAGAGACTTGTTCCTTCACTATTCATACAAATACATCAGAGACTTGTTCCTTCACTAGTCATACAAATACTTCAGAGACTTGTTCCTTCACTATTCATACAAATACTTCAGATACTTGTTCCTTCACTATTCATACAAATACTTCAGAGACTTGTTCCTTCACTAGTCATACAAATACTTCAGAGACTTGTTCCTTCACTAGTCATACAAATACTTCAGAGACTTGTTCCTTCACTAGTCATACAAATACTTCAGAGACTTGTTCCTTCACTAGTCATACAAATACTTCAGAGACTTGTTCCTTCACTAGTCATACAAATACTTCAGAGACTTGTTCCTTCACTAGTCATACAAATACTTCAGAGACTTCTTCCTTCACTAGTCATACAAATACTTCAGAGACTTGTTCCTTCACTAGTCATACAAATACTTCAGAGACTTCTTCCTTCACTAGTCATACAAATACTTCAGAGATTTGTTCCTTCACTAGTCATACAAATACTTCAGAGACTTGTTCCTTCACTAGTCATACAAATACTTCAGAGACTTGTTCCTTCACTAGTCATACAAATACTTCAGAGACTTGTTCCTTCACTAGTCATACAAATACTTCAGAGACTTGTTCCTTCACTATTCATACAAATACTACAGAGATATGTTCCTTCACTATTCATACAAATACTTCAGAGACTTGTTCCTTCACTAGTCATACAAATACTTCAGAGACTTGTTCCTTCACTAGTCATACAAATACTTCAGAGACTTGTTCCTTCACTATTCATACAAATACTTCAGAGACTTGTTCCTTCACTAGTCATACAAATACTTCAGAGACTTGTTCCTTCACTATTCATACAAATACATCAGAGACTTGTTCCTTCACTATTCATACAAATACTTCAGAGACTTGTTCCTTCACTATTCATACAAATACTTCAGAGACTTGTTCCTTCACTATTCATACAAATACTTCAGAGACTTGTTCCTTCACTAGTCATACAAATACTTCAGAGACTTGTTCCTTCACTAGTCATACAAATACTTCAGAGACTTGTTCCTTCACTAGTCATACAAATACTTCAGAGACTTGTTCCTTCCCTATTCATAAAAATACTTCAGAGACTTGTTCCTTCACTAGTCATAAAAATACTTCAGAGACTTGTTCCTTCACTAGTCATACAAATACTTCAGAGACTTGTTCCTTCACAAGTCATAAAAATAATTCAGAGACTTGTTCCTTCACTAGTCATACAAATACTTCAGAGACTTGTTCCTTCACTAGTCATACAAATACTTCAGAGACTTGTTCCTTCACTAGTCATACAAATACTTCAGAGACTTGTTCCTTCACTAGTCATACAAATACTTCAGAGACTTGTTCCTTCACTATTCATACAAATACTTCAGAGACTTGTTCCTTCACTATTCATACAAATACTTCAGAGACTTGTTCCTTCACTAGTCATACAAATACTTCAGAGACTTGTTCCTTCACTATTCATACAAATACATCAGAGACTTGTTCCTTCACTAGTCATACAAATACTTCAGAGACTTGTTCCTTCACTATTCATACAAATACTTCAGATACTTGTTCCTTCACTATTCATACAAATACTTCAGAGACTTGTTCCTTCACTAATCATACAAATACTTCAGAGACTTGTTCCTTCACTAGTCATACAAATACTTCAGAGACTTGTTCCTTCACTAGTCATACAAATACTTCAGAGACTTGTTCCTTCACTATTCATAAAAATACTTCAGAGACTTGTTCCTTCACTAGTCATACAAATACTTCAGAGACTTGTTCCTTCACTAGTCATACAAATACTTCAGAGACTTGTTCCTTCACAAGTCATACAAATACTTCAGAGACTTGTTCCTTCACTAGTCATACAAATACTTCAGAGACTTGTTCCTTCATTAGTCATACAAATACTTCAGAGACTTGTTCCTTCACTAGTCATACAAATACTTCAGAGACTTGTTCCTTCACTATTCATACAAATACTTCAGAGACTTGTTCCTTCACTAGTCATACAAATACTTCAAAGACTTGTTCCTTCTCTAGTCATACAAATACTTCAGAGACTTGTTTCTTCACTATTCATAAAAATACTTCACAGACTTGTTCCTTCACTAGTCATACAAATACTTCAGAGACTTGTTCCTTCACTAGTCATACAAATACTTCAGAGACTTGTTCCTTCACTATTCATAAAAATACTTCAGAGACTTGTTCCTTCACTAGTCATACAAATACTTCAGAGACTTGTTCCTTCACTATTCATAGAAATACTTCAGAGACTTGTTCCTTCACTAGTCATACAAATACTTCAGAGACTTGTTCCTTCACTATTCATAAAAATACTTCAGAGACTTGTTCCTTCACTATTCATACAAATACTTCAGAGACTTGTTCCTTCACTAGTCATACAAATACTTCAGAGACTTGTTTCTTCACTATTCATAAAAATACTTCAGAGACTTGTTCCTTCACTAGTCATACAAATACTTCAGAGACTTGTTCTTTCACTAGTCATACAAATACTTCAGAGACTTGTTCCTTCACTAGTCATACAAATACTTCAGAGACTTGTTTCTTCACTATTCATAAAAATACTTCAGAGACTTGTTCCTTCACTAGTCATACAAATACTTCAGAGACTTGTTCCTTCACTAGTCATACAAATACTTCAGAGACTTGTTCCTTCACTATTCATAAAAATACTTCAGAGACTTGTTCCTTCACTAGGCATACAAATACTTCAGAGACTTGTTCCTTCACTAGTCATACAAATACTTCAGAGACTTGTTCCTTCACTAGTCATACAAATACTTCAAAGACTTGTTCCTTCACTAGTCATACAAATACTTCAGAGACTTGTTTCTTCACTATTCATAAAAATACTTCAGAGACTTGTTCCTTCACTAGTCATACAAATACTTCAGAGACTTCTTCCTTCACTAGTCATACAAATACTTCAGAGACTTGTTCCTTCACTAGTCATACAAATACTTCAGAGACTTCTTCCTTCACTAGTCATACAAATACTTCAGAGACTTGTTCCTTCACTAGTCATACAAATACTTCAGAGACTTGTTCCTTCACTAGTCATACAAATACTTCAGAGACTTGTTCCTTCACTAGTCATACAAATACTTCAGAGACTTGTTCCTTCACTAGTCATACAAATACTTCAGAGACTTGTTCCTTCACTATTTATACAAATACTACAGAGATATGTTCCTTCACTATTCATACAAATACTTCAGAGACTTGTTCCTTCACTAGTCATACAAATACTTCAGAGACTTGTTCCTTCACTAGTCATACAAATACTTCAGAGACTTGTTCCTTCACTATTCATACAAATACTTCAGAGACTTGTTCCTTCACTAGTCATACAAATACTTCAGAGACTTGTTCCTTCACTAGTCATACAAATACATCAGAGACTTGTTCCTTCACTATTCATACAAATACTTCAGAGACTTGTTCCTTCACTATTCATACAAATACTTCAGAGACTTGTTCCTTCACTATTCATACAAATACTTCAGAGACTTGTTCCTTCACTAGTCATACAAATACTTCAGAGACTTGTTCCTTCACTAGTCATACAAATACTTCAGAGACTTGTTCCTTCACTAGTCATACAAATACTTCAGAGACTTGTTCCTTCCCTATTCATAAAAATACTTCAGAGACTTGTTCCTTCACTAGTCATAAAAATACTTCAGAGACTTGTTCCTTCACTAGTCATACAAATACTTCAGAGACTTGTTCCTTCACAAGTCATAAAAATAATTCAGAGACTTGTTCCTTCACTAGTCATACAAATACTTCAGAGACTTGTTCCTTCACTAGTCATACAAATACTTCAGAGACTTGTTCCTTCACTAGTCATACAAATACTTCAGAGACTTGTTCCTTCACTAGTCATACAAATACTTCAGAGACTTGTTCCTTCACTATTCATACAAATACTTCAGAGACTTGTTCCTTCACTATTCATACAAATACTTCAGAGACTTGTTCCTTCACTAGTCATGCAAGTACTTCAGAGACTTGTTCCTTCACTATTCATACAAATACATCAGAGACTTGTTCCTTCACTAGTCATACAAATACTTCAGAGACTTGTTCCTTCACTATTCATACAAATACTTCAGATACTTGTTCCTTCACTATTCATACAAATACTTCAGAGACTTGTTCCTTCACTAATCATACAAATACTTCAGAGACTTGTTCCTTCACTAGTCATACAAATACTTCAGAGACTTGTTCCTTCACTAGTCATACAAATACTTCAGAGACTTGTTCCTTCACTATTCATAAAAATACTTCAGAGACTTGTTCCTTCACTAGTCATACAAATACTTCAGAGACTTGTTCCTTCACTAGTCATACAAATACTTCAGAGACTTGTTCCTTCACAAGTCATACAAATACTTCAGAGACTTGTTCCTTCACTAGTCATACAAATACTTCAGAGACTTGTTCCTTCATTAGTCATACAAATACTTCAGAGACTTGTTCCTTCACTAGTCATACAAATACTTCAGAGACTTGTTCCTTCACTATTCATACAAATACTTCAGAGACTTGTTCCTTCACTATTCATACAAATACTTCAAAGACTTGTTCCTTCTCTAGTCATACAAATACTTCAGAGACTTGTTTCTTCACTATTCATAAAAATACTTCAGAGACTTGTTCCTTCACTAGTCATACAAATACTTCAGAGACTTGTTCCTTCACTAGTCATACAAATACTTCAGAGACTTGTTCCTTCACTATTCATAAAAATACTTCAGAGACTTGTTCCTTCACTAGTCATACAAATACTTCAGAGACTTGTTCCTTCACTATTCATAGAAATACTTCAGAGACTTGTTCCTTCACTAGTCATACAAATACTTCAGAGACTTGTTCCTTCACTATTCATAAAAATACTTCAGAGACTTGTTCCTTCACTATTCATACAAATACTTCAGAGACTTGTTCCTTCACTAGTCATACAAATACTTCAGAGACTTGTTTCTTCACTATTCATAAAAATACTTCAGAGACTTGTTCCTTCACTAGTCATACAAATACTTCAGAGACTTGTTCTTTCACTAGTCATACAAATACTTCAGAGACTTGTTCCTTCACTAGTCATACAAATACTTCAGAGACTTGTTTCTTCACTATTCATAAAAATACTTCAGAGACTTGTTCCTTCACTAGTCATACAAATACTTCAGAGACTTGTTCCTTCACTAGTCATACAAATACTTCAGAGACTTGTTCCTTCACTATTCATAAAAATACTTCAGAGACTTGTTCCTTCACTAGGCATACAAATACTTCAGAGACTTGTTCCTTCACTAGTCATACAAATACTTCAGAGACTTGTTCCTTCACTAGTCATACAAATACTTCAAAGACTTGTTCCTTCACTAGTCATACAAATACTTCAGAGACTTGTTTCTTCACTATTCATAAAAATACTTCAGAGACTTGTTCCTTCACTAGTCATACAAATACTTCAGAGACTTCTTCCTTCACTAGTCATACAAATACTTCAGAGACTTGTTCCTTCACTAGTCATACAAATACTTCAGAGACTTCTTCCTTCACTAGTCATACAAATACTTCAGAGATTTGTTCCTTCACTAGTCATACAAATACTTCAGAGACTTGTTCCTTCACTAGTCATACAAATACTTCAGAGACTTGTTCCTTCACTAGTCATACAAATACTTCAGAGATTTGTTCCTTCACTAGTCATACAAATACTTCAGAGACTTGTTCCTTCACTATTCATACAAATACTACAGAGATATGTTCCTTCACTATTCATACAAATACTTCAGAGACTTGTTCCTTCACTAGTCATACAAATACTTCAGAGACTTGTTCCTTCACTAGTCATACAAATACTTCAGAGACTTGTTCCTTCACTATTCATACAAATACTTCAGAGACTTGTTCCTTCACTAGTCATACAAATACTTCAGAGACTTGTTCCTTCACTATTCATACAAATACATCAGAGACTTGTTCCTTCACTATTCATACAAATACTTCAGAGACTTGTTCCTTCACTATTCATACAAATACTTCAGAGACTTGTTCCTTCACTATTCATACAAATACTTCAGAGACTTGTTCCTTCACTAGTCATACAAATACTTCAGAGACTTGTTCCTTCACTAGTCATACAAATACTTCAGAGACTTGTTCCTTCACTAGTCATACAAATACTTCAGAGACTTGTTCCTTCCCTATTCATAAAAATACTTCAGAGACTTGTTCCTTCACTAGTCATAAAAATACTTCAGAGACTTGTTCCTTCACTAGTCATACAAATACTTCAGAGACTTGTTCCTTCACAAGTCATAAAAATAATTCAGAGACTTGTTCCTTCACTAGTCATACAAATACTTCAGAGACTTGTTCCTTCACTAGTCATACAAATACTTCAGAGACTTGTTCCTTCACTAGTCATACAAATACTTCAGAGACTTGTTCCTTCACTAGTCATACAAATACTTCAGAGACTTGTTCCTTCACTATTCATACAAATACTTCAGAGACTTGTTCCTTCACTATTCATACAAATACTTCAGAGACTTGTTCCTTCACTAGTCATACAAATACTTCAGAGACTTGTTCCTTCACTATTCATACAAATACATCAGAGACTTGTTCCTTCACTAGTCATACAAATACTTCAGAGACTTGTTCCTTCACTATTCATACAAATACTTCAGATACTTGTTCCTTCACTATTCATACAAATACTTCAGAGACTTGTTCCTTCACTAATCATACAAATACTTCAGAGACTTGTTCCTTCACTAGTCATACAAATACTTCAGAGACTTGTTCCTTCACTAGTCATACAAATACTTCAGAGACTTGTTCCTTCACTATTCATAAAAATACTTCAGAGACTTGTTCCTTCACTAGTCATACAAATACTTCAGAGACTTGTTCCTTCACTAGTCATACAAATACTTCAGAGACTTGTTCCTTCACAAGTCATACAAATACTTCAGAGACTTGTTCCTTCACTAGTCATACAAATACTTCAGAGACTTGTTCCTTCATTAGTCATACAAATACTTCAGAGACTTGTTCCTTCACTAGTCATACAAATACTTCAGAGACTTGTTCCTTCACTATTCATACAAATACTTCAGAGACTTGTTCCTTCACTAGTCATACAAATACTTCAAAGACTTGTTCCTTCTCTAGTCATACAAATACTTCAGAGACTTGTTTCTTCACTATTCATAAAAATACTTCAGAGACTTGTTCCTTCACTAGTCATACAAATACTTCAGAGACTTGTTCCTTCACTAGTCATACAAATACTTCAGAGACTTGTTCCTTCACTATTCATAAAAATACTTCAGAGACTTGTTCCTTCACTAGTCATACAAATACTTCAGAGACTTGTTCCTTCACTATTCATACAAATACTTCAGATACTTGTTCCTTCACTATTCATACAAATACTTCAGAGACTTGTTCCTTCACTAATCATACAAATACTTCAGAGACTTGTTTCTTCACTATTCATAAAAATACTTCACAGACTTGTTCCTTCACTAGTCATACAAATACTTCAGAGACTTGTTCCTTCACTAGTCATACAAATACTTCAGAGACTTGTTCCTTCACTATTCATAGAAATACTTCAGAGACTTGTTCCTTCACTAGTCATACAAATACTTCAGAGACTTGTTCCTTCACTATTCATAAAAATACTTCAGAGACTTGTTCCTTCACTATTCATACAAATACTTCAGAGACTTGTTCCTTCACTAGTCATACAAATACTTCAGAGACTTGTTTCTTCACTATTCATAAAAATACTTCAGAGACTTGTTCCTTCACTAGTCATACAAATACTTCAGAGACTTGTTCTTTCACTAGTCATACAAATACTTCAGAGACTTGTTCCTTCACTAGTCATACAAATACTTCAGAGACTTGTTTCTTCACTATTCATAAAAATACTTCAGAGACTTGTTCCTTCACTAGGCATACAAATACTTCAGAGACTTGTTCCTTCACTAGTCATACAAATACTTCAGAGACTTGTTCCTTCACTAGTCATACAAATACTTCAAAGACTTGTTCCTTCACTAGTCATACAAATACTTCAGAGACTTGTTTCTTCACTATTCATAAAAATACTTCAGAGACTTGTTCCTTCACTAGTCATACAAATACTTCAGAGACTTCTTCCTTCACTAGTCATACAAATACTTCAGAGACTTGTTCCTTCACTAGTCATACAAATACTTCAGAGACTTCTTCCTTCACTAGTCATACAAATACTTCAGAGATTTGTTCCTTCACTAGTCATACAAATACTTCAGAGACTTGTTCCTTCACTAGTCATACAAATACTTCAGAGACTTGTTCCTTCACTAGTCATACAAATACTTCAGAGACTTGTTCCTTCACTAGTCATACAAATACTTCAGAGACTTGTTCCTTCACTATTCATACAAATACTACAGAGATATGTTCCTTCACTATTCATACAAATACTTCAGAGACTTGTTCCTTCACTAGTCATACAAATACTTCAGAGACTTGTTCCTTCACTAGTCATACAAATACTTCAGAGACTTGTTCCTTCACTATTCATACAAATACTTCAGAGACTTGTTCCTTCACTAGTCATACAAATACTTCAGAGACTTGTTCCTTCACTATTCATACAAATACATCAGAGACTTGTTCCTTCACTATTCATACAAATACTTCAGAGACTTGTTCCTTCACTATTCATACAAATACTTCAGAGACTTGTTCCTTCACTATTCATACAAATACTTCAGAGACTTGTTCCTTCACTAGTCATACAAATACTTCAGAGACTTGTTCCTTCACTAGTCATACAAATACTTCAGAGACTTGTTCCTTCACTAGTCATACAAATACTTCAGAGACTTGTTCCTTCCCTATTCATAAAAATACTTCAGAGACTTGTTCCTTCACTAGTCATAAAAATACTTCAGAGACTTGTTCCTTCACTAGTCATACAAATACTTCAGAGACTTGTTCCTTCACAAGTCATAAAAATAATTCAGAGACTTGTTCCTTCACTAGTCATACAAATACTTCAGAGACTTGTTCCTTCACTAGTCATACAAATACTTCAGAGACTTGTTCCTTCACTAGTCATACAAATACTTCAGAGACTTGTTCCTTCACTAGTCATACAAATACTTCAGAGACTTGTTCCTTCACTATTCATACAAATACTTCAGAGACTTGTTCCTTCACTATTCATACAAATACTTCAGAGACTTGTTCCTTCACTAGTCATACAAATACTTCAGAGACTTGTTCCTTCACTATTCATACAAATACATCAGAGACTTGTTCCTTCACTAGTCATACAAATACTTCAGAGACTTGTTCCTTCACTATTCATACAAATACTTCAGATACTTGTTCCTTCACTATTCATACAAATACTTCAGAGACTTGTTCCTTCACTAATCATACAAATACTTCAGAGACTTGTTCCTTCACTAGTCATACAAATACTTCAGAGACTTGTTCCTTCACTAGTCATACAAATACTTCAGAGACTTGTTCCTTCACTATTCATAAAAATACTTCAGAGACTTGTTCCTTCACTAGTCATACAAATACTTCAGAGACTTGTTCCTTCACTAGTCATACAAATACTTCAGAGACTTGTTCCTTCACAAGTCATACAAATACTTCAGAGACTTGTTCCTTCACTAGTCATACAAATACTTCAGAGACTTGTTCCTTCATTAGTCATACAAATACTTCAGAGACTTGTTCCTTCACTAGTCATACAAATACTTCAGAGACTTGTTCCTTCACTATTCATACAAATACTTCAGAGACTTGTTCCTTCACTAGTCATACAAATACTTCAAAGACTTGTTCCTTCTCTAGTCATACAAATACTTCAGAGACTTGTTTCTTCACTATTCATAAAAATACTTCAGAGACTTGTTCCTTCACTAGTCATACAAATACTTCAGAGACTTGTTCCTTCACTAGTCATACAAATACTTCAGAGACTTGTTCCTTCACTATTCATAAAAATACTTCAGAGACTTGTTCCTTCACTAGTCATACAAATACTTCAGAGACTTGTTCCTTCACTATTCATAGAAATACTTCAGAGACTTGTTCCTTCACTAGTCATACAAATACTTCAGAGACTTGTTCCTTCACTATTCATAAAAATACTTCAGAGACTTGTTCCTTCACTATTCATACAAATACTTCAGAGACTTGTTCCTTCACTAGTCATACAAATACTTCAGAGACTTGTTTCTTCACTATTCATAAAAATACTTCAGAGACTTGTTCCTTCACTAGTCATACAAATACTTCAGAGACTTGTTCTTTCACTAGTCATACAAATACTTCAGAGACTTGTTCCTTCACTAGTCATACAAATACTTCAGAGACTTGTTTCTTCACTATTCATAAAAATACTTCAGAGACTTGTTCCTTCACTAGTCATACAAATACTTCAGAGACTTGTTCCTTCACTAGTCATACAAATACTTCAGAGACTTGTTCCTTCACTATTCATAAAAATACTTCAGAGACTTGTTCCTTCACTAGGCATACAAATACTTCAGAGACTTGTTCCTTCACTAGTCATACAAATACTTCAGAGACTTGTTCCTTCACTAGTCATACAAATACTTCAAAGACTTGTTCCTTCACTAGTCATACAAATACTTCAGAGACTTGTTTCTTCACTATTCATAAAAATACTTCAGAGACTTGTTCCTTCACTAGTCATACAAATACTTTAGAGACTTCTTCCTTCACTAGTCATACAAATACTTCAGAGACTTGTTCCTTCACTAGTCATACAAATACTTCAGAGACTTCTTCCTTCACTAGTCATACAAATACTTCAGAGATTTGTTCCTTCACTAGTCATACAAATACTTCAGAGACTTGTTCCTTCACTAGTCATACAAATACTTCAGAGACTTGTTCCTTCACTAGTCATACAAATACTTCAGAGACTTGTTCCTTCACTAGTCATACAAATACTTCAGAGACTTGTTCCTTCACTATTCATACAAATACTACAGAGATATGTTCCTTCACTATTCATACAAATACTTCAGAGACTTGTTCCTTCACTAGTCATACAAATACTTCAGAGACTTGTTCCTTCACTAGTCATACAAATACTTCAGAGACTTGTTCCTTCACTATTCATACAAATACTTCAGAGACTTGTTCCTTCACTAGTCATACAAATACTTCAGAGACTTGTTCCTTCACTATTCATACAAATACATCAGAGACTTGTTCCTTCACTATTCATACAAATACTTCAGAGACTTGTTCCTTCACTATTCATACAAATACTTCAGAGACTTGTTCCTTCACTATTCATACAAATACTTCAGAGACTTGTTCCTTCACTAGTCATACAAATACTTCAGAGACTTGTTCCTTCACTAGTCATACAAATACTTCAGAGACTTGTTCCTTCACTAGTCATACAAATACTTCAGAGACTTGTTCCTTCCCTATTCATAAAAATACTTCAGAGACTTGTTCCTTCACTAGTCATAAAAATACTTCAGAGACTTGTTCCTTCACTAGTCATACAAATACTTCAGAGACTTGTTCCTTCACAAGTCATAAAAATAATTCAGAGACTTGTTCCTTCACTAGTCATACAAATACTTCAGAGACTTGTTCCTTCACTAGTCATACAAATACTTCAGAGACTTGTTCCTTCACTAGTCATACAAATACTTCAGAGACTTGTTCCTTCACTAGTCATACAAATACTTCAGAGACTTGTTCCTTCACTATTCATACAAATACTTCAGAGACTTGTTCCTTCACTATTCATACAAATACTTCAGAGACTTGTTCCTTCACTAGTCATACAAATACTTCAGAGACTTGTTCCTTCACTATTCATACAAATACATCAGAGACTTGTTCCTTCACTAGTCATACAAATACTTCAGAGACTTGTTCCTTCACTATTCATACAAATACTTCAGAGACTTGTTCCTTCACTATTCATACAAATACTTCAGAGACTTGTTCCTTCACTAATCATACAAATACTTCAGAGACTTGTTCCTTCACTAGTCATACAAATACTTCAGAGACTTGTTCCTTCACTAGTCATACAAATACTTCAGAGACTTGTTCCTTCACTATTCATAAAAATACTTCAGAGACTTGTTCCTTCACTAGTCATACAAATACTTCAGAGACTTGTTCCTTCACTAGTCATACAAATACTTCAGAGACTTGTTCCTTCACAAGTCATACAAATACTTCAGAGACTTGTTCCTTCACTAGTCATACAAATACTTCAGAGACTTGTTCCTTCATTAGTCATACAAATACTTCAGAGACTTGTTCCTTCACTAGTCATACAAATACTTCAGAGACTTGTTCCTTCACTATTCATACAAATACTTCAGAGACTTGTTCCTTCACTAGTCATACAAATACTTCAAAGACTTGTTCCTTCTCTAGTCATACAAATACTTCAGAGACTTGTTTCTTCACTATTCATAAAAATACTTCAGAGACTTGTTCCTTCACTAGTCATACAAATACTTCAGAGACTTGTTCCTTCACTAGTCATACAAATACTTCAGAGACTTGTTCCTTCACTATTCATAAAAATACTTCAGAGACTTGTTCCTTCACTAGTCATGCAAATACTTCAGAGACTTGTTCCTTCACTATTCATAGAAATACTTCAGAGACTTGTTCCTTCACTAGTCATACAAATACTTCAGAGACTTGTTCCTTCACTATTCATAAAAATACTTCAGAGACTTGTTCCTTCACTATTCATACAAATACTTCAGAGACTTGTTCCTTCACTAGTCATACAAATACTTCAGAGACTTGTTTCTTCACTATTCATAAAAATACTTCAGAGACTTGTTCCTTCACTAGTCATACAAATACTTCAGAGACTTGTTCTTTCACTAGTCATACAAATACTTCAGAGACTTGTTCCTTCACTAGTCATACAAATACTTCAGAGACTTGTTTCTTCACTATTCATAAAAATACTTCAGAGACTTGTTCCTTCACTAGTCATACAAATACTTCAGAGACTTGTTCCTTCACTAGTCATACAAATACTTCAGAGACTTGTTCCTTCACTATTCATAAAAATACTTCAGAGACTTGTTCCTTCACTAGACATACAAATACTTCAGAGACTTGTTCCTTCACTAGTCATACAAATACTTCAGAGACTTGTTCCTTCACTAGTCATACAAATACTTCAAAGACTTGTTCCTTCACTAGTCATACAAATACTTCAGAGACTTGTTTCTTCACTATTCATAAAAATACTTCAGAGACTTGTTCCTTCACTAGTCATACAAATACTTCAGAGACTTGTTCCTTCACTAGTCATACAAATACTTCAGAGACTTGTTCCTTCACTATTCATAAAAATACTTCAGAGACTTGTTCCTTCACTAGTCATACAAATACTTCAGAGACTTGTTTCTTCACTATTCATAAAAATACTTCAGAGACTTGTTCCTTCACTAGTCATACAAATACTTCAGAGACTTGTTCCTTCACTAGTCATACAAATACTTCAGAGACTTGTTCCTTCACTATTCATAAAAATACTTCAGAAACTTGTTCCTTCACTAGTCACACAAATACTTCAGTGACTTGTTCCTTCACTATTCATAGAAATACTTCAGAGACTTGTTCCTTCACTAGTCATACAAATACTTCAGAGACTTGTTCCTTCACTATTCATACAAATACTTCAGAGACTTGTTCCTTCACTATTCATACAAATACTTCAGAGACTTGTTCCTTCACTAGTCATAAAACTACTTCAGAGACTTGTTCCTTCACTAGTCATACAAATACTTCAGAGACTTGTTCCTTCACTAGTCATACAAATACTTCAGAGACTTGTTCTTTCACTAGTCATACAAATACTTCAAAGACTTGTTCCTTCACTAGTCATACAAATACTTCAGAGACTTGTTTCTTCACTATTCATAAAAATACTTCAGCGACTTGTTCCTTCACTAGTCATACAAATACTTCAGAGACTTGTTCCTTCACTAGTCATACAAATACTTCAGAGACTTGTTCCTTCACTATTCATAAAAATACTTCAGAGACTTGTTCCTTCACTAGTCATACAAATACTTCAGAGACTTGTTCCTTCACTAGTCATACAAATACTTCAGAGACTTGTTCCTTCACTAGTCATACAAATACTTCAGAGACTTGTTCCTTCACTATTCATACAAATACTGCAGAGACTTGTTCCTTCACTATTCATACAAATACTTCAGAGACTTGTTCCTTCACTAGTCATACAAATACTTCAGAGACTTGTTCCTTCACTATTCATACAAATACATCAGAGACTTGTTCCTTCACTAGTCATACAAATACTTCAGAGACTTGTTCCTTCACTATTCATACAAATACTTCAGATACTTGTTCCTTCACTATTCATACAAATACTTCAGAGACTTGTTCCTTCACTAATCATACAAATACTTCAGAGACTTGTTCCTTCACTAGTCATACAAATACTTCAGAGACTTGTTCCTTCACTAGTCATACAAATACTTCAGAGACTTGTTCCTTCACTAGTCATACAAATACTTCAGAGACTTGTTCCTTCATTAGTCATACAAATACTTCAGAGACTTGTTTCTTCACTAGTCATACAAATACTTCAGAGACTTGTTCCTTCACTAGTCATACAAATACTTCAGAGACTTGTTCCTTCATTAGTCATACAAATACTTCAGAGACTTGTTCCTTCACTAGTCATACAAATACTTCAGAGACTTGTTCCTTCACTAGTCATACAAATACTTCAGAGACTTGTTCCTTCACTAGTCATACAAATACTTCAAAGACTTGTTCCTTCACTAGTCATACAAATACTTCAGAGACTTGTTTCTTCACTATTCATAAAAATACTTCAGAGACTTGTTCCTTCACTAGTCATACAAATACTTCAGAGACTTGTTCCTTCACTAGTCATACAAATACTTCAGAGACTTGTTCCTTCACTATTCATAAAAATACTTCAGAGACTTGTTCCTTCACTAGTCATACAAATACTTCAGAGACTTGTTCCTTCACTATTCATAGAAATACTTCAGAGACTTGTTCCTTCACTAGTCATACAAATACTTCAGAGACTTGTTCCTTCACTATTCATAAAAATACTTCAGAGACTTGTTCCTTCACTATTCATACAAATACTTCAGAGACTTGTTCCTTCACTAGTCATACAAATACTTCAGAGACTTGTTCCTTCACTAGTCATACAAATACTTCAGAGACTTGTTCCTTCACTAGTCATACAAATACTTCAGAGACTTGTTCTTTCACTAGTCATACAAATACTTCAGAGACTTGTTCCTTCACTATTCATAGAAATACTTCAGAGACTTGTTCCTTCACTATTCATACAAATACTTCAGAGACTTGTTCCTTCACTAGTCATACAAATACTTCAGAGACTTGTTCCTTCACTATTCATAAAAATACTTCAGAGACTTGTTCCTTCACTATTCATACAAATACTTCAGAGACTTGTTCCTTCACTAGTCATAAAAATACTTCAGAGACTTGTTCCTTCACTAGTCATACAAATACTTCAGAGACTTGTTCCTTCACTAGTCATACAAATACTTCAGAGACTTGTTCCTTCACTAGTCATACAAATACTTCAGAGACTTGTTCCTTCACTATTCATACAAATACTTCAGAGACTTGTTCCTTCACTAGTCATACAAATCCTAGAACTTATTGTGGTACTACAAACAACTGTAAAAGAAACATGTTCTACCTGTATTCACGATAAAATCACTAGATGGATTAAGTATTCCTCTTGTAGAAGAATATTATAAACATGTGGATAAAACTTAGCATTGTTTATTGAGGAGTATCAAGACAAGCTTGAAGATGCCGAAGAGGTATTCAGAAGCCGTCAATAGACAACACAATGGCCAAAATAAAAAGGACAAACACCGATAAATAAAACATTGCACAGAAAACTAAAAGATCTAGCAACATAAATCTCACTAAGAACCGGGGGAGAACCCGGGTGCTCCAGAAGGGTAAGCAGTTCCTGCTCCACACGTGGAACCCATCTTGTTACACCTGTTACAAACCAGGTGACAAGTCATGAATGAGGAAAGAACCGAATTGTGATTACGACAAATAGAACATATTCGTGGACATTTGTGACACAGATACTCCGTAACGGTTAACCAAGTAATGGTGGCGAAAGTAAAACTTTCGAAGTGCTGACTTCACCCTAACCACTAGAAATCCTTGGTTCAGTAGCTTCCTTGTTAGCAGTAACCCCCGTCAAAGAAATACTGATAAGACCCACAAGGTCTAGAATATCAGATCAACTGAAAAATATGTTCTCCATATGCAAGTGCTGGTGGAATGTTGCTACATATAAATGGGGAATTCACAATGGGAAATCATCTCTTTTGTCCTACAGTATCGTTTTTAACCGGTCAACTTCGAGGTGTAGGTCAAGGTACGAAGCAGGCATATCTGTATCTGTGGTATCTTTTATTTCAAGAGCAATTGGATAGATGAGATCAACAAATTCACCAAGCTTAAAAGTGTTTAGTGAAAAACATTATTTATATAGCGGAACGTGAAAATAAAGGATCGGACTAGCTTCTTTCCGTTTTTCTTGAGAATCCCTCTTGACGAAAACAACTTGTTCTCGTTATTCTTTATGTCAAAAAGATCTAATGTCGTGGTACATTTGCATACTGAGATAGATATTCTTCCAACTTCTACACTCTACATGGGAGGACCGATTAAAAAAACATACAAGTCAGATTTATTTTCAAAACAATTTACAGTAATGATTCAAAAGTCTTTCCATACTGAAATATTTCTCTATACATTTCACATAAAATCATCATTTTTAAAATGATTCTTGTCATGTCATTTCTTGCTCAATATTATGTGGTGGCCATCATAATATCGAATTTCCGTGCTTCCACTTTCTTAACAAGTATTGGTAATTGGATCTCAGGACGGGTGCCATTAATGAGACATGAGATGTAAGCTGTTCAGACGAATCCAGTCTATCTCTCCGGTTTTTGTATGAACGTTTGATGATTTGAAATGTTTTACCTTTATTTGTGTTATTTTTGTATTGCTTAGTCTTTGTTTATTTGTTTGTTGGTTTGTTTGGGGGGGGTTCTTGTTTTTTTTTATCCGGACCTTCTCTTTATCACAATATTCTTTAAGACTTCTCCTTTCTCATTCAAAAGATAAGCCAGTCTTCCGTCCCCCCTGCCCCCCCCCCCCCCCTCAATACAAGACAAGAAAAAAAAATCACACGTATTTTCCCGGAAAAAAATATATTCATAGCTCTTCACCACGGTTCCAACTTTATTCTCATCGATAAAATCACGAATCTACTTCATAAGTATTTTTGAATTAATCTATGTATACTATTCTGCTAGCTAACGATTTAACGATCTTGTACCTTTCACGGCGTTTGACTTTTTCTCATCCCTTTCTACCGTGTCGATGTTTGTTTACTTTGAGTAAATAATAGAGTGCTCTCCCTTGTTAGAAACTAACGTAAAGAAAGAAATTACCTCTCTTTGGTCAAAGTCAAATAATTTTTTAGAGGTATTTATCGCTGTTGCAATCGTAACTACTCGGTCATTCTCGCTACCCTGCAAATAACCTCGTATGCATTAGGCGTATAAATCGCACTACTTATCACATGTCAGTTACATGAAAGTTTGATAAAGTTATATTTTAAACAATTTTCTATATTTTAATTAAAGTTTTAATTAGTTTTGCATGATTAGATTTTGCTTAGTATGTCTTCCATATTGGATTTTCGTGGACTATATTTTTGTGCGGCTTAACTTAACTTAACTTCCGGCAAGCAATTTAAGAAGAATTTATACTATGTACGTACGAGGTTCTTTGCAGGGTAGCGAGAATGGCCGAGTAGTTACGATTGATCGCTGTTGTAGTAGCATTTATAATGTATTTATAAAATACATTATATTTTGTAATGAAATGCAATTGAAATACTTCCAAGACACGGATGTATATCGATAAATCGACAATTTTGAATTTACTTCAGCAATGGAAAACAAATTTGCGGGAAAATGCTCGATGGAATGTAAACAAAACAAAGGTGTTTAGTGAGAAATAAAATCAAACACCGGAAAGAGTACAAGATAGGGAAATCCCCCACACCCTTGGGTAAGATTTCAATCGTTCTCTAACTCGGCAAGCCTCGTAAAAGAACGATTGAAATCTTACCATCGGGTGTCGGAGATTTCCCTATCTTGTACTCTCACCGGTGTTAGATTATATATGTCTTGTTAACACTTAACAGAACTTCTGACAGAAACTCATTAAACAATGTTTTACTGGATAAATGGTACATGCGTGTGTACCTAATTAGATGTATAGTGTCTTCCTACACCTGATGTGTTCCATTGAACTCGAATACAACAGATCCCGGTATCTGCTGAGATACATTTCTTGAAAGAAACAATTGCGTTCTAACAGTTAGGACACGCGTGCTCAATTTACTTTTCATGGAGTCTCTGTATTCCAGTTGATAGTCTATTATGCAACATATTCTAAATACCAGGATGTTTTAAACAGAGCATTGCATCTGCCAAATAAATGATAGTCTACATGTACAAGAGGCTCTCAAGAGCCCGCATCGCCCACCTGGTTTATATAGGCAACGAACAAAACCAGAAATATTTATTGCAGCATGATAGTTTTCAATCAGCACAAAATAAGAAAGATTTGTTCAGAACTTCTCCTACATCAATAAAAAATTACAATTCATTGGGCCTTGTACGTTCAGAGAGATTTTTTTTAATCCAGTCAAACAGAAACAAGGATTAGCCATGGCGGCCATTTTTGCTTTCCAATCTGGACTAAATGAGGAAACTTTAAACAGAACCTTCCATAGGCGCTTCCTACCAAATTTCAATTAATTTGGCCAAATGGTTTTAAAGAATATTTTTTAATTGGCCAATCACAAACATGAACTGCCTATGGCGGCCATATTAGTTGTTCAATCTACAGGAAATACGGAAATTGTGTACAGAAGTCAGGACTTCCCATACATCATTCTTGCTCAGTAACAATTCATTGTGTATCCTAGTTTCAGAAGAGAATATTTTTTTTAATTTCAGCCGGTCAGAGACAAGAATTGCCCATAGCGACCATATTTTTTTTCTCGGACATCTCTTAGAACACCTTCCATTGATGCTTCCTGTAAAATTTCGCTTTATTTGGCCTAGTGGTTTGAGATGAGAAGATTTTTGGAAGTTAATCAACCACGAAACAAATTGGGCTTGGTGGCTAAGTTGCTAATAGATCGGCACAAAATGAGCAATCATTATAGAGAACCTTCCATGCATGGTTTCTACCAAGTTTTGGAACATTTGGCGAAGCGGTTTCAGAGGTGGCCATGCTTTTTAAAGGATCGGAACACAATGAGCATTCTTTATAGAGGACCTTCCATATATGGTTTGTACCAAGTTTCATTTCATTTTAGCCAAGCGGTTTTAGAAGAGAACATTCAAATGTGAAAGGTTAACAGACGACGGAGCCCATGTGATGACTAAAAGCTCATGTGGACTTTGGCCAGGTGAGCTAAAAAGTGACTGACACTTCAGTACGATTGTTTTCAATTAAAGTTTTCCTTTCATATAAATTAAATGAAGATGCAAGTTTTATAAACTTTTGGAGAATACAATAATGACGTAAGCTGTTTCATCGTTCTGTTACTCTCGAATCTGGTTTTGTCTTGAAAATATTGCAGAAATATTTTAACATAAACTTGTAAATGTCCTCAACTACCTTTTGAGAATTAGGGATTAATGAAGAGTCTCATATATGGCAAGGATGAGACTCTACCATGTCCCGACACCTGGATCAACTTCAAACTTTTGTGGGAGATCATGTTCAATGTTTGTGCTCTTTTTGCATGCGAACCAACGTTCTGCTCACAAATTTTCCGAGTTATGTATAATTCTTTCGTGGTTTCAGAGTTTTTGTCCTTCAGCTTATTTTATATTTGTTGTTATTCTGTTTGTGCTTAGCATGAGAATGGCATCTTTTATATCAAAATTACACATGAATTGTGAACTTACTCCACTATCATCCTAAGACCATCTTGTAATGCTTAATAAGCTACGTGACGATATCTTTGAAGTTCATAACTAGCGACAAACCAAGTGGCATCCTATTTTCTTCTTCGTCATGTTTGATATTCAGTACTATGAATGCACATTTACTGTGTTATTTTTCATGTTAATGCGAATGGATTCAGCAACAACTTTGTTATAAAGTGGGTAGTAGCTGTGAATTAAAAATTAGCTAAATAAGATGTACACGTATATGGGAAATTTGTGATGACGACAAAACGACTGTGTAAAATTTCAAATTTAATCGATATACATATCTAATACGAACGAGTACAAATCAATAGACAAAGAAAGTCCAGGAGAATGCAGATTCCATTAAATCAGGGTGACACACTTTTGAAATGTTCAGTGTCGACGTCTGGGTCGTACTTGAAACTTCCAAATAGAGATCTATGCTTAATTTTGGTGCCATACACCCACCCATTTACATGACAACAGTAGAGTAAAACCTCAAGCAAGATCTATCGAATTTTGTAATCCGTATACATGATACAGTGCTTTTATTTCGTAAATGGAGTCCATATAAGAAGACAATTGATAGTTGCTTAGCACTTTCCATCCTACACAAAATTATGTTTCTTATAGGTCGTTATATCATTCATCTGGTACCTCAGTAACTTATAATTACTCATTACTGTTATTCATAGTTCCTATTGTTTTATCAATGGATCACTTGAAACATAATATGTATCATACTGAAAGTCTTTAATCGTGCTATTGTTTTATTATCATTCCACTATAATATCTTCGATTTTGGCTATAATCCAGACTGGCTTTGTGATTGTGAGTCTAGACTGTGATGTATGCAAGGAGCTGTGATAAGGTGAAGATTATTACATTTACATGTACGATTCTTTGTTTTAATGCAAAATGTTTGAAATTTGACTAAGTTTTCCTTGCGGAGTAATATATAAACCCAGGGGTCAATTATCTGGTTCAGAGATACTATTCTGATCATGATGAGCTCAACATGTCCATTCCACGTTACACCACTTTGTCTGATTAATATATAAACCTGGAAAGAGAAAGATATAAAGAATCATAAAGACATAATCTATATTATTTTCAACACCACTTTCATTTATCACTGTTTCAGTTATATCTTGGTGGTCAATATTATCGGACGAAGAAACCGATATACCGTGGAAAACACTTCTTCCAAGTCACTGCATAATTTACTATCTGCATACGCTTAGTCCAGAGGGATCTAGACTTAAACTTCTTTGTCGAACCAATTCTCTGTGCTTAGATAATTTGCTAAGCAAAATGAGTTTAAAAAACAGTAACAAATGCTCTCTATGTGACTAATGTAGTAGAAGATTTATGTCATTTCCCCTTGTTATGTCCTGCATTAGAAAAAATAAGAATGTCTCTTTCAAATGATATTTCGTTTAACACTGTGGAACTTGATTTTGTGGACCTACCTAATTATATAAAAATTAAATTGTTGATTAGAGATTGTGGTTTTTATATAAATGAAATTGAAGGCGTGTATTTAGATGTAATTGGAAGAAATCTTTTAAAGAAGTTATACCATGAAAGAAATATCATTTTAACACAATCAAATGTTTTATGACTTAACTCGTTGTTTCTTTTTTCTATTATTTTTATAGATATCACTTGTTTTATTCATGTTTGTAGTCAACTATTGTCTGTATTTTACTTTAAGATATGTTTTATACATTATGTAGATTTTTGTAGTTTTATGTATATGATGACTTATTATGTATTGCCAATTTAATAGTATACTTATATTGAAATACTAATTTCACACTGAACATTTTATTCTACATATTTTCGTTTTTATACTATGTGTCATTTGTAATTATAACTTTGTATCTAATGGACACAGCCACTATTACCCCGGTAGTGGTTGCCCCCGTTGTAAAGGGGTAGATTTCCAAATAAAAAAAAAATATATATATATATAGTCATAGAAATGCTCATACATGTATTCTAGGAAAACGTTGAAGATACCAAAGGTGTGATCAGAATCAGTAAATCTAAGAACAGACAATACAATGGCCAAAAGGACAAAAAAGATCTACAAACCACTACGAAAAAGATAAAGATTGAGCAACACGAACCTCACTTTAAACCATGGGTGAACTCATGTGTTCCGGAAGGGCATGCAGTTCCTGTTTCACTAGTGACATCGTTAAATGACATGAAAATCATGTTATGGAAATCGGGTGGTTGTTACTATTTATTTTAAATGCTGCCTACATGTTTGTAGATTGTTGATTGTCCCTTTGTCCTTTTTTTTTGGTCATTATGTTGTCTGTCCGTCTTCCATGTACGGATTCTGATTACCCCTATGGTATCTTTTTCTTTGGTCATTATATTGTTTGCCCGTCTTCCATGTACGGATTCTGATTACCCCTATGATATCTTCAAACTCTTCTTACAACTGTTATATATCAATATATTGCTAACAAAGTGGTAAATGGTTAAAACAGTTTTCCTATACACTGTAATAAAATAGTAGATACAACATGTAGCTGCAAATGTGTACGTTAGCTTGATTGAAAGTAGTCTGGTTGCAAAGCTCACCATGAAAGCTTGTATCTAATGGTAGTGGTGGTTTATGGTGTTTAACGCCACTTTAAGCAATGTTATAGTTATATCGTGATGGTATTTTTATTGGTGGAGGAAACGGGAGTATCCGGAGAAAACCACCGACTTGTCGCAAGTTACTGATAAACTATATCACATAATGTTATACCGAATACACCTCGCCATGAATGGGGTTCGAACTCTCAACTTTAGTGGTGATAGGCACTGATTGAACAGGTAGTTGTAAATCAAACTACCATACGACCACAATGGTCCAGCTTGTATATGCAATATATATTTGTTAGAGTACCGTAAGGGGTTAACCTAATGTAAAATTTCAAATAATTCTGTCTGTAATATATGTTTGTACATCATTACATCATTTCTAAATGGAAGACATCTCATTGTCTAAAACGATCAAATAGAACGTAGAAAAGAAGAGTTTGAAGATATCAAAGGGGCAATTAGAATCCGTATATCGAAATTAATACATTGGATTTAGAACATCACAATATATCATATACTTTCATGTCTAGATATGATATACATACAATTTGCTATAATTATGATTTATAATGGCGTTTGTTATTGAGCTACGAGTTAAAATGTTGGTTGTTTTTATTTTCTCTCCAAGTGGGATAGTCATCAAAAGGTACAATTGCACTATGTGCTTAATTATTATTATTGCATAATTCCTACGTGTTCAATGCCATATTCATTATTAGATTCCTCTTTAAATATGAAATTAGGCACTATTTTTCATTCACATTCATGACCTTATTATTGGAATCTAACAATCAATTAACAAATTATACATGGCATTGGATGAATTCAATTAACGTTTGGTTAATTCACTTCAACTAGAATTAATTAACCTACCTGTCTACCTATAGGTGCCTAATTGATTGATGATACTAATAAAATGTGCCTGCATATATTTTATGGTAATTTCTGATAATTATTCCACGCTAATGATAATGTTCATATTGTTGTAACGTTAAATGGAGTAAGTATTTATAAGGAAGACTGACTATTTGATAGGTATGTGTAAGTAAAACAGGCGGTATAATATGTATGTGTAGGGAAAACAGCCATTATAATATTGATTTGATTGATTTTTCTTTTATTGATTTTTTATTTTTTGGTGTTTAACGCCACTTTCAGCAATATTTCAGCTATATCATGGCTACCAGTTTTAGTGGTGGAAGAAGCCGGAGTACCGGGAGAGAACGACCGACCATGGACAAGCAACTGGTAAACATTTGTCACTTGCGGCTGCGAATCGAGTGCACCTTTTCTGTAATTTACAAAGTGGGGCGCGAACCCACGCCGTATTGGTGATATGAGTTGCTAGGTAATCCAACTACCTAACTCATTGAGCAACCCGGGCCCTGCCATTATAATAGGACATTCCTTATAAGAAAGCTTTGCAGATACCGAAGGGGTGACCAGAAGCTGTAATAGGACTTTATATTTCACTCATGTGTTACTCTCTAGCTTGCAATTTGTATTTAGTTTTTTTAGTACTAACTGTTAAGTCACCGATTTGTAATGTCTTAATGAATCGTCTCGTCTTTCATTTTGTAAGATATCAAAAATCTTGTTGAAAAGTATTCTGTCTGTTGCTTACAAATGACTAAAGATGGTATTGGTAATTATTTAGGGATCAAAGTTGACTTTAGTGTTTCCTATTTATGTCCTATGATGGTCTTACTTACTATCTAATATATAAGCTATGGGTGGATAGGTTCTCATCATAAATACCACACGATGATTAAATATATTATGCATAAAGTACAAGATTAGAACTTCTCTACTTCAATGCTACACACAAAGTTATATGTAAGGGGTGGCATTATATTCACATGTGGAAAAGACTTGCATGACCACATCATTTCATTCAAAGGAGAAATAGTAACCTATATAGAACACCATCACTTTTTATTGAAGTGCCTGTACCAAGCGGTCATATATACATGCATATGTCTGTGATAGTGACATCGATCCTTTGGTTGTGTTTCTACGATTTTTCTATTAGATCTTTGAACTGTTCCGACAGTGTGGTATTTTTCTATTAGATCTTTGAACTGTTCCGACAGTGTGGTATTTTTCTGTTAGATCTTTGAACTGTTCCGACAGTGTGGTATTGTTCTATTAGATCTTTGAACTGTTCCGACAGTGTGGTATTTTTCTATTGGATCTTTGAACTGTTCCGACAGTGTGATATTTTTCTATTAGATCTTTGAACTGTTTCGACAGTGTGGTATTTTTCTGCTAGATCTTTGAACTGTTCCGACAGTGTGGTATTTTTCTATTAGATCTTTGAACTGTTCCGACAGTGTGGTATTTTTCTGTTAGATTTTTGAACTGTTCCGACAGTGTGGTATTTTTCTATTAGATCTTTGAACTGTTCCGAAAGTGTGGTATTTTTCTATTAGATCTTTGAACTGTTCCGACAGTATGGTATTTTTCTATCAGATCTTTGAACTGTTCCGACAGCATGGTATTTTTCTATTAGATCTTTGAACTGTTCCGACAGTGTGGTATGTTCCTATTAGCTCTTTGAACTGTTCCGACAGTGTGGTATTTTTCTGTTAGATCTTTGAACTGTTCCGACAGTGTGGTATTTTTCTGTTAGATCTTTGAACTGTTCCGACAGTGTGGTATTTTTCTATTAGATCTTTGAACTGTTCCGACAGTGTGGTATTTTTCTATTAGATATTTGAACTGTTCCGACAGTATGGTATTTTTCTATCAGATTTTTGAACTGTTCCGACAGTATGGTATTTTTCTGTTAGATCTTTGAACTGTTCCGACAGTGTGGTATGTTCCTATTATCTCTTTGAACTGTTCCGACAGTGTGGTATTTTTCTGCTAGATCTTTGAACTGTTCCGACAGTGTGGTATTTTTCTATTAGATCTTTGAACTGTTCCGACAGTGTGGTATTTTTCTATTAGATCTTTGAACTGTTCCGACAGTGTGGTATTTTTCTGTTAGATCTTTGAACTGTTCCGACAGTGTGGTATTGTTCTATTAGATCTTTGAACTGTTCCGACAGTGTGGTATTTTTCTATTGGATCTTTGAACTGTTCCGACAGTGTGATATTTTTCTATTAGATCTTTGAACTGTTTCGACAGTGTGGTATTTTTCTGCTAGATCTTTGAACTGTTCCGACAGTGTGGTATTTTTCTATTAGATCTTTGAACTGTTCCGACAGTGTGGTATTTTTCTGTTAGATTTTTGAACTGTTCCGACAGTGTGGTATTTTTCTATTAGATCTTTGAACTGTTCCGAAAGTGTGGTATTTTTCTATTAGATCTTTGAACTGTTCCGACAGTATGGTATTTTTCTATCAGATCTTTGAACTGTTCCGACAGCATGGTATTTTTCTATTAGATCTTTGAACTGTTCCGACAGTGTGGTATGTTCCTATTAGCTCTTTGAACTGTTCCGACAGTGTGGTATTTTTCTGTTAGATCTTTGAACTGTTCCGACAGTGTGGTATTTTTCTATTAGATCTTTGAACTGTTCCGACAGTATGGTATTTTTCTATCAGATCTTTGAACTGTTCCGACAGTATGGTATTTTTCTGTTAGATCTTTGAACTGTTCCGACAGTGTGGTATGTTCCTATTATCTCTTTGAACTGTTCCGACAGTGTGGTATTTTTCTGCTAGATCTTTGAACTGTTCCGACAGTGTGGTATTTTTCTATTAGATCTTTGAACTGTTCCGACAGTGTGGTATTTTTCTATTAGATCTTTGAACTGTTCCGACTGTGTGGTATTTTTCTATTAGATCTTTGAACTGTTCCGACAGTGTGGTATTTTTCTATTAGATCTTTGAACTGTTCCGACAGTGGTATTTTTCTATTAGATCTTTGAACTGTTCCGACAGTGTGGTATTTTTCTGCTAGATCTTTGAACTGTTCCGACAGTGTGGTATTTTTCTATTAGATCTTTGAACTGTTCCGACAGTGTGGTATTTTTCTATTATATCTTTGAACTGTTCCGACAGAATGGTATTTTTCTTTTTGATCTTTGAACTGTTCCGACAGTGTGGTATTTTTCTGTTAGATCTTTGAACTGTTCCGACAGTATGGTATTTTTCTATTAGATCTTTGAACTGTTCCGACTGTGTGGTATTTTTCTGTTAGATCTTTGAACTGTTCCGGCAGTGTGGTATTTTTCTATCAGATCTTTGAACTGTTCCGACAGTATGGTATTTTTCTGTTAGATCTTTGAACTATTCCGACAGTATTGTATTTTTCTATTAGATCTTTGAACTGTTCAGACAGTACGGTAATTTTCTGTTTTTCATTTTATTATCAGTATTTTCAAGGTTAACGTTTGATATGATCTATCTCCATTATTTTCATATTCACATGATGGTATTATAAGTTATTTTATAATATTTTTGTAAGATTATATTTTACATTAACTGTAAAACATTTGAAGACAAATACAAGTAAAACAACCCTAATTGAAGTTCATATACAAACTACAGATATATAACAAACTGAAAATATCAAATTAAATATCGGTTATTTAAGAAATAAATCATGGAAGCCAGAATGTGTTGGGAGTTTTAATATGGATTGGCGGATATTAGTATTTTATCCCGAGCCAGAAGCGAGAGATACAATTTACTAATATCCGCCAATCCATGTTAAAACTCAAAACACATTCTGTCTTCCATGATTTATTTCGATTCTGATATGTCTAAAAGTACAAATACGGTAGCTATATATAGTATACTTTGATTGGAAGACGGTATTTTATATTCACGCTTGCGGAAAATGTCGCACACAAGTTATGTAACTCGAATAATACTGCGCCCTCTATCGGCATTATTCGGGTTACAATTTATGCTGCCAATGGAAATGTCAGTCACATTCACCGGCGCATGTGCTAATGAGATTATACCGAATGGATAACTCGCTCGTTTGAGAGCAAAGCGAAAGAAGGAGGTTATGTTAGAATGTCCTGTTGATACATTGCGTCATGGGGGGGGGGGGGGGGGGGTACATTGTTTTTCCTTAATATTTAATAAATTTGAGCAGAATTATGTAACAATAAAAGAAATGTGTTAGATTTTGATTAATTAGACTATATTAGAATGTTACAAAATACAAATCTGTTCATATTAACACTATTATTTTGTTTGATATTATAATAGACGTAATTAAAGTTCAATGTCGCGAATATATTAAATATTGCTAAAAACATAATTTATTTCAATAGATTGATCCATCTTAATATTAAGAAAACTGCATTCCAAACTCGATCATGTAGTAACAAACTGTTACTGCAAATGTAATTGGACGCACATATCATCATGTCCATCAGAGAGGTCTTTCTACCCAATACTGAAATAGTGTACTTAGCTGTGCTACATTCATACATGTACATTAAGGCATTTGAATCAATGAACGAATGAATTATTTATTTGTAAAAGGCAACACAATGACATAGTAACAAAATAACATGTACATATAGTGACAAAATGACAAATAACAGAGAACAATGCACATTAATTAATAATTCCAGATCTGATTTTCCAAGCGGAATTCCAATAGTTACAACATTTCTTTGGAAGACTCACAGACTTCGCTTGCAATAACAAAACAAACAAGCTTTCATGTATTTGGCCATTAGAACCTTTATGTCCCTCAGCAAATTTTTGCCGCTGGACGTTCAGCAGCCAACAATGGCTTGTAAATACACACACTTTTAGGACTTTACTGTATATACTAATAATTTTGTCATGTTGGAGGACGTCACAAATACTTGAGTGATGGGTCAACGACCTTTTTCAAGTCAACACCATAGATAGATGGCAAGAGGGAGTTTGTAATGTCGTTATAACTTGTGTCGAATACCATTGCTGATATTCAAATAATGAAATATGTTTATAATTCAGTTACTTCAAACCAGCAATCAACTTAAAAGATATATTGTTGTTATGCTTGAAAACGTTGAATGAATTATTTAATTTGTATAAAGTGCTTGAAAACAATGAATGGATATTTATTGAAAATCAAAGTACATTATAATGAATTATTCAATCTGTAAACTGTTTGAAAAAGTGTAATTGAAGCTGTTGTCAAGTACATTATGATTAATTATTCATTCTTTAAAATAATTTAAGCGTAAGGTGTTGAATACAAGTATCTATTAAGAGTGTTACATAACACGATCACGAAGATAATAGTCGGTGATAAACAATGAGGCTGTCGTCCTTAATCTAAGATAATAGTCGGTGGTAAACAATGAGGCTGTCGTCCTTAATCTAAGATAATAGTCGGTGGTAAACAATGAGGCTGTCGTCCTTAATCTAAGATAATAGTCGGTGGTAAACAATGAGGCTGTCGTCCTTAATCTAAGATAATAGTCGGTGGTAAACAATGAGGCTGTCGTCCTTAATCTAAGATAATAGTCGGTGGTAAACAATGAGGCTGTCGTCCTTAATCTAAGATAATAGTCGGTGGTAAACAATGAGGCTGTCGTCCTTAATCTAAGATAATAGTCGGTGGTAAACAATGAGGCTGTCGTCCTTAATCTAAGATAATAGTCGATGGTAAACAATGAGGCTGTCGTCCTTAATCTAAGATAATAGTCGGTGGTAAACAATGAGGCTGTCGTCCTTAATCTAAGATAATAGTCGGTGGTAAACGTAGACAATGAGGCTGTCGTCCTTAATCTAAGATAATAGTCGGTGGTAAACAATGAGGCTGTCGTCCTTAATCTAAGATAATAGTCGGTGGTAAACAATGAGGCTGTCGTCCTTAATCTAAGATAATAGTCGGTGGTAAACAATGAGGCTGTCGTCCTTAATCTAAGATAATAGTCGGTGGTAAACAATGAGGCTGTCGTCCTTAATCTAAGATAATAGTCGGTGGTAAACAATTAGGCTGTCGTCCTTAATCTAAGATAATAGTCGGTGGTAAACGTAGACAATGAGGCTGTCGTCCTTAATCTAAGATAATATTCGGTGGTAAACGTAGACAATGAGGCTGTCGTCCTTAATCTAAGATAATAGTCGGTGGTAAACGTAGACAATGAGGCTGTCGTCCTTAATCTAAGATAATAGTCGGTGGTAAACAATGAGGCTGTCGTCCTTAATCTAAGATAATAGTCGGTGGTAAACAATGAGGCTGTCGTCCTTAATCTAAGATAATAGTCGGTGGTAAACAATGAGGCTGTCGTCCTTAATCTAAGATAATAGTCGGTGGTAAACAATGAGGCTGTCGTCCTTAATCTAAGATAATAGTCGGTGGTAAACAATGAGGCTGTCGTCCTTAATCTAAGATAATAGTCGGTGGTAAACAATTAGGCTGTCGTCCTTAATCTAAGATAATAGTCGGTGGTAAACGTAGACAATGAGGCTGTCGTCCTTAATCTAAGATAATATTCGGTGGTAAACGTAGACAATGAGGCTGTCGTCCTTAATCTAAGATAATAGTCGGTGGTAAGCAATGAGGCTGTCGTCCTTAATCTAAGATAATAGTCGGTGGTAAACGTAGACAATGAGGCTGTCGTCCTTAATCTAAGATAATAGTCGGTGGTAAACGTAGACAATGAGGCTGTCGTCCTTAATCTAAGATAATAGTCGGTGGTAAACAATGAGGCTGTCGTCCTTAATCTAAGATAATAGTCGGTGGTAAACAATGAGGCTGTCGTCCTTAATCTAAGATAATATTCGGTGGTAAATGTAGACAATGAGGCTGTCGTCCTTAATCTAAGATAATAGTCGGTGGTAAACAATGAGGCTGTCGTCCTTAATCTAAGATAATATTCGGTGGTAAACGTAGACAATGAGGCTGTCGTCCTTAATCTAAGATAATAGTCGGTGGTAAACAATGAGGCTGTCGTCCTTAATCTAAGATAATAGTCGGTGGTAAACGTAGACAATGAGGCTGTCGTCCTTAATCTAAGATAATAGTCGGTGGTAAACAATGAGGCTGTCGTCCTTAATCTAAGATAATAGTCGGTGGTAAACAATGAGGCTGTCGTCCTTAATCTAAGATAATAGTCGGTGGTAAACAATGAGGCTGTCGTCCTTAATCTAAGATAATAGTCGGTGGTAAACAATGAGGCTGTCGTCCTTAATCTAAGATAATAGTCGGTGATAAACAATGAGGCTGTCGTCCTTAATCTAAGATAATAGTCGGTGGTAAACAATGAGGCTGTCGTCCTTAATCTAAGATAATAGTCGGTGGTAAACAATGAGGCTGTCATCCTTAATCTAAGATAATAGTCGGTGGTAAACAATGAGGCTGTCGTCCTTAATCTAAGATAATAGTCGGTGGTAAACAATGAGGCTGTCGTCCTTAATCTAAGATAATAGTCGGTGGTAAACAATTAGGCTGTCGTCCTTAATCTAAGATAATAGTCGGTGGTAAACGTAGACAATGAGGCTGTCGTCCTTAATCTAAGATAATATTCGGTGGTAAACGTAGACAATGAGGCTGTCGTCCTTAATCTAAGATAATAGTCGGTGGTAAACGTAGACAATGAGGCTGTCGTCCTTAATCTAAGATAATATTCGGTGGTAAACGTAGACAATGAGGCTGTCGTCCTTAATCTAAGATAATAGTCGGTGGTAAACAATGAGGCTGTCGTCCTTAATCTAAGATAATATTCGGTGGTAAACGTAGACAATGAGGCTGTCGTCCTTAATCTAAGATAATAGTCGGTGGTAAACGTAGACAATGAGGCTGTCGTCCTTAATCTAAGATAATATTCGGTGGTAAACGTAGACAATGAGGCTGTCGTCCTTAATCTAAGATAATAGTCGGTGGTAAACGTAGACAATGAGGCTGTCGTCATTAATCTAAGATAATAGTCGGTGGTAAACAATGAGGCTGTCGTCCTTAATCTAAGATAATAGTCGGTGGTAAACGTAGACAATGAGGCTGTCGTCCTTAATCTAAGATAATATTCGGTGGTAAACGTAGACAATGAGGCTGTCGTCCTTAATCTAAGATAATATTCGGTGGTAAACGTAGACAATGAGGCTGTCGTCCTTAATCTAAGATAATATTCGGTGGTAAACGTAGACAATGAGGCTGTCGTCCTTAATCTAAGATAATAGTCGGTGGTAAACGTAGACAATGAGGCTGTCGTCCTTAATCTAAGATAATATTCGGTGGTAAACGTAGACAATGAGGCTGTCGTCCTTAATCTAAGATAATAGTCGGTGGTAAACAATGAGGCTGTCGTCCTTAATCTAAGATAATAGTCGGTGGTAAACAATTAGGCTGTCGTCCTTAATCTAAGATAATAGTCGGTGGTAAACGTAGACAATGAGGCTGTCGTCCTTAATCTAAGATAATAGTCGGTGGGAAACAATGAGGCTGTCGTCCTTAATCTAAGATAATAGTCGGTGGTAAACAATGAGGCTGTCGTCCTTAATCTAAGATAATAGTCGGTGGTAAACAATTAGGCTGTCGTCCTTAATCTAAGATAATAGTCGGTGGTAAACAATTAGGCTGTCGTCCTTAATCTAAGATAATAGTCGGTGGTAAACGTAGACAATGAGGCTGTCGTCCTTAATCTAAGATAATATTCGGTGGTAAACGTAGACAATGAGGCTGTCGTCCTTAATCTAAGATAATAGTCGGTGGTAAACGTAGACAATGAGGCTGTCGTCCTTAATCTAAGATAATAGTCGGTGGTAAACAATGAGGCTGTCGTCCTTAATCTAAGATAATAGTCGGTGGTAAACAATGAGGCTGTCGTCCTTAATCTAAGATAATAGTCGATGGTAAACAATGAGGCTGTCGTCCTTAATCTAAGATAATAGTCGGTGGTAAACAATGAGGCTGTCGTCCTTAATCTAAGATAATAGTCGGTGGTAAACGTAGACAATGAGGCTGTCGTCCTTAATCTAAGATAATAGTCGGTGGTAAACAATGAGGCTGTCGTCCTTAATCTAAGATAATAGTCGGTGGTAAACAATGAGGCTGTCGTCCTTAATCTAAGATAATAGTCGATGGTAAACAATGAGGCTGTCGTCCTTAATCTAAGATAATAGTCGGTGGTAAACAATGAGGCTGTCGTCCTTAATCTAAGATAATAGTCGGTGGTAAACAATTAGGCTGTCGTCCTTAATCTAAGATAATAGTCGGTGGTAAACGTAGACAATGAGGCTGTCGTCCTTAATCTAAGATAATATTCGGTGGTAAACGTAGACAATGAGGCTGTCGTCCTTAATCTAAGATAATAGTCGGTGGTAAACGTAGACAATGAGGCTGTCGTTCTTAATCTAAGATAATAGTCGGTGGTAAACAATGAGGCTGTCGTCCTTAATCTAAGATAATAGTCGGTGGTAAACAATGAGGCTGTCGTCCTTAATCTAAGATAATAGTCGGTGGTAAACAATGAGGCTGTCGTCCTTAATCTAAGATAATAGTCGGTGGTAAACGTAGACAATGAGGCTGTCGTCCTTAATCTAAGATAATAGTCGGTGGTAAACAATGAGGCTGTCGTCCTTAATCTAAGATAATAGTCGGTGGTAAACAATGAGGCTGTCGTCCTTAATCTAAGATAATAGTCGGTGGTAAACAATGAGGCTGTCGTCCTTAATCTAAGATAATAGTCGGTGGTAAACGTAGACAATGAGGCTGTCGTCCTTAATCTAAGATAATATTCGGTGGTAAACGTAGACAATGAGGCTGTCGTCCTTAATCTAAGATAATAGTCGGTGGTAAACGTAGACAATGAGGCTGTCGTCATTAATCTAAGATAATAGTCGGTGGTAAACAATGAGGCTGTCGTCCTTAATCTAAGATAATAGTCGGTGGTAAACGTAGACAATGAGGCTGTCGTCCTTAATCTAAGATAATATTCGGTGGTAAACGTAGACAATGAGGCTGTCGTCCTTAATCTAAGATAATATTCGGTGGTAAACGTAGACAATGAGGCTGTCGTCCTTAATCTAAGATAATATTCGGTGGTAAACGTAGACAATGAGGCTGTCGTCCTTAATCTAAGATAATAGTCGGTGGTAAACGTAGACAATGAGGCTGTCGTCCTTAATCTAAGATAATATTCGGTGGTAAACGTAGACAATGAGGCTGTCGTCCTTAATCTAAGATAATAGTCGGTGGTAAACAATGAGGCTGTCGTCCTTAATCTAAGATAATAGTCGGTGGTAAACAATTAGGCTGTCGTCCTTAATCTAAGATAATAGTCGGTGGTAAACGTAGACAATGAGGCTGTCGTCCTTAATCTAAGATAATAGTCGGTGGGAAACAATGAGGCTGTCGTCCTTAATCTAAGATAATAGTCGGTGGTAAACAATGAGGCTGTCGTCCTTAATCTAAGATAATAGTCGGTGGTAAACAATTAGGCTGTCGTCCTTAATCTAAGATAATAGTCGGTGGTAAACAATTAGGCTGTCGTCCTTAATCTAAGATAATAGTCGGTGGTAAACGTAGACAATGAGGCTGTCGTCCTTAATCTAAGATAATATTCGGTGGTAAACGTAGACAATGAGGCTGTCGTCCTTAATCTAAGATAATAGTCGGTGGTAAACGTAGACAATGAGGCTGTCGTCCTTAATCTAAGATAATAGTCGGTGGTAAACAATGAGGCTGTCGTCCTTAATCTAAGATAATAGTCGGTGGTAAACAATGAGGCTGTCGTCCTTAATCTAAGATAATAGTCGATGGTAAACAATGAGGCTGTCGTCCTTAATCTAAGATAATAGTCGGTGGTAAACAATGAGGCTGTCGTCCTTAATCTAAGATAATAGTCGGTGGTAAACGTAGACAATGAGGCTGTCGTCCTTAATCTAAGATAATAGTCGGTGGTAAACAATGAGGCTGTCGTCCTTAATCTAAGATAATAGTCGGTGGTAAACAATGAGGCTGTCGTCCTTAATCTAAGATAATAGTCGATGGTAAACAATGAGGCTGTCGTCCTTAATCTAAGATAATAGTCGGTGGTAAACAATGAGGCTGTCGTCCTTAATCTAAGATAATAGTCGGTGGTAAACAATTAGGCTGTCGTCCTTAATCTAAGATAATAGTCGGTGGTAAACGTAGACAATGAGGCTGTCGTCCTTAATCTAAGATAATATTCGGTGGTAAACGTAGACAATGAGGCTGTCGTCCTTAATCTAAGATAATAGTCGGTGGTAAACGTAGACAATGAGGCTGTCGTCCTTAATCTAAGATAATAGTCGGTGGTAAACAATGAGGCTGTCGTCCTTAATCTAAGATAATAGTCGGTGGTAAACAATGAGGCTGTCGTCCTTAATCTAAGATAATAGTCGGTGGTAAACAATGAGGCTGTCGTCCTTAATCTAAGATAATAGTCGGTGGTAAACGTAGACAATGAGGCTGTCGTCCTTAATCTAAGATAATATTCGGTGGTAAACGTAGACAATGAGGCTGTCGTCCTTAATCTAAGATAATAGTCGGTGGTAAACGTAGACAATGAGGCTGTCGTCCTTAATCTAAGATAATAGTCGGTGGTAAACAATGAGGCTGTCGTCCTTAATCTAAGATAATAGTCGGTGGTAAACAATGAGGCTGTCGTCCTTAATCTAAGATAATAGTCGATGGTAAACAATGAGGCTGTCGTCCTTAATCTAAGATAATAGTCGGTGGTAAACAATGAGGCTGTCGTCCTTAATCTAAGATAATAGTCGGTGGTAAACGTAGACAATGAGGCTGTCGTCCTTAATCTAAGATAATAGTCGGTGGTAAACAATGAGGCTGTCGTCCTTAATCTAAGATAATAGTCGGTGGTAAACAATGAGGCTGTCGTCCTTAATCTAAGATAATATTCGGTGGTAAACAATGAGGCTGTCGTCCTTAATCTAAGATAATAGTCGGTGGTAAACAATGAGGCTGTCGTCCTTAATCTAAGATAATAGTCGGTGGTAAACAATTAGGCTGTCGTCCTTAATCTAAGATAATAGTCGGTGGTAAACGTAGACAATGAGGCTGTCGTCCTTAATCTAAGATAATATTCGGTGGTAAACGTAGACAATGAGGCTGTCGTCCTTAATCTAAGATAATAGTCGGTGGTAAACGTAGACAATGAGGCTGTCGTCCTTAATCTAAGATAATAGTCGGTGGTAAACAATGAGGCTGTCGTCCTTAATCTAAGATAATAGTCGGTGGTAAACAATGAGGCTGTCGTCCTTAATCTAAGATAATAGTCGGTGGTAAACAATGAGGCTGTCGTCCTTAATCTAAGATAATAGTCGGTGGTAAACAATGAGGCTGTCGTCCTTAATCTAAGATAATAGTCGGTGGTAAACAATGAGGCTGTCGTCCTTAATCTAAGATAATAGTCGGTGGTAAACAATTAGGCTGTCGTCCTTAATCTAAGATAATAGTCGGTGGTAAACGTAGACAATGAGGCTGTCGTCCTTAATCTAAGATAATATTCGGTGGTAAACGTAGACAATGAGGCTGTCGTCCTTAATCTAAGATAATAGTCGGTGGTAAACAATGAGGCTGTCGTCCTTAATCTAAGATAATAGTCGGTGGTAAACGTAGACAATGAGGCTGTCGTCCTTAATCTAAGATAATAGTCGGTGGTAAACAATTAGGCTGTCGTCCTTAATCTAAGATAATAGTCGGTGGTAAACGTAGACAATGAGGCTGTCGTCCTTAATCTAAGATAATATTCGGTGGTAAACGTAGACAATGAGGCTGTCGTCCTTAATCTAAGATAATAGTCGGTGGTAAACGTAGACAATGAGGCTGTCGTCCTTAATCTAAGATAATAGTCGGTGGTAAACAATGAGGCTGTCGTCCTTAATCTAAGATAATAGTCGGTGGTAAACAATGAGGCTGTCGTCCTTAATCTAAGATAATAGTCGGTGGTAAACAATGAGGCTGTCGTCCTTAATCTAAGATAATAGTCGGTGGTAAACAATGAGGCTGTCGTCCTTAATCTAAGATAATAGTCGGTGGTAAACAATGAGGCTGTCGTCCTTAATCTAAGATAATAGTCGGTGGTAAACAATTAGGCTGTCGTCCTTAATCTAAGATAATAGTCGGTGGTAAACGTAGACAATGAGGCTGTCGTCCTTAATCTAAGATAATATTCGGTGGTAAACGTAGACAATGAGGCTGTCGTCCTTAATCTAAGATAATAGTCGGTGGTAAACAATGAGGCTGTCGTCCTTAATCTAAGATAATAGTCGGTGGTAAACGTAGACAATGAGGCTGTCGTCCTTAATCTAAGATAATAGTCGGTGGTAAACGTAGACAATGAGGCTGTCGTCCTTAATCTAAGATAATAGTCGGTGGTAAACAATGAGGCTGTCGTCCTTAATCTAAGATAATAGTCGGTGGTAAACAATGAGGCTGTCGTCCTTAATCTAAGATAATATTCGGTGGTAAACGTAGACAATGAGGCTGTCGTCCTTAATCTAAGATAATAGTCGGTGGTAAACAATGAGGCTGTCGTCCTTAATCTAAGATAATATTCGGTGGTAAACGTAGACAATGAGGCTGTCGTCCTTAATCTAAGATAATAGTCGGTGGTAAACAATGAGGCTGTCGTCCTTAATCTAAGATAATAGTCGGTGGTAAACGTAGACAATGAGGCTGTCGTCCTCTATAACAAACCCTCTCTTAAAATCTCTTATTCAATGTTATTTTATAAATTGAAATGTAAAGATATTCATTCCCAATGAACCACTATTCATTATTTTGATAACTTTTTCTAATTAATATTGATTATATGTAGACAATGGAAGGTCATACCTAAAGACTGAACATGTGTATTTTTATTGTTGAATTGTTCATATGCTTAAACAAATGGAGAAACATTTGATGAGAACTCAAAATGTGTATTGCTAACGTACTATTGATTTAATTTCATATTATATAATCTTATATGTTTATGTTAGTGCAGCAATAACTACCTTGCCTTATTCTGTAGAATACAAATTGTTGACCATCGCTGTTTAAACTTTCTTTTCATAATAAGATTGTACTTTGTATTGTATCCAATCCGAAACAGCAAAATAACACGTGACAGACGATGTTGCCAGTGCCTTATACACTAATTTCCCTACAGATTCCATATGGTATCACAATGTTATAAAATTGTTGTCTGATAGCTAGTAAGGTCAGACTGCACTGTTCTTAATCTATAAGATCACAGACAACCACCAATATCACATTCACTTGTCATAATAACTACTGACATTTAGGGGGTCATCATGATCGTGATCGTATGGTTGTTGCATTTGCAACTACCTATGCAATCAGTGCCTATGACCACTAACAATGTGATTTCGAATCCCTTTCAGGCGACGTGTACTCGATACAACATTATGTGATAAAGCTTGTCAGTAATTTGCGGCAGGTCGGTTGTTTTCTCCGGGTACTCCGGTTTCCTCTACCAATAAATCTATCCGCCATGATATAACTGAAATATTGTTGAAAGTGGCGTTTAACACCATAACCCTAACCTTAATACATTTTGCTTAGAGATATACTAAAACATCTACAGAATAAAACGGAAACACAGCTCATGATTATGAAATAGGTCGGGCAAGCCCTCCTAATTCATAAACACAACTTTTGTTTCCAACAGTTATATTGGAAACTTTATCAGCCGCTGTAGTTCATTAAAACGCCTAATATTATAATTCTTGGTGCAGCAATGTTGGTTTCTGTTACAATTATATCCATACGGCTTCAATTATTATATAACAGAGGATATACAATATTTTAATGCAGTCGTAACTGATTCATATCGCCACCGTTTCATAATCAAAATAATCAAATAGTTCTAAATATAACATGATGTCAACAAATGTAAAATAAATCTTACAGAAAATTGTAATGAACCAATATAATTTAATTGTTTTTATTGATTGTGTCAATGTGAAATATTAAATAACATGTTTTTCTTAAATTAAAAACGGAATCAATAAGAGTATGAAATACAAGGAAAGATTGGAAATACCATAGAGGTAGTCAGAAGCCGTCATTCGAAGAAGGACAGACATAAACCATACAATGGTCAAACTACTTCACAGAAAAGTAAATATTGAGAAACAAGAACCAAACTAATAACGAGGGTGAACTCAAGAGCTCCGGTATTGTAAGCAGTTCTTACTCAACGACTCTTATCTAAAAGGCAAAACAAATAATACCTGTCAGTAGAGATGTTCGTACAAAATAACCACTTGGAAACGACAAAAGTGGGAGTGTTAACACTTTACTTATAAATGAATATCATAAACGTGTTAATCACGAAATAGAGAGTGGCATATGACTTCACAATAAGGATTATGTGATCATTGTCGGCATCTTCAACGAAAACGATCAACAAAATCAAAAATGTGTTATCGTCATTGTAATTCTTTTTGTTTTCTACTTTAATTCTTGAAAGCGGATAATATACTGTACAATTTCTCAATTAAACCCTTTTATTTTATACCTACGAAATGGTACATCATATAATATTACAGCATGTATTGTTGGGAAAAGTGCCATGTTCATAAGTCTACAGCGACACCATATATTCTATGTTTATCATATCAAGTGTATTGTATCTCCAATGTGTAGGAACATATACATGGCTATTCGATTTTCCCCATTTCTGTATTGACTCGATAAAACCATGGTCAAACTAAAGAATATAACACCCGGATACAAAATGCAGAATTAATTAAAAAAATTAATGGAAACAAAAGTAGGACGTCGCGTGGCATTTTTCCATGGGCTACATTCATATCTCAATATATAAATGACAGAATACTTTCTAACTAATAAACTGTAACATATAATAAGATATCTATAAGCGAAAAATCCATTGGCTTCACCCGAGATATTATTACCAAACAACTGCTCAACTTTACACATTGATACCGTCAGAATGTATGCATGTTTATACTTTTTTACTAGTTTCTTATTATGAATGAATACATTGTGAATAAGAAAAGTTTGAAAATACATGTACCAAAGAGGTAATCAGAATCCGTTGATCGAAGGACAGACGATGCAATGGCCACAAGAAAAAAAGACAAAAGAACAAACAACGATCTACTAAACATACTACACGGAACACTAAAGATCAAGTAATACGAACACCACTACAAACCAGGGGTGAATGCAGGTGCTCCGGAATGGTAGGAAGTTACTGCTTACCCTTCCTGAGCACATGAATTCACCCCGGTTTTTAATGGGGTTCGTGTTATTCGATCTTTAGTTTTATGTGTATGTTTTGTAGATCGTTGTTTATCCTTTTGTACTTTTTCTTTTGGCTATTGTTATCTGTTCTTCGATATACGGATTCTGATTACCCCTTTGGTATCTTCAAACTCTTCTTACAAACCCGGTGATAAATCATGAATGAGAAGAGGAGCGTATTGTGATTACGACAAACGGAACACATCAGTTAGCGACCGTAAACCTGTGGCAGTGATGACTTCAACCTAATCACTAGGAATAAATTCATATGGTAGCTGGATATCAACTATTACCGTTCACAAAATTAAATGCAGATTCCGTCTGAAGAAAATGACAATAATTAAATCTACATGTCTTATAATGAAGTCAATTACATTAATGGTCGACTGTCTCTGTATTATTACAGTATGGCAATTGCTCTATTATTTTAGTTATTACAACCGCAAAATCAGTTATCTGTGTATGCTTCGAGTATTGCTTAAATTAAGAAGAGTTTGAATATACAAAAGGGGTAATCAGAATTCGTAAATCGAAGAACAGACAACACAATGGCCAAAAGAAAAAGGACAAAAGGACAACAACGATCTACGAAACATACACATAGACTAAAGATCGAGTAACACGAACTCCACTAAAAACCGGGGGTGAACTCAGGTGCTCCGGAAGGGTATGTAGTTATTGCTCCACTAGTGGCACCCGTCTAGTTACAAACCAGGTGATAAGTCATGAATTGTAATAGTTGATTCTAGACAGTCGTTTTTATTCTTGTATAATGGAAAGAAACAATACATTGAGAACTTTTATCAAACGTGATCTGTATACTATGAATAGATTACGAAATCAAAAGGTCTGTACTGTAATTATGAAACTAATTGACATCAACAGATGTATAGTGTCAGATACATGTGACATGGTAAACTGCACTAAAGTCGGGGTGTGTCGTCTCAGCAAATATTTATTAACAGTGCTAGACGCAATAAATTAAGTCGATCAATATAATAACAAAGAAATATATTAAATCATTATCTGATGATATGTAAATGTATGAAAAAACAAGAAATACCAATTAACAGAAACGTCAAATCTTACTTCAGATCTCGGAGGAGAATACAGAAAGAATTTAAATTCTTCATGAATAGTATTCCATTATTTTAATAGGAGATAAAATTGGCAATTACACTGTATCATCAATCACTGTTTTAATCAAATGTGATCGATGTGTATATATGCAAATATAATTGAAAATATTTAGACAACGATTGACTTAATATTAATAAAAAGTAACATGCGCCAATAAATTCAATACAAATTACCGAGCTGTTTACAGACAACCACAGAAACCAATATTATTTTTTAAAGAACTGTTACAGATACCATTAAATCCAATAAAACTACCAATCCGTTTACAGACAACCACAGACACCAGTAGTATATCCAATAAAAAAATAACCCGTTAAAAGACAACTACAGATACCATTAAATCCAATAAAACTACCAATCCGTTTACAGACAACCACAGACACCAGTAGTATATCCAATAAACAAATAACCCGTTAAAAGACAACTACAGATACCATTAAATCCAATAAAACTACCAATCCGTTTACAGACAACCACAGACACCAGTAGTATATCCAATAAACAAATAACCCGTTAAAAGACAACTACAGATACCATTAAATCCAATAAAACTACCAATCCGTTTACAGACAACCACAGACACCAGTAGTATATCCAATAAAAAAAATAACCCGCTAAAAGACAACTACAGACACCATTTAATCCAATAAAACTACCGATCCGTTTACAGACAACCACAGACACCAGTAGTATATCCAATAAAAAAATAACCCGCTAAAAGACAACTACAGATACCATTAAATCCAATAAAACTACCAATCCGTTTACAGACAACCACAGACACCAGTAGTATATCCAAAAAAAAAATAACCCGTTAAAAGACAACTACAGACACCATTAAATCCAATAAAACTACCGATCCGTTTACAGACAACCACAGACACCAGTAGTATATCCAATAAACAAATAACCCGTTAAAAGACAACTACAGACACCATTAAATCCAATAAAACTACCAATCCGTTTACAGACAACCACAGACACCAGTAGTATATCCAATAAACAAATAACCCGTTAAAAGACAACTACAGACACCATTAAATCCAATAAAACTACCAATCCGTTTACAGACAACCACAGACACCAGTAGTATATCCAATAAAAAAATAACCCGTTAAAAGACAACTACAGACACCATTAAATCCAATAAAACTACCAATCCGTTTACAGACAACCACAGACACCAGTAGTATATCCAATAAAAAAATAACCCGTTAAAAGACAACTACAGACACCATTAAATCCAATAAAACTACCAATCCGTTTACAGACAACCACAGACACCAGTAGTATATCCAATAAACAAATAACCCGTTAAAAGACAACTACAAACACCATTAAATCCAATAAAACTATCAATCCGTTTACAGACAACCACAGACACCAGTAGTATATCCAATAAACAAATAACCCGTTAAAAGACAACTACAGACACCATTAAATCCAATAAAACTACCAATCCGTTTACAGACAACCACAGACACCAGTAGTATATCCAATAAACAAATAACCCGTTAAAAGACAACTACAGACACCATTAAATCCAATAAAACTACCAATCCGTTTACAGACAACCACAGACACCAGTAGTATATCCAATAAACAAATAACCCGTTAAAAGACAACTACAGACACCATTAAATCCAATAAAACTACCAATCCGTTTACAGACAACCACAGACACCAGTAGTATATCCAATAAACAAATAACCCGTTAAAAGACAACTACAGACACCAATATATCCCGTATTAAGTGGTGTATTTATGAAATCAGAGCTTATGTTGCTAGCAAAAGTAGGACAGTTAGAACACAATAGTTCACTTTGATGTAGTTTTAAGAATATAACATAGTGGAACGACAATTGGAATACTAGTGTTTGAGAACAATTTAATCATGATTTGGAGGAAGTTTATATACAAAACCATATGATAAACGTGATGACTTCACCTTTCCAATAGTCAACTTCTCATTCTTGAGTACCAATATGTCAGGTGCACCAGCGTGTGGTGTTTACATTTCATAGCTCATACATTAGTATATGCCTTCTGGACAGATATCAGCTGCTGATGCAAAAGTTGCTCAAACTAGGCTATGCTGCCCCTAGGTCATCGCTACAAAAATATACAGTTGTCATCGCGAACTGTTATGAAATATCAGTTTCTCAAATGACAATAATACTTTTCCCTATTAGGGCCCGGGTGGCTCAATGAGCTAGGTAGTTGGATTACCTAACAACTCATACAAACTTATCACCAATATGGCGTAGGTTCGCGCCCGCCTTTGTAAATTACAAAAAAGGGCGCACTCGATTCGCAGCCGCAAGTGATAAAGTTTACCAGGTACTCCGGCTTCTTCCACCACTAACACTGGTCGCCATGATATAGATGAAACATTGCTGAAAGTAGCATTAAGCACAAAAAATCAATCAATCAATCAATTCTTTCCCTATTACACAGTTTTTTTCTTTCCTCTATCACAGAACAGACTTTTACCGGACTGGACTAAGAGTATCATGGTGGGTGCCTTATAAGAAACATGAACTGCTTCTAAAAGACAACTACAGACTCCATTAAATTCAATAAATCTACCAAGCCGTAAAGAAAATCACATACACCAATATTATATCGCAGCACATGGGTTCAAGCTCGGTCTTTTTGGTAGGGGTCCGTGTTGCTTGTCTTTTTAGTTTTCTGTGCTGTCGAATTTTTGTTTTGAATGTCCTCGTGCTGTGTCTTCTGTCTAACAGATTTCAGATGAAAAGTTTGCAAACAAACGTATATTACGTTGTTAGCAAATAGGTAAGTAGATAAGTGGAATACTTATACATTCCAATAGACGTTTTATTGGAAATTACACGATTGAAGTTGCACTAAATATCACGTTTATTTGTGCACGTGCGTACCTGTTTACACACCTGCGTACATTGTTAATTCGAAGCAAAATAAACATGTACAATCTATATTTTCACCTTCAACCGAGAAACCTAATTGAAAACAATATCAATTTTAATGCCAATTACAAGAACGCCCTAAGGATCGCGATAAAGAGTGGGTTTTTTCAGTCCCGAACTTGAAGGGTAGGCGCTGGACAATGACATCGCTTCCAATATAGAAAGTGTAGAGCCCTACAAATAGTATAACATATGTCATACGGAACATCCATCTGCCATAGTTTAATAAGGGGATTAATTATTAAGCCGTTGATTTGTCAATAATATTCTATGTTTGTAATGTAAACGGTATTGTAAAATTGTCCATACAGTTCACAGACAAGTGTAAAACCTGATTAGCGCGTGAATATGAAGCCCAATATTGTTTGATAATAATGTATTACTGCTCTCATTTAAAGCCTTGGAACTTTGCTATGTACACAGTGTCGTATGGTTAATTGTGATTCATAAGAGAGGTTAGTTTTAATCTTAAGTGTTATTCTTACACAAAGTAATTGAAAATGATAGAGGTTTTCAATAATCACTTTAATTTGTTAATTCTTAGATGATTTTATATCATTGTACAGTGGAACCTGTCTCATCCGACTCATAAAGGGACCAGGAAAATGTGTCGGATTGTACAGGATGTCGTAATACTCAGAAAACTTTGGAACCATAATTTTTTGTCGGATGTCACAGGATGTTGGAAATGTCGGATTACACAAGTTCCACTGTAATTGTATAAATACCAAAAATGGTAGCGTATTCGTTTTTTCTTCCAGTAATAAATTTGAGTCAAACCTGTGAATGTAGATTCTGAGGCCCTGGAGTCTTAAATGAACAAAACTTACAGTTAAATCTATAATCCAAATAGAACTGAAAATATCAGACATAAGTCAACATTAGCACTTTTGAATTGTGATGCTGAACTAATGAAAATCTGTCGTACGTCTAGATTTGTTTCGCGAATTTCAGTATTTAATATTTCAAAATATTGCAGGAATGCTGTATTAATTTTCTGCTTCTTTCCATTTAATATGTGTAGCTGATCGTGATCTGTTATACTATTTCATGGCAACAGATTGGATACATACTTCATCTAGATGATCGTGATGATTTATTTTGTTTTCGGAACGGTTGATTAGTAAATACGTCTAAATATGAATATCGATTACGACCTTCAGCAATCATTAAATTGGCACAAATATCAGAATGACATATCCACGTCCTGAATAGGAATTCAATACGAAACCATAAACATGTACGATAGATGATCATTGCTTGTTATCATTGATAATTATATGTATAATTAACATTGTAGATTAGACGAATGTAGATAATAGTTAGCAATCTATTTGGATATATAAAGTACACTTGACATAATGGTAGATATAAACTTTCAGCAACATCAAAAAGAAAATGGAAAGTGCAGAGGAAAATCCATGCGTTTTAATTGAAGTTTTAATTGAAAGCTTTTTAAAAAACTAGACGTTATATGAGGAAGAAGCATATGCACTAAGCATTGAACTATATATGGGACGTACGTACCGAGAGTGGTGTGTTATTCTAAAACCTTTACTTCTCGAGATTTTCTAGATCAATGTTTAAGGGTACTCTACATTTAATGGTCTTTACCACTTGAAATTAGTCTATTACGATGTTTCCATATGTAATTTATCCATTAATTTCTATATGTTTCAATGTCGTATTAATTATCCAACCAGATGATATAACAGTAATACAAATACTATTTGGATCTCTTACGCGCCATAATGTCTGACAAAATTGCGAAACGTATATCACTGGTTCGATACCTCTGCTGGTGGACTATTAGTCCCCGAGGGTATCATCTGACCTGTCGTCAGTGTTTCAACACTGTCATGTTATTTTGGAAATATTTCTTATTGAAATTTACAGGGCTTTTTAAATTAAAATTAGGGTTCTCCTCCCTCAGGCATAGGTGGAAACACTAGTCCACATAACTGGACAAATATATTGTCGATAAAACATTATGATATATGAAGATGTTTCTTTGACAATAGTCTTGGTGACTATGGCCATTCATTGTGCTCTATTGCAAGACAACATAATCTATTAATTCCTATATTTGTTGCGTCAATGAAAGAAAAGTTTGAAGATACCAAATGGGCACTCAGATCTTTTAATCGAAGAAGGATAGACAGTTCAATGGACAAAGGAAAACGAACAAAAAGGCAAACGATGGTTGAAAGAGCACTACATAGAAAACTAAAGATTGATCATTACTAAAACCGGGGATGACTTCAATCGCACCGGCAGTGTAAACCATTCCTGCTCCACTAGTTGCATCCCTCCATAGTGCCACTTCTCGTACCTACATTGTTTCCAAACTTGTCTTGAACAACCATCAATCAGTATTTTGTGCTGTAGATGCCGTAGAATAAAGGAAATGCTTAATCATCCATAAATACATCAAATTCACCAATTAATGTCATTGTTCCATATAATAATGGTAATACCATTATATCCCTTTTCAATTTCCTGTTGTATTAAATAAATCCTTTAATAACAATAAATGATGTCAATTTAATGACGAATTCATGATTCGAGTATTAACTCCACCATGGAAAACTATACTGTTTTGTTGACATTTTTTTTGCTATCAAGGGAATTGTTTTTATTATTACATCTTATATTGTCAGTATGCTTCGATATGACTAAGATATGGTCTACATAGTCATGATATGTCATTATACTTTCATTTGGGTACAGTAGAACTAAACAGACTGCAGTGGCCTGGTAATAGCAAAGTAAAAACGGGCAATGAAAATACACACATGGTATTGACTATCTACTACATATGAAGTCTCTGTTCATCCACACTAAATTATTTGGCTTTCCAATATTTCAACTTTGAGTGTACCTGATGAAGGTTATTCCATAAACGCGTCGTGTGCATTATATTTGATATCTACGTTTTTATTCATCATATTCCAGAAACATAATATTTATATAATTACACCTCTCTTGAGGATCTGTCATGATAAATAAGGCGAGCAGAGAGTACCCAAATACTGAAGTAATGGACGATAATGATTAAAAAAACAACCAGTAGCAATTAAATTTAGAAATATCAAATAAAAGAGCATAATCACCAATAACACAAAAAACAGTCTACACAAATCAATTGAAAGTATTGCAGTAATACTAAACACCACACTGTCGACAATCGGATGATACCAAGGGTAACAACGCTTGCTCATGGATTGCGAAGAACATACTTAACAATTAGTATTCGAATCAGTTCATCCATTTCTATGCAGATTTTTAAAATTGAATCCACCACAAGTTGGTACAGATTTAAAAAAAAGAACATAGTTACAACTGTTGGTTGCTTCTAATAGTTGTTTCAGAAACGAATTGGAATATGAATAGTTGACCTTGACCTAATGAAGGTTATTCCATGAACTCGTTTTGCGCATTAAATTAGATATCTACGTTTCATTGAAACCGGTTGAACGGTAATTGATCATCAAAATTAACACGACTTTCCGGAATATGTTACACCTAAAACTAAGCATTGATGTAAAAACAATTAAAAGTGCAATACATTGATGTTTTCTTTTTGTTTCCTTCGAACAAATGCATACTAAATGCAGAGAATAAAACATACAACATTATTTCCATCTAAGTGGTAGTCGTGTTTCCTAACACTATTATCAGTACTTATGAATCAATGAATGGGCAAATAATTTGTAGCTAACTGATGAAACATTAATTGGAAATTGATCTGAGGAAATATTTTGTTACATCGTAAAGCTGAAGACAAAGCAGCACATTTGTCAACTTGTCAACCTATTATATAAAGGCATTACATCCAGTTCCAAAATGGCTTTGAAATATTAATGCTATTTTCCACTTTGCTGTAATGACATTTTATTAGTAACGGAAGAGTAATTTTATTTGTCATGTAACATTAAGCCATTACATACAAAATAAAAATAAGGAAGACAATACTGTAAAAAAAAAATAGGGCAACAAAGGATTGCTACATTAAAGCAAATACATGAATTTTAACAAATAATGCTTATATATTACAAAATAAAGTGTGAATATACCAAATGAGTAATCAAAAGCCGTAATTGCAATGCCTAACAGTCAATGAGACAAACAATGTTCAATAAAATGCTACAAAGAAATATAAAGATTGAGCAACACGAACACCACTTAAAGACAGGTGTGAACTCGGGAGCTCCGGAAGGATGAACAGTTCCTGCTCCACTAGTTGCACCCGTCGAAACTTAGGAGGGAAAAACATAGACCATATTATATGCACTAACGCATAATTATTTTTATCAAAGAAACAGTTCAACGTATACGACTACAAAGATTTATCAGTGCCCAACAAAGACCAACCTTTACACAGATCAAAGTTATTGTTGATTATTAAATTAAACATCAACCATAATATATCGTCGGCCTAATATTGCTGTTGAGTTAACTCCTCTAAAACTCGAGAGTGAAGTCGGATGTTCCGCAAGATTGAGCGGGTCCTGCTCCACTTGTTGTATTTTTTTTTCTTTATCCTTTTATTCATAAACTTAATTGTCTTCAAGGTTATCTTCTAAATGGCAGCTTGCTGAAATTGTGGTACTACTTCACTTCTTAATTAGACATCTAATGAATATGCATGACTATTGCCACGTGCTCTCGTATTGATTTTTCGCCAATGTCTGTTAGATCAAACGAAACAAGAACTTAATTTACTATTAGAGGCATCCTCTAAGTGTATTTTGTACAAATATATTGTATCAAATATTAATCATTCAACATCTCATTTGAAATTAAATTGTGTAAGAAGATGACCGTTTAGTTAAACCGTTCTGCAGAGACGATAATAAACGATGGATTTTCATAAATTACTGCGTTGACTACTATTATACCTATTTTGTCCCAGTATTTTTTTAAATGCTGTTATAGTGACTACATGATCCTTTTAACCTGTACCAAGTCAGGGTCATTGCGGTTTTCCCAGTTTTCCGGTTGTTGACTAATTTTGTCTGTTTGTTGACTTATGAGTTTTGCCTTTCCCTTTGGAAGATTGTTCGGTGTTCGGTAATTTTGTTATTACCCTTATTTGCAGTTTTATTTACAGAAAAAATATTCCGGAAATGTATTACAAAAATACGTCTGTCATCTCAATCTTTTTATTGAAAATGAACGATATACAGGTATTGTTAGAAATGAAAGAAAATGTATTTTATGTAACTTGAATGTACTGGAGGACGAATTCCATTTTCTTTTGCAATGTACAAAGTATAATGATCTGCGCAAAAAAAAACATCAAGAAATATTATTGGTCTTTTAAACTGGTTCAGCTATTGTCAGCGGAAAACAGGAAAGAACTTTGTAATTTAGGAAAGTTTATCCATCTCGCATGTAAAGCTAGAAATGATTTGGTGTGATTAACATGTGTGTTTGTTTTAATTGTTCTTACTTTTCTGACGTACTTATGCTATTTCTTAATATGTCACATACATTATATATATATATGATGTACAATCATGTTATTATAACATGCCACATTGTATACTGATGAACTGTTATGTTCAAAGTTAATAAAGAATTTGATTTTGATTAATTGGATTTTCACAATGAAGAAAAGAAAGATTTCAATCATATGATGTAATTCGTTTATTTAAAGTACGTTTGTTGAATATATTGATAAATATGAACGTCCAGATAACAGATTAATTTTCTTAGTGTAACGTAGTTAATTAAGTTGTGGTATTTTAAGCAATTTGCTGGAATTGTGGGCGGCTGTCCTCAGCATTACACTAAATCTACAAGATTGATGTTTAAGAATTGGAAGATTTTGATACACACCCGAATTACAACGTAATTGACACATTTGGGACGGGGTACAATGTATATATTTGTATGTTACAATGTGTTATCCTACACCACTTTACTTAATCATTATTCTTTTTTCTCAATGTGTAACCATACACATCCCCCATTTTGTGGACCTTCATTAATAATTAAAATATATTTGATTTAATTTATTTGATGTAATATTTTTATAGATTACTATTAGGAACAAAATTCACTTCGATCATCAAACCCTCTCCATGCAAATCTACACGCCAAATTAATTGTTTAGAAACCCGAACGTACAAATCATTAGTCGATAAAACTAATATTACATGCAACTTCATAATTCCTGAGATTCAGTTCGAAACTGGTTGTGACTGTTCAAAACGGAACACATGTAAGAGAACAGCTGGCAAAATGCATGCATGGCATTAAGAAACTTAACAATTAAAAATAACAATTACCAGTTGTAGTTACAGGTGGTGTTTAAATCAAACGGATTTATAAATCTTGAAAACTATTAAAGCACTATGTTAAATCAAGAAAGGAAGATAGTATCCTGAATAGCATAGTTTGCAAAATTTAAGATTCATAAATATACATAAAAGATGGAAGATACCAAAAGGAGTCATCAGAAGTTGTAAATCGAAGAAGGACAGACAATACAATGACCAAAAGAAAAGGGGCAAAGGGACAAGCAATAATCTACACTTGAAAGCACCACACAGTAAAGTAAATATTACACCATTTGCTGCAAATATAGGAAAAGATATAAGTGTATATGTAATTAAACACTAAGACTATCCAACATTACAATTAGATACAAATTGAAGTAGGAATACGGTTTTAATTGATGTTCTACATTTCACTGTCACTGTCGCGGTAGGATCTTCAATAATGATGATTATTATTATTGATTATTGCGTAACGTCCAGCAGCAGCATTTCAACTACATTCAGGACGATAACAAGCTCAATAATAAAACAATATAGAAATACTGGAAGAGATGAGGTCAACCAGGTCAACGATTGTTGACTGCCACTGAAAAAGTATGGAGAGTTGGGTAGGAACACAAAAATATTCTTTGTACCGGACACAATGCGCCTACTCTTTTGTAGCGGACACAATGTGCCTCCTCTTTTTTTTAATCTACAAAAGAGGTGCTTATAATTAGCGAGCATGTATAATGACAATCTCCAAACACGTTACCCACTATGGTCCAAGGTCAGGTTTTCCGTATTATAACTTGTCAATCCCTCATCGAGATGACTCCCTCTATCCACCGCATGGAGACGTACTGAACAACTCTGTCGTTTTGAGCCCTAGGAACCTTCAACAGTACACACCTTCAATAATGATAGTAACGCATAGTCTAAATTGGGTGTGAAACGACCCCTAGTCTTCAGTTGGGTGGTACTCTTTTACTTCTTTCAATAAGCGCAACATCTGAAGATATTTGTCGTTTTGATGTTATTTGGTCTATTTTATTTAATATACCAGATGCGGTTTTATCAACAAGAAAACAAAATAATATGGGTCAAGTGATCTTATATGACCGTCAGCTTTGTTCCCGATGCCATATTACGACGTTACTGAGCAATGTATCAGCAATTTTAAGGAGAATTAAACTTTAATGAACTAAACAAAAAAATGTACCTCAGAGGTTAAAGAGCAAAAATAAGTCAGGATTCATATCTTCAAAAACATTGTTATCAAATGTAGTTTTAATTGTTGAGTAATATCTTAGAATTATAGCTACATCTTAATATAATTTACCATTTAATAAAGCACGCATAATAATACAGATAAATCAATGTAGTGTGCAAATATGTGCAGATTAAATATTCTAAATGCATATTCTCAGGTGTCCGAAAAATTAATAAGAGACTGCATAAAGTGAATATGTCTGCTGTAAATGACAAGGTATGGTTTCTATTGTACGATTTTCACATTTTCCGGTTGTTGATTGATTTTGTCTGTTTATATATTTATGAGTTTTGACTTTCCCTTTGTAAGATTGTTCGGAGTTCGGTAATTTTGTTATTACCCTTATTTTCTATTGAGAACTTTTTTTCTATTGTTAGTTTATGTAAGAATATTGGAATTGCATTCTATGCCTGAAACAACTTACCATAAAAGGAGTCCAACAAGCACCAAACACTACAAATATGGCCACGAGAAAGATGATTATATACCGGTCATTCTTTTTCCGTGAACTTTTGGTACTACATATGCTGGCTTTCCGTGAATTAGAGTAAGCACACTCCAATGATTCCTTCTTTAGAAAGATGATGACCAGTGTGTTACATACAGCCATTATCAGTATCACTAAAATTATAGCCGAGGCATACATGCTGGAATATATTTTATCTTCAATGCGATCGGAATGGATATCGAAAAAACACCAAGTTCTAGGAAACTGAATTTTATTATGACCAAATCCTAAAATTGGTGATAATCCAACAATAGTTGAAAGTAACCAAATGAAACATAAAACGTAATTAATACGACATGGAATATTTTTTATTTCTTTGGTGTAAAAGTACGGAAAATACACAGCCATCAGCCGATCAACAGACATGGCTCCAGCAATTAGAACTGTTGCAAGTCCAGAAAATGCCATTTGAAATCCGAAAAAATCACATACAGGTTGACCGCCTATCCATTCTCTATTGTTAACATAGGCATATAGTGTTATGGGTGAAGTTAGAAGTATTCCTAGCAAATCTGTGATTGCTAATAGAAAAACATATCTGTGAAAAGCCTTCCATTTATGAATATCAGAAGATCTCCATATTACTACAATGGCACAGATATTCCCAATAACTCCTAAAGTAAACATACTAGCCGAAGAAACGGGTGTCGTACTAGGAACGAAATTAGGTGTAGAAAAATTTGTATTATTTCCATCTAAACTAAAGAAATCGTTTTTCGTTTTGTTTTCATATATATTTCCATCCAAACTAAAGAAATTGTCGTTTTTAGAGTTGTTTTCATATAACATTGTGAAAATATTTGAGAAATTTGTTAAGTACTCCATACTGTCAGATAGAATGGTATACAAATGAACTGGTAATCAAATCAATAGCACATTGGCTATTGTGAATTATAACAATACACTGAATGAAATTTTCACAATGTTAAACGATTGCCTGTACAACGATGCCGAGGAGGTTACGTGTATGAAAATATTGGCTGTGTGATAAGACTTATTGTGAATTTATATCCAGGTAAAATCATCCAAATAAAACGGTTATTCAGTGATAATCATGTTAATATTAGCAGAAATATTTTCTAGGAAAAGAACATTATTGCCTTTTGATCGATTAAAGCAAAATTTCTGATAAGAATAATTGATATATTAAATTACAAGTGCATGCTTCTTGAATCTCCTCATAAAAAGTTAATCCAGCAGAGATTATTAGAAGTTAGCTTCGTATATATACGTAATCCATACTCGATCATAGAGATATTGTGTCCATCATCTGTCAGGATGAAACTGAATTTGATTGCTTCAAGAAAAAGGTTAAATGAGTATATCATCCGCCCAGTAGTCAGTGCTTCTGTACTGACATGTTTTATTAGATATTTACAGATTGTATATTGTGTAACTATTATTATAGCTAAGTTTCTCCTCACAAATGTGACCTTAGCTGATTTTGGCCTCCTATTTTGGTCCTTGGATTTTTTTAGTCAAAGGAAATTTAAAATAATTTTACTTTCAAATATTTTGGTTTTCATCGTACTTGAGGCCAGTTATTCCAGAAATACTTCGTGCGCAGTAAACTTGATATCTATTTTTTTCATTATGATATATTAGAAATATTTCCTTCACAATAACTTGTTTGTATGTTATTATTGTGTTACTTTACACCAAGAAATAAATAGTCATTCATCAAATGTGCATTTTTAAAAATGAAAAACAAGAAGTACCACAATGTCGGAACAGTTCGATAATTTAATAGAAAAACAAGAAATACGACAATGTCGGAACAGTTCCAACATCAAACAAGAAATACGACAATGTCGGAAGAGTTCCAACATCAAACAAGAAATACGACAATGTCGGAACAGTTCCAACATCAAACAAGAAATACGACAATGTCGGAAGAGTTCCAACATCAAACAAGAAATACGACAATGTCGGAAGAGTTCCAACATCAAACAAGAAATACGACAATGTCGGAACAGTTCCAACATCAAACAAGAAATACCACAATGTCGGAACAGTTCCAACATCAAACAAGAAATACCACAATGTCGGAACAGTTCGAACATCAAACAATAAATACCACAATGTCGGAACAGTTCCAACATCAAACAAGAAATACCACAATGTCGGAACAGTTCCAACATCAAACAAGAAATACCACAATGTCGGAACAGTTCCAACATCAAACAATAAATACCACAATGTCGGAACAGTTCGAAAATTTAATAGAAAAACTGTAGAGACAAAATCGATACCATTAGGACACATATATACATGAACGCTCACTTTTCTGGCTTGGTAAAGACACTTCAATAAAACGTGGCAGGGTTAAACTAGTTTCATGAACCCAAGCCTGCCTCTGAAATGATTCAGTCATGCAACTGTATTTTAAATATCAGTAAATTGCCAACACTCAGATATAATTGCATGAACAGCTTTGCAAAGAAGATTTTGCAGATACCAAAAGGATAGTCAGAATTCGTAAATCGAAGAAGGACAGACAACACAATAGCCAAAAGAAGAAACAGAATAGGACAAACAACGATCTACAAAACATACACACAAAACTGAAGATCGAGTAACACGAACCCCACTAAAACCAGGGGTGAACTAAGGTGTTCCTGAAGGGTAAGCAGTTCCTGCTCCACTAATTTTAATCTTCGTAGCAGAGATTATCATTTATATAATATTAGTTCTGTGAAAGAGAGCCGATGTCCTTAATCAGATAGTTAGCCATTGATTAGCAATAAGTATAAGGATAAAATAGTAACTCTCGTAATGAATCATTTCGCTTTTCACGTATTTGAATCAGCTACGCCTGTATACAACGACCTTGCATCAAATTGTTTTGTACCCTCTCTACTGTATTGGCAAGTATTACAGAATATAACAATAATGTTGACGCCGATTACATAATGATGCCATTGATTATACTCTTAATAATACAATTCTTTGTTTCTTGATGGAGTATATTTTGATATCATCAGCTTTGGTGTGAAGTATATATGAAGTGTACTTATCGTTAGTATATATAGAAGTGCAAATCGCAATATAATGCATTCATCTGTACCAAGCACATGCCCCTCGAGCGACTTTATTTCTCAGTGCATGCCAGTAACATATATAGAGATGCCATTTATTGATACGATCCCGCGAAATTGCTACACCTGTCTAAAGGGAAAGTTTGAAGATATCAAAGTGGTAATCAGAAGCCGTAAACATGATGTTTGGTTCGTCTTTTCCTCCAGTTTTTGTATGAGAGGTCATGTTTTATTTACGTTATTTGTGTTTGATTGCGTATTGTGGTGTTCGGCACATATTGTGTTGTGTTTTTGTTTTGTTTTTCTTCGTCTTCTGTACCCTTTGTTGTCAGTTTCTCTGGATTGTCCATTTTTGATTACTCCTTCGGTATTCTCTAACGTTTATTTAAGAAAGGATAAACAATACAAGACAAGACAGATTTAAAAAATCATCATTATGTGTTGTATTGTTTTTTTTTTTGTTTTTTTTTTAGTTTTTGATTTGTTCAGTCTTTTCGTTTTTACGTAACTTACTCAAATTTAATTAATGAAAAAGAACGCAAAATAAGAATAAGATAATATAAGGATCATGGATGTCAAACACCTTTTTCAACGCATTGTCAAAACTTGATCACATTACAGTCATATTGAATACAATTCCCTATGAACGGTAGACGGATTGATTTATCGTGGTAGTGATATGAACTGATTGTTTAGAACTGTTGATGCTACGGACAACAGTACAGTAAATAAGAAATGGTAAGTATATCGCCAATAGCTTCATTAGTGATAGTGACTTGAGTTTAGCCTACTGGATTAAATTCAACTAATTAGAGACATAAATAAATTTATCGTCTTTTCAAATTGGAAAAACAGCAAATTAGTAAAAAGAACTGGTTGTTGTTTAAAAAGTTATTAAGTTAACATTAAGCACTTCAAGACTTGATACATCCAAAATACATTTGTTGTAATGTTACTGTTGAAAGTGGCTTTAAACACTAATAAACCCAATCCTTTCGGTAAAGACTAACTATAGTATGTAGACATCAGTTAAATCTGTTAGACAATCATTTGGTAAGCACTGTCATATACCAACATTAAACAAGTCAGTCTGCGAGACAGCCGTTTGGTAAACACTATGGTAAAGGAACATTATGTACGTCTGTGATAATATTTATAGATATACGTACTTTAATACTGAGCCTATGAATGTATTTCGCAACTTTTATTCTAGTATTGTATATTTAGTTGTTCTAAGTATTTGATTTCATTTTTACATCTAGTTTTCCATGGCAACAATTTCTTTTTGTATGTAAATGACAAATTGATAGCAATAAAATGAAAACTAAAGGCATTTAAAAGTTACAATAATGATTTTTTTTATTAGAGTTATGATCTACCATAAACTGGTACCTTTTAGATAGTAGTTAGTTGATTACGAGCATGTGATGACCTGCTTTTGTACTGGCCATGCTTATGGGTTTTTTCTAAGGTATCCAAGCTTATATTCGTTAAATGCAGGAAATGTGATGTTTACAAATGTTTAATGAAAAAATATATATTCACCGATAACACTCGTATTTAGAATTTTTTATTGATTTTTTTCATATTGTATAAATATTTCACATAAGTAATTATCAATATTTCGTTTATTAGATTATTTTTGCTTACCTGGGCGTCTAAGGTATTTTTGTTAAAATGCGAATCAAACAATAAAGTATTATGTTATAAAACAAATGTTGCCTGAGGGCAAGTGTGGACACAGAAATGTGCTGTCCAAAAGGCCAGTGTGGATGTCAATATTTCATAGTGTCTTTTGCAAAGGTCACACGTTATAGATCATTTTGCTTGATATTTTTGGGAGAGGATATATATAGTCATGTCCTGCTATCCAATGGAATTCATTTATTGAATAAAATATTCTTTAAATTAAATATTTTTGTTCAAATACATGTAGCTGACAGTTGAAATACTGTTTGTGAATAGGCATCATTGGAAAGTTTACACTCCTTTGACATTGTACATATAAAGCATTTTTATTTTAGCGTGCGATATTATATGTGTTTGAATCTGCAACACTTCCGTTTGCATTTGGGACTCATCAGTAGGCAATGCAAGTGGAATGTGCAGGAGTTAATAATAATAAAAATAACAACCATAAATACCTACTTTGGAATATAATCACAGATTTAACATATGTATAAGCCTAGACTCCCAAGGCCCTGTTGACAAAATAAAAAAAAGTGTAAATATTTAATGGAAAAAGTTGATAGACTATTTAAATAGAAATTATTGTTGGAAAATAAGACATTGTTTTTATGCAATATAACATGAACAAATATTTAAAAGAATAAAAGTTTTGAATTTAGAAGTCAGTTTGGCCTTGTGAGTTTCGTCCGCTTTGAATTAGAGTGGTAAAAGTAAAAGAGTAGGAAGAACTAATTGTATGTAACATAAAAATTGAATTTAAGTCATGAAAGTGGTTTTAAGAGGTGAAATTATGAATATTTGCATAGATCTTATTTTACTTGAAGGGTATTGTATGTGTATAGGCAGGTATATATAACACAGCTCTTGACTAATGGGGCGCAATTACAATACAATACAATTACAATATGATATTGAAGTTTGTATTTTAACGTCTTAATTTGCAGGGAAATAACTATGGCCAAATAAAAAAAAGCATGTGGTTCCAGTTAAATCCAAATATAAAATAGGGTAGGAAGGTAGGTAGGAGAGACATTGGGACTTCAACAGTGCTTATTGAAAAATCTTTAGGGTAGGATCTAGGGACTTAAAATAATTTAGAGCAGGTAATCATGGAACACCAACACCACCTCCCCCAGATTTCATCTTTCCCAACTGCATGACCCTTGACCTCAAGCTATGTTTATTCTCACTATTTCTGAAGAAATTCACACTTTTATTAGATTAATTTGCTCCCGTATCGCATGTCGCACAGCGTTCTATATATATATGCTATATCTGAACAACTCGACCTTGATTTCAAGTAAGCATGGTGTCACGTGATAAATGTTTACATAATTTCGGAGAGGCGGAGCTTATTTCTCCCTCTTCTTCTTAATTTTTTTCAATGTCGCCCCTTTAACTTGCGCATTTGAACTTACCAGTAATAATTCCTACTTTAATTCCTATTGTAAGCATCTAAGCCTGCGTAGTACACTTTCAAAATACCTTGATAATCTTGATTATCTACTGTGTACACATAAATCAACATTCATCGATCTCCATCAGTTTTCCCGCGAAAAATGGATTAGTCTATTTGAAGTAGGGTCTAAGCCCTCAAATAAAAATAGTGTTTTATATTCAGTATAGCTTATTAGGATTAAACCATGCATAAATTATAACAAAATGTGAAAAATATGTGCATGAAGTGAAAAAGTGTGTATTTTACATTAATCGATGGATTTCAGCAACTTATAACATCCTGTTTCACCCCACTGAAACACATATGGGGAATTCCAAAATTCCAGCGTTTGAGGTGCCACAAAGGGTAAATTCTTGTCTTTAAAGAGCATGATAGAAAGTCGTTAGTGAAACATAAACACAGGCCTCTTTCAATGAAATTTGAAAGATTTTTTGTCATTGCAACCCCGTTCACAGTTGCCTAACAGTCCACAGGTCGTCCACGTGTCACAGTTTAGAATAATCTTTCATGACCTCATAGTGACCCGTGACCCACTTTAGCACATTCTACCAGTTTATTCTTAATAATGTTGTTTAATAATGGTACATAGTGGGTAATGTGGTTGGAGAGTGCATGTCGTCCATAGCCAACTGTTCATAGTGGTAAATAAAAGGCGTTGCCCCAACTGTCCATAGTAGTAAATAAAAGGCGTTGCACCAACTGTCCCTACGTCATTTCTGTAGGAACTTGTTTTCGTTCTGAATATGCATGCAATATTTCACACTAAGCATTAATTTCAACCAACCATCAATCAATCATATAAGACATATAATCCTGGGCAACACCATTTACAACCCTTTACGCGAATATATATATAACATGATCTGGATTTTCTGGCAACTAATGAAATAAGCAATTTGATCATCAAGCTGGATATTTCACGTCGACAACAATGAACTCGGCGTTCTTTGCATCAACGCTGCTCACTCAGTATATGTGAGGGATGACATTTTACTCAACGCAGCTCACTCAATATATGTGAGGGATGACATTTTACTCAACGCTGCTCACTCAGTATATGTGAGGGATGACATTTTACTCAGCGCAGCTCACACAATATATGTGAGGGATGACATTTTACTCAACGCTGCTCACTCAGTATATGTGAGGGATGACATTTTATATGTGAGGGATGACATTTTATATGGGAGGGATGACATTTTATATGTGAGGGATGACATTTTATATGTGAGGGATGACATTTTATATGTGAGGGATGACATTTTATATGTGAGGGATGACATTTTATATGTGAGGGATGACATTTTATATGGGAGGGATGACATTTTATATGCGAGGGATGACATTTTATATGTGAGGGATGACATTTTATATGTGAGGGATGACATTTTATATGGGAGGGATGACATTTTATATGCGAGGGATGACATTTTATATGTGAGGGATGACATTTTATATGTGAGGGATGACATTTTACATGTGAGGGATGACATTTTACATGTGAGGGATGACATTTTATATGTGAGGGATGACATTTTATATGTGAGGGATGACATTTTACATGTGAGGGATGACATTTTACATGTGAGGGATGACATTTTACATGTGAGGGATGACATTTTACATGTGAGGGATGACATTTTATATGTGAGGGATGACATTTTACATGTGAGGGATGACATTTTACATGTGAGGGATGACATTTTACATGTGAGGGATGACATTTTACATGTGAGGGATGACATTTTACATATGAGGGATGACATTTTACATGTGAGGGATGACATTTTATATGTGCGGGGTGACATTTTATATGTGAGGGATGACATTTTATATGTGAGGGATGACATTTTACATGTGAGGGATGACATTTTACATGTGAGGGATGACATTTTACATGTGAGGGATGACATTTTACATGTGAGGGATGACATTTTACATGTGAGGGATGACATTTTATATGTGAGGGATGACATTTTACATGTGAGGGATGACATTTTACATGTGAGGGATGACATTTTACATGTGAGGGATGACATTTTACATGTGAGGGATGACATTTTACATGTGAGGGATGACATTTTACATGTGAGGGATGACATTTTACATGTGAGGGATGACATTTTATATGTGAGGGATGACATTTTATATGTGAGGGATGACATTTTATATGTGAGGGATGACATTTTATATGGGAAGGATGACATTTTATATGCGAGGGATGACATTTTATATGTGAGGGATGGCATTTTATATGTGAGGGATGACATTTTATATGGGAGGGATGACATTTTATATGCGAGGGATGACATTTTATATGTGAGGGATGACATTTTATATGTGAGGGATGACATTTTACATGTGAGGGATGACATTTTACATGTGAGGGATGACATTTTATATGTGCGGGGTGACATTTTATATGTGAGGGATGACATTTTATATGTGAGGGATGACATTTTACATGTGAGGGATGACATTTTAAATGTGAGGGATGACATTTTACATGTGAGGGATGACATTTTACATGTGAGGGATGACATTTTATATGTGAGGGATGACATTTTACATGTGAGGGATGACATTTTACATGTGAGGGATGACATTTTACATGTGAGGGATGACATTTTACATGTGAGGGATGACATTTTACATGTGAGGGATGACATTTTACATGTGAGGGATGACATTTTACATGTGAGGGATGACATTTTATATGTGAGGGATGACATTTTACATGTGAGGGATGACATTTTATATGTGCGGGGTGACATTTTATATGTGAGGGATGACATTTTATATGTGAGGGATGACATTTTACATGTGAGGGATGACATTTTACATGTGAGGGATGACATTTTACATGTGAGGGATGACATTTTACATGTGAGGGATGACATTTTACATGTGAGGGATGACATTTTATATGTGAGGGATGACATTTTACATGTGAGGGATGACATTTTACATGTGAGGGATGACATTTTACATGTGAGGGATGACATTTTACATGTGAGGGATGACATTTTACATGTGAGGGATGACATTTTACATGTGAGGGATGACATTTTATATGTGAGGGATGACATTTTACATGTGAGGGATGACATTTTATATGTGCGGGGTGACATTTTATATGTGCGGGGTGACATTTTATATGTGAGGGATGACATTTTACATGTGAGGGATGACATTTTACATGTGAGGGATGACATTTTACATGTGAGGGATGACATTTTACATGTGAGGGATGACATTTTATATGTGAGGGATGACATTTTACATGTGAGGGATGACATTTTACATGTGAGGGATGACATTTTACATGTGAGGGATGACATTTTACATGTGAGGGATGACATTTTACATGTGAGGGATGACATTTTACATGTGAGGGATGACATTTTACATGTGAGGGATGACATTTTACATGTGAGGGATGACATTTTACATGTGAGGGATGACATTTTATATGTGAGGGATGACATTTTACATGTGAGGGATGACATTTTATATGTGCGGGGTGACATTTTATATGTGAGGGATGACATTTTATATGTGAGGGATGACATTTTACATGTGAGGGATGACATTTTACATGTGAGGGATGACATTTTACATGTGAGGGATGACATTTTACATGTGAGGGATGACATTTTACATGTGAGGGATGACATTTTATATGTGAGGGATGACATTTTACATGTGAGGGATGACATTTTACATGTGAGGGATGACATTTTACATGTGAGGGATGACATTTTACATGTGAGGGATGACATTTTACATGTGAGGGATGACATTTTACATGTGAGGGATGACATTTTATATGTGAGGGATGACATTTTACATGTGAGGGATGACATTTTATATGTGCGGGGTGACATTTTATATGTGAGGGATGACATTTTACATGTGAGGGATGACATTTTATATGTGCGGGGTGACATTTTATATGTGAGGGATGACATTTTACTCACATGTGGAAAGCACTTGTACGACCGCATCATTTCTCTCAGAGGGGAGATTTAGTCCATTAAAACTAATTTAACCCCGCCACTTTTTATTAGAGTGTCTGTGCTAAGCCTGGAAAGTGTGCAGTCCTGTTTATGTGTTTAAGGGGTATCAATTTTGTCTCTGTTTCCGATTAGATATTGGAACATTTTCGTTTTTCATTTTATTGTTCATCAAACACGTCTGTCGGAAGTGTTATGAGTGATTTGATATGTGAACATTGCTGTCGGTTATTTTTTGTGTCATTTGTGGCAATGTTCCATGTGAAGGAACAGATAAAAAAATGTATCAACTGAAAAGCCTACAGATTCTAATCCATTTGTAGCATGTTAAACAGAACAACCATTTGATTCTGGGTATGTGTAAATATCAGGATAATCTTTTATTTTGATTTATATATGTTTGTGTGTTTGCATATTTGATATCTTCTATTTTATATTTAAAAATATATACTTTTAGAATCCATCTGTTTAACTACACCCACCTGTTTTCCTATATAATGGAATCAAAATGTTTTCCTGGTGTACATCCCCAACAAACCCATACAAAAATGAAAAGTGTTCTACATTACTAACGACCAAAATAATGGCTTGCTGTTGAAATATGACCCCAAAAATCTATTGAAAGCCCTATCAATGATGTAAATGAAAAATAATTCCTACGAGGCGTGTTGATCCCCAGTTATTCCAAAAGATATGTAACAATGATTTATATTTAAATTCGATTAATATTATTCTATGCATTTTAGAAATTGCTTTTCTCCATTAGTATCTTCTTACTTCATTATATTCCACGGTATTGTTTAATTATTATCAGATCATATAGTTCCGCGGGTTCTATGGTTCCATGTATTCACATTCAATTTTATCAAATTTTCGACGCCATCTTTTTAATTTAACTACCACGACACCATATGGCTCCGATATACTTATTCTTTATTTATTCACTCTTTAATTGTACATTATCAGTTGTTTGATATTTAAAATCTTTCACATTTATGTTTATCTAGTAAGACTTTCTTGTCGTTTCTTTACCAATCTATCAATAGCTTTTATAGTTTAATTTACTCATAAAACTCTATTTCAAACAAATATTGTCGTGAATATGAATATTAAGTTTTATACCGTGATATGTAGGATGCTACAAGTAGCATAACAGTATGTCCGAATATGGTAATAATTGATTGATATGGCCAACTTTTTTTTGTGATAAACCACTTGAACCAATCTCTATTGGTTATTATTCTAACATGTGATATTGGCATAATATCAATGGAAGACATTGAAATTTGATGACAATATAATTCCCCATCTTACTATATTTGAATTGTCACTTGATAAGAATAGATATTTTGACTTGCGTATTTCGTGTTTGTTTTATGTTCGTACCCAATATTATTGATATATTTAGGTCGCAATTCAGCTACATGTAATCGATCATATTCTTCTTTGAAGGAATCAGAACTCCAAAATAACATTTCAAATGCCAGCTTTTGAATAGTTCAATCAAACAAAAATAAATTTTTACACGGTTATGATCATATTGGGCACCAGAACGTAATTAGATAACTATCGATGCCATCTCTGATAATAAGAATTTACACTGCTAACATAAAACGGAGAGCCAGTGATGACAAAGCTCGCATAGCCGTTGACAGTGTCATTTAAGCACACGATGCATTCGAGCTATGTGATATGAAAATTAACTTGACAGAGCAAAAACATCCATATTGGGTTATTGGCTCGACACTACTTCAGTAGTGTTAGACATGTGGCCAGAGGTAAAACATTCGGCCACTGAGACCCCCTCTCCTATTCATATATGGTGTAGTATCAAAATAAGTACATTGATTGCGTGTCATCATTATTTCAATTTCATATTTAGCTGAAGTGGTGGGCGATTTGCTGTCATTGTCATTAATTTGTGATAGAGCTTTTGTTCATTTTGATCATTGACATGACATGATTGAATCCATCTTCATTAAGACTAACAGTTCTGTATATAGACTTCGTGTAGTATATAACTTCAACGTCTATTAGAATCTCATTCCATTCGGAATCACCTTAATTAACATCTAAAGCCTTATGATCGTGACTGATCGAAAGTCATAAATGAAAATCCGTTTTGTTTTCTTGGAAATAACAAAACATTGTTGAACAATTGTAATAGTCTGAAATTGAGTTGGTAGCAACAAAATGGAGATAAATCTGTTGCTAATAATTTTGAAAATGTCATTGATTTCGTATCATTATTAGACGTTATAGGACATAATTAGTGGGGTTCGTGTTACTCGATCTTTAGTTTTATGTATATGTTTTGTAGATCGTTGTTTGTCCTTTTATACTTTTTCTTTTGGCTATTGTGTTGTCTGTTCTTCTTCGATATACGGATTCTGATTACCCCTTTGGTATCTTCAAACTCTTCTTAATCAGTTTTAGATACAAATCCACATTACTTTTAGACTACGGATATATAATTGTAACATATATATAGGGAAAAAGTTTGGCACAATACCCTTCATCAAACATTGGAACATTGGATTGTAGTCTGAAATAAATGCCAAATCTGGTGTCAGTACCTATGATGGTTTGTGATCTATGGTGTTTAACGCCACTTTCAACAATATTTCATCAGTCTCTATGAGAATATATTATTGAAAATATTAAATGCGGTCTATTTTGCATGAACTTCCAACCTGCTATACAACAGTAGGGAGTCATAATCTTTTAGCGTGATACCTCTACATCGTCTTGATTGAGAAAATGTACTTTCCATATAATTACTAGTATAAAACGTAGATATCAAATCTAGTCCAAGTGTTGTCTTCCGACTGACAACATTTTTAACTTCTCTAAATCCATTGTATCAAATGGAATCATCCTCAAAAGAGCATGCTTATAAAATCAATCTTCCGTCCTGAAAACTATAAAATGAAGCTTGTAGGGTTGGTCACACATGGCCATCTACAAATGTGTAAACTAACTAAATCAGATGAGATTACAAAAATAGTCTTTAGAGCAACATTTGTGATTGTAAGCAACTTATTAATAGAGGAAACATGAATATTGCTATTCAGGAAATGTATATTCAATATTCAGACAATCACGATAGTTATGAATTGCTGGAACGAAACATTCAAGGCTGTCTCCTCTATCAAATACTTATTTATCAAAAGTTGAAATAGTTTTATCTTTTTCAGTTGTCATTTGCAATGTCTGACATAATTTCCAACTTGTTGAAGGCGGTTAATATATGGTAGAAATATTGTTGAAGGCGCTCAATATATGGTAGAAATCTTCTTGAAGGGCGGTCAATATATGGTATAAATTTTGTTGAATGCGGTCAATATATGGTAGAAGTCTTGTTTAAGGCGGTAGATATATGGTAGAAATCTTTATGAAGGTGGTCAATGTATGGTAGAAATCTTGTTGAAGGCAGTCAATATATGGTAGAAGTCTTGTTGAAGGCGGTCAATATATGGTGGCAGTCTTGTTGAAGGCGGCCAATATATGGTGGATGTCTTGTTGAAAGCGGCCAATATATGGTAGAAATCCACTTGAAGGCGGTCAATATATAGTAGAAATTTGTTGAATGCGGTCAATATATGGTAGAAGTCTTGCTGATGGTGGTAGATATATGGTAGAAATCTTTATGAAGACGGTCAAAATATTGTAGAAATCTTTATGAAGGTGGTCAATATATGGTAGAAGTCTTGTCGAAGACGGTCAATATATGGTAGAAGTCTTGTTGAAGGTGGTCAATATATGGTGGACGTTATGTTGAAGGCAGTCAATATATGGTAGAAGTCTAATTGAAGGCGGTCAATATATGATAAAAATCTTGTTGAAGGTGGTCAATATATGGTAGAAAGCTTGTTGAAGATGGTCAATATATGGTAGAAATCTTGTTGAAGGCGGTAAATGTATGGTAAACGTCTTGTTGAAGGCGGTCAATATATATTATATGGTAAGAAGTAGAAGTAGCAATGTGTCGAATTAAATATTTCTCGTTGTTACTTTGAATAGTTCTTGGATAGTCATATCCTAATAAAAATGCAGAGATAAACCAACAAGTAGTGATCTTCACTCTATCACGGTCGATGCCATATTAAGAACCAATTGTTTTGTTTTATATTCGTCTGTTAGTCACATATTGATTTAGATGGACACAGAAATACTGTTTTAGCTATCAAGATGTGACATAGTTTAAGAATTACGTTCCTACCAACTTCTAACTCAATCCGGATTTTACATGACATTTTGATTCAGGAGTTTCTCTGAGGTTGTTGAAAAAACACAGCTGGTATGTCTACAATATTCAAAGAGAAAAAGATAACGAATATAAATGAAATATACGTAGAAGTAGCATGCAATATAAATATTTCATATTAACTAGGATTTGGTCTATTAAACTTAAACTCAAAAAATCAGAAGTTCATATTTTTGTTTTTTAAAAAGAAAATGAACATAAGGAAATTATAAGTACTTTACTACGTACATTGTGTATGCAATATACAATTTTCCTATGCAATAAGATTTGGTCTCTATCTAACCTACTCAAAACATTAAGATTTGGTCTCTATCTAACCTACTCAAAACATTAAGAACTACATTTCACACTTTTGTCACAAAAAAGTGAATTTAAGAAAAAAGTTGAAAATGTGTGCAATTTAACAGTTTCCTATCAATTAAGATTTGTTTACTGTATATCCTACTCAAACATCAGAAACAATAGTTCAATTTTCTTCTTTTATAATA